>JAEQBH010005189.1:0-476945 GCA_016808115.1 Tetrastigma voinierianum
ATTTTGGAGAATTACCCGGCAATTCGCTCGGAGGTTGTCCGATAGATTTTACAGAAACTGTGTGGGTTTTAGAACAAAGCTTTTGTTTTGAAAACTTTATTTTTCTCACATTTGGCTTAGGCATGTGTGAGGGAGTCAATGAGGACTCGAGACATGGGATTTGGCATGTAGACATTCAAGTATGATCATGTATTTACTTGAGTGTGTTTGGTTGCCATTAAATGTGCACTTAGGTGGGGAGTAACCCATATGGGGTGTCACCTCTTGAGCATTGCTGCACACAGTGGGGATCATTATTTCGGGTACGAGGGAGTGTTCGGGAGGGCGGCCGGTCATTGGGCGCTTGAGAACCCGACATGTGGCTTTACAGTAATTTCATTTGTATAACATGTATTAAAACTTTAAATCTTAATATATGTTTATATTAAGGGTGATGTATCAACTCTTGAACTATGGTAATATAGTTTGATGTATTTTGGTGAGAATTGATGTATGGGTGTGGTCATTTTTACTCATGTATAGGTCTCGTAATATAAGACACATGTATTCCTGAGTTGACGGAGTCAACCGAGACACCCGAGGATCGGGCGTCACAACAGTGACTAGAGCTTAGGTATCGACTACCTAGAAGGCTCGATGGGAAACGGGTTAGATCATGCATCCATTGTGCATTTGATGAATTGTTGTGTGTTGAGTATGTTGTGTGAAATTGTGTGCTTGGTGAACAGAACATAGGAAAGATGTTGAACACTAGGGTTGAGAAGATAAAACCTTAGGAGGTTGAGAAATTTTGGGTAAATTAGTCCATAATTAAATGAAAAAAAAAAAAAAAATATATATATATATATATATATATATATATATATATATATATTTTTTTTTTTTTTTTTTTTTTTTTTTTTTTTTGTGGTCTTTACGATGCATTTGGAACAAAGGAAAAAAAAAAAAAAATTTGTCTGCCCGGAATGGGCTGTGCCCATTTTCATTTAATGCTAGGTCATGACTATCTGACGGATTGTGTCGTGACCTGTTGGTGGCGCGCATAACAAAGGGGTGCGCGACATAGCCACCGATCTGACCCGAGAGGCCACTGCGACACGACCGGCTCTTGCGGGCATGGCGTGCCACGGCCTTGGCGCGTCTTTGACGGCGACACGGCGGGACCTGACTGCGACATACGACGGATAAGGGCCTGGCAGGCGCCAGTCTTGTATTTGAGACAGATGCGTGCGCTAGGCCCTGGCCTTAGTATGCATGCGACTGGGTTCGGGGTGTACTACTTTGTACTCGACCTAATTTGACTAGTGCATTGTTTTGAGTCACTGTTTAGATCACTATTCATAAACACTGTTCACGGGGGTTTTTCAAAAATAAAAAATAAATAAATAAAATATAATATAATATAATAAGATAAAATTTTTGGCTACGTATGATTTAATATATAGAAATTATTGTCTTGCATTACCTATGGATAGAACTGACATTAGTATAGAAATTTTCGGTATGTGAATAATGTCACCATTTGTGTTTACACCTTAGAGCGGCGCATTAAACTTAACTTATCATTTGACATGTGTAGATGGCTAGTAGTATTGGGAGAAGGCATTAGGTGTCCACGAGAAGTGCGGCCCGAACACACGGTATTTGACCGTGAGGCCTTTGTTGAGAAATTTCAGCCAGAGTTGCGACTGTTTGCCATTGCACGAGGTTAGTCGCGTGGTAGCGGGAGGTCGGTAACTCTGAGGTTCAAGGAACATCACCCTCAGATATTCCTGAGAGGAAGTCCGATGGTGGCTGAGACCATTAGTTAATCACGGGTTGAGAAGATATTGGAGCGATGGAGATTACCTCTTATCGACTAAGATCCCGGACTAATTTGCATTCTAGCTAGAGGCGAGGCCAAGTGTGGTGGAATTGGGCCAAAGACCTCTAAGGGATCTAGAACGTGACATGGGCAGAGTTCCAGGAGCTGTTTATGGGCAAGTATTTTCGACCTTTGCTAGACATGCGAGAAGGCTCAGGAGTTCTATGAGGCGAAGCCAAAGGGAATCGAATGTGATTAGAATGTGACCGGGTTCATGGAGTTAGCTCACTTTGCGACAATTATGTGGCCACCAGAGACTTGAGCCCAGGTCGGGAGGAGTTTGAGAATGGGCGAGATTGTCCATTCGGGCGGGATTAATAGGTTGCCTGAGACATGGACTCCGTAGTCGGGAGACGCGACCTTGACCATAGAGAGAGAGATCGAGGATTCTTTCGGAGCAATCGGGATCACGGATTGCACGTGTAAGAAAGGGGAATCAGTCTTCTTCCAGTTTGGGAATGAAGCAAAGGGCTTCTAGTTCACGTGGGTTCAGTCGCGACCATCGGGTGTTGAGGGAGACGGATCGAGGTTGCCAATCGAAATTTGGAGTAGATGGTGTCTTGCCATTGCTATGACCCGAACATATGAGGAGGGATTGCCCTTAGAGACAGGAATCCCAGGGTTTCAAGAGCGGTGTAGTCCGGTCGGTGGGACCAGAGAGGGCATCTGATATATTCCTTCACACCTAGTATGGGCGGAGGGCCGGTTTCGGTCCAAGGTGTTGCACGGGCACACTCAGTTACATGGGCGAGACCGGAGAGGCCGGATGTAGTAGAGGAGTAGAGGACAGGCCTGGGCGGGGACGTCCCGGGATACGGGGGCGTGTCACGTTGTTATACCAGGCGGGCCAATGGGTCGACCCCCGATTATACGGGGGTACGTTTTGCTATCTCACGTATGGGCAGAGTGTTATTTGATTCTAGTGCTTCGCATTCGATTTCATCATTGCATCGGTTTGATAAATTGGAGAAACTAAGGTTGAGGCCTTGGAGGCCCCTTGTATGTGAGTTCTCCTAGGGATTAGGGGCGAAGGATAGGGATGATATGTTGTGGTTGTGAGTTAGAGATCTCGGGGATTCTACTCACAGTGGACCTGAGGGTTATGGACATGTCAGAGTTTGACGTCATCCTTGGGATGGATTGGTGACGAGGCTTACCGAGGGTGGGTCCATCGATTGAGTGTATGAGGGTTACTGCCTACAAGCAGAATGGTACTCGTGTTGTATTTCAGGGGGACAAGCATGATATTTTGCCCCAGATGGTGTACGAGTCCAGGTGTCATGGACAGTTGGCTGGTTGGCTAGCGAGCCTTACCCTAGAGGACGAGGTGAGGCGGACAGATCTGCCTCGAGGAGTGCAACGAGTATGAGTGTTTTCGAATGAGCTGCAGGGATTGCCTCAGCGGAGGTTGTAGACCCGGTATCGAGTTACACCACAATTGCCACGCCCACGTCTCTACGACTCCCGCGCTAGGATGGCACAGTTAAGTTAGAGCTTAGAGTCCAGCTACATGAGCTACAGGACAAGGGGTTCATTAAACCAAGCACTTCACCATGAGGCGCTCCGGGGTTCCTGTTTGCGAGAAGAAGAAGGACAAGACCACTTGATGTGCAGTGACCTAGACAATTGAATGGACTCTGATCAAGAATCGGTACCCATTCTTGAAGTTGATGACTTGTTTGACCGGTTGAGAGAGACACGAGTCTATTCAGGGTAGACCTTAGCATGATTACCATCTAATTTTGAGGTTAGGGAGACAAATATCCCTAGACAGCGTTCAGGGCCGCATTATGGGCACTTTTGAGTTACAGTGATGCCCTTTAGACCAGCGAAATCTTGGCAGCATTCATGGACCTCATGCATAGGGTATTCCAACCCTATCTAGATCAGTTTGTCGTAGTCTTTGTGGATGACATTTTGATCTACTCCCAGTTAGAGTGGAAGCATGAGGATCACTTGAGAATTGTTTTACAGTTACTGAGAGACCATCAACTGTACGCCATGTTTAGTAAGTGCGAGTTTTGGCTTACTGAGGTGAGATTTCGGACATGGTGTCAATCAGAGGTCGCGGGACCCAAAGAAGGTCGAGGCCGATGAGTCGAGAGGCCGCCGCCTCGATACGTAGTTTCGATTGGTCACCGGGTAATTTTCGCCAGAGATTCATTGAGTGATTCCGATTAGCGTAAAGACTCATGACTAGATTGACTGAAGGAGTGTCAAGTTTGATCGGGATGACCATGCGTATGTAAGATATTCCAGCAGGAGGAGGCTTTACTACTCAAGCCTCCTACTGATGTCCCTGATATGACGTAAGTATACATATGTATTGTGGATGCTTCGAGTAGGGTCGAACTAGGATGTGTTTTGATGCAATTCAGGAGGGTAGTAGCTTGTCCCTGGCCAATGAAGAATCATGAGATGAATTACCCCACACACACAGTTGGTGGTCGAAGCCCGCCTCAAGATTTAAAGCTGTTTCGATTTATATGATGTTGAGTGTACTCAGACCATAAAAGTCCAAGTATATTTTCACGCGAGACCTCGACATGAGGTAACGCAGAGCGGATGGAGTTCCTAGAGGATTGAGTGACTTCGCCTCAGACACGCCACCCCGGTAAGGCAATGTCAGGCCGATGTAATCAGTTGGAAGTCATGGAGAGCATTGGCTAGTATAGCTTCCCGGGAGTGGTAGATGCTCAAGACTGTGGGATACTAGATACATCACAAGTAGGCACAAAGGCACGTTGAGGAGTTTATGGCTACACCGCCTCTATCAGTAGAGTGATTAAGTCCTGCGGGAAGGACAGAGATAGGTTCATCGACCGTACAACAGCAGTGACGAGGACCCGACCTCATTCACTAGATGGTAGTCTTCTGCATGTGCATGGTGAAAATTCCCAATGGACCGATTTGTAGGAGGTGAGATTCTTAGGAGTTTCACCTCTTGATTTGTTGTATCTAGGTGGCACGAAGATGTACCAGATCTTCTCGCTAAGCAAGAGATTACCGGAGCTGGGATGTAGTGCATACTTAGGACTTTGTCTTCGATGATGTCTCACGTGTCAACAGGTTAAGGCTGACCATCAAAAGCCAACCGGGCATTTTCAAATTATTGGTTGAGCGGAAGTGGGAGCACGCTTATGGATTGACCCACTTTCCACGACACCGCCGATGAGCTTGTGCCATCCATTTTCAGCCCATTTTTCCGATCGATTATCTAAAAAGACGATTTATGTGCGAAATGTGGAATAATCTCACCAATCATATGCAGAGGAAATTTGAGAGAAAGAGGATATTGCGCACTGTGAGCGTAACCCGGGCTCGGTGAAGGCTGGAATTACAGGATCGCATAATGATGTCATACAGGATACGCACGAGGAAGAAAGAACCCGGGCGTCGCAAGCCTCGATAAAGAATGAAAATTCGATATTAAGGTCGCTACCAAAACTCCAATCGCGCTACGTAAGAGTAATTGAAGGCAAACGAAGCCGCGACGTAAACTCCAAGTCGCAACCATGAATTAATGAAGAAAAGATATGATGTCGCTGATATCACGGAGGTCGCGATAAAGTAACCCGCACAAAGGACAACAAAGAGGTCGTGACACCAAATGTGGCAGGCGGCTAATATTTGGCGTAATCGATCGGATTGATGTCGCGCGATGATCCGAAGCGTGTCGCGAACATCAACACCGAATCGGTTTCGCCGCGACACGCCTGCAAAGAAATTGGGCGTCGCGGATCATTCAGTTGGTTCGTGGATACATCATTGCCAATCGTGAGCCGCTACATCGCCTGCAAAGAAAGAAGGTCGCGATATCCGAAGAAGCCGCTATCGCACGCGAAAAAGAGAAGGTCGCTATTAACATCACTCGGCGACGCGGCTGCATACAAAGAAAGGAGGTCGCTACGTTAAACTGGCCGCTGGCATCAATTGCGGGTGATCAGGTCGCTGACATCGCGCTGCATAACATAAGTAAGGAAAAAGAGGTCGCCAAGACACGAGGTCGCGATCAGACAGACCGTGGCGGTCGTGACATCGCTACGCAGAGTCGCGACATCAAATACAGAGAGTTAAGGTCGCGACATCATTGCCGGCCGCGGACAGATTTAAAAGCAAGTCGCCGAAGACACCAATCGCACGCACATCAATTGTGAAGAACCATGTCCTTCGCGCGCGCGACGTCAACACCGTCGCGATAAGATCGACTAGTAAAGAAGGCTGATTATCAGACGCATTGCCGCTACATCGCATCCAAGAGAAGACAAGTCACGGTCGAAAAACAAAAGTTTTCCTCTGCGGACATAATCAGATAACAAATGCGGTTAACCGAATCAAGGTCAATGGCATTAACAACAAAAACGGGCGCTTAACTTGAAATCCACAAAGAGTATCGAAATTAGGCCCAACTTCAAAAACCCTGCAACACGTTAAATGCTATCAGAAAGCGTAGCCTCTCTGTACCACTCAAAAGAGAGGTCCGTAGCCGGAGGCTCTGTATTTTAATTTTCTTTCTTTTCTTTTCTTTTCTTTTATTTTAGTTTTAATAGTTTCAGCAGATTGTTCTTTCTTTTTGAATTCTCTCGATCCGAATGTTAGCTTACAGTTGAAGATGAATGCAAATTTCAATTTCTTCACCATCAATGGATTGTTCTAATTCCGCATAAACCTGGAATTTGATTTCCGCTCGATATACAAAGGTTTTCTTTGATCAGCAAGCCATTGTGTGTAATCGAAAGGATTTAGAAACCCGCCTATCAATATACTATATTGTTAGAATTTATCTTTCCTCGCGATAAATTTATCGGGTTAGCCTAATCCTGTATTGTAAATCGATTTGTTGCTCCCGTTTATTATGAATCCCAATGTCGATCTTTATACTCCACAAAAGGTTTGTCTCATTTCCGTAGTGAAGCCCTCTCGAGTGACACAAAAGAAGGCATTCCCGAGAGTGATGGTGTCAATTTCTAGTTATACGAACTCGAGCAGATTCAATGAACTCGGTTGATGTAAGTCGAGAAATCGCCCTTCACGTGAAAACGAAGATCGAGCCGAATGATTTATCAATTTATAAAGCAAAGAGTTCACCTCATCAACAGCAAGTTCAACTCGTGTTAGCGCGATCTAATCAAGGAAAGGCGATGAACTCCGCTCCAATTTTGAGGAAGAGAAACCGCAGCGTAAACCCATTTATACCCCGCGTCTTGCAGAGCTAAGGTCATGGGCCCAATATTGGGTATGAAGTGGAAAGAAAATTACCCGCATCAAGGCAACCCGCATTAAAAAGTAGTTATCTAACTCGTCGAAAGAAGTGTGCTGAAGATTAGTGATGAAAAGTGCTTTCGTGAGAAATCCAAATTGCACTACATTTGTCCTGATTTATTTCCCCAAATCTGGTTCATGAAGGCAATATTGCATTTACAGACCCGATGTTTCACAATATGTATTTTCAATGCCTTAATAGATAATTGTTCAGTGAAATGTTATTTAGATTTTCATTTTAAATTATTTTGGTTATTAAGTCACTTCTTCTTGCTTTTATTATTTTAAGTTTTGCTAAGAATACTTGCACTCTTGTCTAACAAACCAAATAGTATGTAGTTCGTGCAATCGTAGAAGCTGATTTGTACCTCTGACTGTGGATCGATATCTGGATCAAACCAATTTACACTTGTTCGACTTGTGCACTTAGAAAATTGGATCAAAACCAGAAGGAAATGATTTCCTATTAAGAAAACGCTTTTTAATTAGTACAATAGATAAGGAACACAATCAACAAGTTTTTGGCATTATTGCTGGGGATTAGATAATAGTCTTTTGGTGATAACGTCATAAATTTGTATATGTAGTGTGTCCAACTTAACAATTTTTTCGTATTATTGCTGGGATTAGATAATAGTCCTTTCGGTAATAATGTTAAATTTGTATGTTTTCGATTCATATCACTAAGAAAGTAGAATAAGTTTATCGCATTTTCACAGGATCGAGTTAGTTTGGTGAATCATTCGTAATCAAAGCTAAATTAATTTGGACATAATTTATAAAAAAGAAAATAAAATTTCAAAATAAGATTCATCAAACAGCAGTTTAAGCAAACTATTGAAATTTTTGAAGAGCCTCAATGTTAAAATACAATTTCGTATCACCGACTCCGCTTGATCTCGCATATTATAATTTCAGAGTTAATTCATGCTCGTAGCTGTGTGGAGCCGAATTGTTGCCAATTGTAGATACTAAGATAGAAAGAACAGAGGGCTAAGAAAAGTTAAAAGTGCGTAATAGCATAAATGGCAAGATCAAGAGGTAACTCAGCAAATAAACTGTAATCGCACAGAAGTACCCCAGAGACACCATGGAGGATCACTTCTCGAGACCTACAAGAGAACACTGCCAGAAGGAGACACCCACGATAGATGCTAACAATTTTGAGCCTGCCGCCTTCATCACCATGGTCTCAACAAAACCAATTCATGTGCCACCCCACTCAGGATCCCAACGAACACTGGGACTCGGCTTCTTCGAATGGCCAATACAAATTGAATGGTGTGAAACTAAAAGTTATTGTCGCAGCTTGTTCCTCTTAAGATATGGGCCGCACCCGGCCTGACTCACTACCATAAGGACTCCACACATGGGAGGAGTCGACGGAAGCTTACCCGAGAGCAGATTTTCCTCCATCCCTCACTGAACGGTACAGGGAATGCCTCTCAAACAGCAAAGAGAGTCCGCACAATCGGCCGAGAGATACTGGGTGTGTCACAAGATGTCCCATGGCAAGATGTAGACCCTAAGACACACGCGGACATCTCCTCACTCCAAGGAATTATACCCCAAAAGGTATAATAGATAAACAGTGGTAATAACGCAAGAAGAAGAGCAGCCTGAAGACAAATTGATCGAGGATCTTTGCTAGGAAAACATTTTATCCTCCTCCCAGACAACAAAGAGAGGCTAGGTGAAATGGAATGATTGAAATAATGATGTCCGCCATGGAGGCCAAGTCGGGATTTATCGATCCATCTGCTTGATAAAAGAGCACTCCCGCAAAATGAGATTGGAGTGAGAAAGAGAAGAGTAAGAAATGCCGAGGGGCCACCAAGAGGGAACGCCAAATGGAGGAGGTTGGTTTGAACGTGAGCGTAGAGCATATCATTTCGCTTCCAACTCAAATTACATCCATATACACTTTAAAGATTATGAACCATGAGAACTCTTGCGGTGTGGAGGTGAGTATATACAACACGGGCCCAAAGACATGGGCAAAATTTTCAGCGTGGGTATGCTCCACTAAGGTCTAAGCAGAGCAATGGTGGAGAGCGTGACTGAATGAATGAGGTTCAAAAAGTGGTCACGACCTTTGAACTCGAGGCCGTAGCTTCATGGGGAAAATAAAAAGTCATTTGAACTTCCATGAAACAAAAGTCATAGACTGAGTCACACCAATTCTCAACAATTTTTCGTGAAGACCACCAATACTTCTCAAGAACTGAAATACAAATGTGGTAATCCTACCTGACTCCCAGAATCAGATGAGCCCCCGGGCTTGGATACCCAAGAACCGCTGACTCAGATGGCAAAACAGAGCTCGGCGGAAAAGAATTAGAAAAGGAAAAGTCGAGAAAGATGAAGGCAAAATATGTGAGAAGGCGCCTAAGAAATGCTTCTGGTGACAATCGGAAAAGAAAAGGAAACTCTGAGCAATAACAAGAAGAAGAAAGAAGCAAGAAGAAAGCCTTTGACTCTGGGGCCTAATTCCATTCTCGCAGGACTGCAGAATAAAGCCAAAGAGGAGCAAGCCAGAAGGTTTTTGGAAATTTTCCGTAAGTCGAGATAAGTATGCCATTCACAAGTGGTAACTCAATGCCACGAGGCGCCAAATTCCTCGAAGGTATTTTGAAAAGAAGAGGAAAAATTGCAAGAGGAAGGAGTGGTGAATCGAATGCCACTTACGCGGTAGCGACATTTAAGAATTTACCGCATATTAAAGATCCAAAAAGCCACACAATTCTTAATCATTGGAGGAGTGAAATTAAAAGGCTCAGACTCAGGTGCAAGATGAACTTTAATGCCATTATTCCTTGCTGTGTAAGGAGATTAAGTTCGGGAGCCATCTATTACTTGGTACTTCCACTAAGGTGTATAGAACAATGGCAAAACCCGTGAAAGTCAAGATGTTCTTGTTATGGGGGAAATTTGTTTTTCCCGTTGATCTTATCATCCCTGACATCAAGCAGATTCATGGTCCCTTCATGCTTGGAAGGTCATTCCTTGCAATCGGAGCTGCTTCTAATAGACATGCGTAAAAGGAGTTTCACTTCATGGTTGAGAAGAAGTAAACATCAAATCGCTTCAAAGCTTTAAATGAATTTCTAGAGACATAGATCTAAGGAAGATTACAAGTTTGTAGATGAGTTCAACTTCAACAACTCGATTTCTACCATGATTGTAATGCTCAACTTCCCATCAATGAGAACAGGTAATTTCCAAAGATCCCAAGGTAGCACTTCACGTCGACTTCGGGCCATACCCCACCGAAAAATGTGATGAGTCTTAAACAAAATGGTACGTAATTTCAAAGGAGACAATAATGAAGAGAAAGACTTTCATTAAGAAACCAGTGCAGAAGGGCTTGATTTAAAAGAATTGCCAAGTCATCTAAAATATGCTTACTTGGAGCTACCAAGAAGTGCACCATGATTGGCCTCGCGCATCATATCAAGAATCGTAAGCTTCTCGAATTTTGAAGAAATGATCAGAGTCAATTGTCGTCCGACACGTAATTAAAAGTAGACATTTGTCCATCGTATCATGCATGCACAAAATACAATGATAAAATGCAAAACCATCTTGAACATCAAAGAAGACTGAACCTAGTCATGAAAGAAGAGCAAAAAGGAAGTGCCCAAATTCCGCTAATGTTGGTTTATTATGCACTTGCATAGCCCTCGTGTGTCATACCAAGGAAGTTCCCAGAAAGGTGGGTCAGATCCGGTACGAAAAATGGTTAATCTAACAAGAACAGTTGATGGTGGAGAGTATGTATCGATTAACGGTTAGATACAACCAGAAGATCATCCATTCATTTCATTATCAAGGACAAAGAAGGTGAACACCTCTATTTCAATATAATCATGTCGCCATTGCACCCGAGGACCAGGAGAAAACCACACACTACATGCCCTTATGGTGTGCCCGTTTAAGCGATGTCGCTTTTGTCAACGCCCTCGCCATTTTCTTAGGTGTAAGGATGTCCATGTTCTACTTTTGGTCGAGAGTCATGGAGATTTTCACGGATGACTTCATCGATCCGCTTGATCATTGTTTAAACAACTGGAAACAGTGCTTAAAGTGATGTGCGACAAACAATAAATGAACTGAAAAGTGTCATTTCACGGTAATGGCGGTATTGTTCTGGGTCATAAATTTCATTGATCAGAAGTCACCAACCAAAGGTATCAATTATCAAAACTCGCACCACCCACAATAGTGGATACTGGGGATATGTCGGATCAGGGAGATTCATCAAAAGATTTCTGTAAAATAATGTACCATTATGCGACATCGAGAAAGAAGCAAGGTTTAATTGATGACTCCCGCAAGGCAAATTTCTTTGAAGAAATCAAGCTCGACATAGTTCAAGTAATCTCATTTAGCCGCACTGGGACGGATCGTGATTCAAATAATGTGGCGTCGCGATTTCGCAATGGGGAGCGATTAAAGAAAGAGAAGATATTCGGTGAGCCACACATTATGCTAGCGTGAACCTTCAATAGCTTCAGAAATTATATTCAACTACCATAAAAGAGATGTCGCTAAGGCTTTTGCCAGAGAAATTCAAACACATTTTGGTCCTATATGTTATGGGCCTTCACACAGATCTGGCAAAGAATCTCAAAATATCCGATGTCGAAAAAGGAAGCCGCCAAGACTCATATGGTTGTGGTGTCAAGTAATGGGCAAGAGTTTGAACCGAAATAAAGATAAGAAGGGCTCGGGAGATATCACTCTGTCCGTGAAAAGAAAGAAACAAGGCGTAAGAGGGAGAGATGTAGACTACCGCAGAACTTCCCAGATGGGCAACTATTTAATTGTCATCTAGTCCCCATAGAGGTCATACAGAATTACTTAGCTTTCAGGGGAGGGTCTTTCCTAATTTCAAACAACCAATAAGAGAGAGGTTTGCCAAATAGGACATATCCTGATGGTCCAACGTTATTTAAAAGTGAGGTGTCAGATATGAAGAAGTGATGTGCTGAGTGAACAATGCAAAATTAACAGAATGTCGCATACCATATGTGGGATTGAGAAAGAACACCATAAGATACTCCACCGATTTTATTGGTCCCAATATCTTCGTAGATCGCATCGAATGGGTCAAATTATGATAGATGCCAAAAGATTGCAAATATCAGCAGTAGAAATGAAATGCCCCTACGAAGGCATATCAGGAAAATTTTTAGCGTATAAGATTTTACGGGACCCTTCCACCATCATTTGAAACTGTACATATCAAGTAACAAGGGATTATGTTTCAAACGTGGTGGAAGCAATAGCTTGTCCAAAGAATGATGCCTAACATAGTTGGTGAGTTTCCCGCAAAGAAGACATTTTGAATGCATTTGAACACCTGTGACTATCATCGTTGATGGGAGTTTCACTTTGCAAACAAACAGCTGCAAAGCCATGAGTTGTACGGGATCAACATATTATGAGCCGCAAAGAGCGCAAACAACACGATACGCGTAGGTGGTGCTCCGATCATCTCAGACACGGACAAGCATAAATTTCCAATAGGGAGATTAAAAGGATCCCCGGAAAAGACCGTGGTGCTCGCGGTGAAAATTGGTCTTCCAAACCTCGATGATGCACTCGGGCTTGGCAGGATCGATTCAAAAATCCCACGGATGTCCTACACGCAGTGGTTCGCAAACACACGCCTCCCCTTGAATTTGGAATACAAAGCCAAGGGCCATCAAGAAGCAGAATTTCGATTTCAAATGGTAAAGGAAGAGAGATTGTCTAACCTGAATGAATCTGGAAGAATCGAAACGAAGCCTATGATAATGCTAGAATATATGAAAAGGCAAAGAAACGGGCTCAGATCAAAGGACTCGAGGAAAAGAGCACCCAGATGGTGGGATCGTCGCTATTTAACTCCGCATTAAGATTATTTCCGTGGAAGTTGAAATCAAAATGGAAGGACCATATACAGAGGCTGGTTACTACCTTGGAGAAGCCACAAGGATTCAATCGATGTCAGAAGAATTCAAAGAACGGACAAAGACTCCGGCTAATATCCCAAAGACAGGTGGAAAAAGAAAAGAAGAACTCCAAATGGAATTGAGAGAGAAAGGATCAAAACAAAGAAGTCCATTTAGGACTAAAATGTAGCGTACCATGGAGGCAACCCATAGTATGTTTAAATTTTATATGGGATTGTAAATGTTTTAATTACTTGTTTTGAAATTTTTTGGCCTAAATTATAGATTGGTTGCCAGAAATTGCAGGTTAGTATTAGATCAGACTTTTATTTTTAAATGAAATGTTACAATATGCATGTAGAATCAAATGGTTCGTAGTTAGAAGGAACAAACTTTCTATGATAACCCAAGAATTCACAGAAGGAACGACTAAAAAGGGAGATGCTTCTCCCTACATATAAATTCCTGTGATAATTGAATTGAATATATGTTTGGAACTGGATGTGGGAATGATTTAATTCGAGGCCGAGAATTTGCGACACAAAGAGTGAAAAGTCGTTCTCCGATCATCATCCACAAATTTAAAGATTAGGTCGCGATGAAACTTATGTCGCGAGATAAATCGATGTCGGATAAGTCGATGTCGTAACTTAGTCGGCATCAAGCGAAAACAAGAGATCGTAGGTCGCGACCAAATGTTATGTCGCCACGTAACTGAGGTCTGGCTGTGATGATTTGGGCTCGATAAGAACAATTCCTTCAAAAGAGTGGTGAGGGTCGCGACAACTAAACTAGGTCATGAAAAACCTAATGTCGCAATGATGACAACTTTTGTCTCCATTGTTCTTTAATTATATGTCACGACAAACAATAATAAGTCATGACATAAGAGAAAGTTTGAGCCACTGGCAGTTTTTTAATTTTGCCCTAAATTTAATGATGACACAATTGGTGTACTTTTAATTTAAGTCGCGACAAGCGCAACTGGGGGAAGTAATAAAGAGCTCACACAATATCGAACAAAAGAACTGCTGAGAAACTCTCGACTACCATCTCTTCTTGAAGCAACATAACTTTTTTCATCTTCGCATATTCCCCTAGTTTTCTACCCTAAACCCTAGATCCTAACTTCTTCCTCAAAACCTTCCGATTTCTCTAATGGAAGAACCTTCAACCCTCATCCCAAATCTGAGCGAAATCATGGAGGAGTATACCCAAAACCGCAGTGGAATTATCCGAACCCTTAGTGGAGAACAGCCGCTTCTGAACTAGAAGTTCAACTAGTTACTGCCAACAGAGGAGAAGGAAAAGAAAGTTACAAGAAGAAGAAGAGGAGGACGTAGTTCGTCTCGTAAGAAGCTTTCTCCATTTATGGAAGAAGCACTATGTCGGGAGTGGGCTCAGGAGAAAGAGGATCAGCCAACTCATCTCCCCCTTTCAAGGAACAGATAGAGCAAACAGGTTGGGGAAAATTCGCAAACATCGTAAAACTGATGCAAGCAATATTAGAGAATTTTACTCCAACCTTGTCGAGAAAAGGAGAACTCTCGCTTTTGTCGAGGAGTTTCAAGTGCTATATTGAAATGAAACCATAAATGAAATGTGTACGGAATGGAGGGTCAAAAGAATTTGATCCAAACACAAGAAGATAGATAGCCCTAACCAGAAAGATAGCCGAAAGCCTGGCTGCACTAAGAAGGTGAAATTGTGGTCAAGGAAGAGGAGAGAAAAGATTATAAACAAGGAGATCCTACGGAAGAAGCCAGCATGGTTTTATTTCAACCCTACCAAGCATGTTTCCACCAGTTAGAAGCAATCATTCTGGCGCCATAATCGGCGCGGGTATAAGCCATCACCGGAGCTTATCATTGAAAACTCAATAACAAAAATATCATGAAGGAAATAAAGGTCTGATCCCCTCACCCGTGCCAATAGAACCATCGCTGCTGCTATGTGTATAATGTATAAGAGGAATTTGCAGAAGATCCGGTATCACCCATTTAACCACTGGCAGGTGGCAGAACTGAAGAAGGTCAGAAATAAGGGATGAAAACGACAGTAACACAAGAAGAGGACACCCTCTCGTCAGATGAAGAAGAAGAAAATCCGTACACAACCGTAAGGGAACACCCCTATATTTATTAACATGAGAACAAGAAGAAGTCCTCTAGATTTCCTCCAACCACTAGCTGTGCCTCCTCCCCCAATAAGAACAGATTCTCGAGAACCCGGTGAAAGTCAGAGGAGCCCAAAAATAATCAACAATGGAGATGCTCATTTCTATTCGTGGTGCGCACATATGGAAGAAAGAGAAAAGAAATGGAGCTCCAAATGTAAATCGTGAGAAGAAGTGTATGAACACTGAAAAGAAGAGATCAACAAGAGGGAAGAGGAACCGATCAGACGAGAAGAAAGCGTAATGAAGCAGAGTCGAAAAGATCAACAATGGGAAAGAGGAAATGAGCAAGAAAAGGAGGAGCAAGATTAAAGATCCTAGAGCATCAAGAAGAAAAATTCAAGAAGGAAATAGAGGAAAGAGATCTAGATCTACTGAAAAAGTTGCAGCTTAGCCATGAATCATTCTGCACAACAATCGCATGATCGATTCTCAACTCCTAAAACTCATAAAGGAAAGGGGATGCGCATCAAGAATAAAACTAAAGAGAAGATCAAGGGATTCAAATTCTATACATGTCATCAAGCCAAGGACTTTGAAAAGAAATGAAAGACATGTATTCGGCGTCGATGATACTGATGCCTTCAAAGAAAGATACTTGAAAATTTGGATTTGATTAATAAATAATCTATCCAAATTTTTAGAAGTCAAGGACTTAAATACGCTGAATAAGGAACACATTGGGAATGAGACAAGATGACCTGAACAAAAAGGTTGATCTCACCAATGAATTGATCATGGAAGAGCAGATAGAGAGAGAGAATGACAAGAAGAAGAAGAAAGCAGAAATGAAGTTTCCCAAATTCAATCCCAATTTGGCTCGACTGGGGATCCTCCAATATCTTGCTTTCTCCTCCCAAAAAGAAAGAAAATAGACCTTCTCATTGATTTATCTATCTCTTCCTTTACCCTCAAATTTCATTTCTACAATCTCATGAATAAAATAAGAAAATTTGTTCGATGTTGTTTGAAGTTGATTGTAAGCAGAAGCATTTTGCTTTAATTATGGTAGAATAATGCAGGTTTGTGGAATTTCAGAATGAAATGTCGACATAAGTAACCAGCCAGTCATCAAAAAAACAAACAATTTCAGAATAAGGGCAGAATGTCATATAATTGAATTGAAACACAAATTGCATAATTGACTTGAATTTAGCTGATGAGTCCAAGATAAAGGGAAGTTATGCAATTGAAGGGACAAAATAAATTCTTGAGTTTGAAGTATAAATAGTAAGCCAAAGAACCTCCGTGGAACCTTAGGATTATGTAACTCATCAACTCCAAGTGAGTCAAGGACATCCTGGTTAGTCACAAGGCGACCAAACCAATTCTAGAACTTGTTAGATTATTGGATCAAGGCGAAATCCTAGGTGATACAACTAACAAGAAATGATGTGCTATCCGCGCTTGAGTCATTCTAAATTAATTTTATTTATATGCTTCAAAGATACACCTTAGTTCCCGACTGGGAGAGCCAAAACAATTCTTATCTTCAAAACAAACCACTGGAAATCCCAAGCCATCCTAGATAATTAATCCACCAGTAAAGAACCTCTGATTACCCAGAATGACAAGAAGGAGGAAGAGATAAAGTTTGGGGAAGTAGTTTTTCTTTGGAGAACTAAAGGGGAAATACAGAAAAGGGTGAAGAGAGAAAGATCTAAAGCAAGAGAATACAACAGAGAAGAAAGTTTAAAGGAAGAAGTTTTGTCTTGTGGCCTAACTTTCAATAATTGCTCTTAGGGGTGTTTAACACCTAGTACCCTAATGCCAACCGGTATGGGAGCGCTGTCCCAAAGTCTCGCTAAGAGTGTTAGAATCTAAAAGATAGAAACATTTACCATTCCCGAACGTGGCAGAAAAGTTCAAACAATGAGAAGTACAAATGAGAAATGGGAATGAACAATTTTAAACAACAAATCAAGAATAGTACCTCTGCAAAGATGGTTTGGGAATCAACTAAAGGTGAAATTGCAAGGAAAGTTAAGGGCAAGTATCAAGTAAGAAAGGAGAAAGAGTCTTGTAATCTTAACTCAAAAGTTCCAGACATATGAATCCATCCTACCCATGACCCAAGCCCGATACATTACTAAGCTCGAAAGACCTTATCGATTCGGGCTGGAATTACTGGCATTAGTGAAGAGATCAATATGAACAAGCATATGGAATTTGGAAAATCTTGAAAGGATCAAAACTCGTGAAGGACCTCGGGCAAGAACACTACCAAGAAAAGAGGAAGAAGACCAACCTACTTTTCAGGATCAACCGACTATACTATTTATAAACAAATTCAATAATGTAGTTTTGTACACTGACAGTGTAGACTAACCTCTTTATCCGGACTTACTAGTTAGATATACGTAAAGAATGCAATTCTAGTATTTCAATTAAATTAGGTGGAACCTGCAGGAATATTTAAAACGTCCTTTTGTTTCGAGACAAACAAATCTTCTTTTATTTGCTTCGGGGGATGCGGCAAGGTTTAAGTTTGGGATGAGCTGTGTCATCCATATTTCACCATTTTTCTTCTCGATTGATTTTATCTAAAAAGACTCGATTTATGTCTAAAATGTGGAATAATCTCACCAAACTCATGCAGAAATTCGAGAAAGAGGATATTATTGCAGCTCCAGAGCATAAACCGGCCGAGTAGGAAATTACGTGACCCATTTCAAATGATGCTGCGTAGGTGATATGCATCGCAGGAAAAGAAAGAACCTCGATGTCGGCTTCTCGATAAAGAATGAAAATTATATTAAGGTCGCTGACCACAAAACCCGCCGCTACGTAAGAGTAATTAAGCAGAAACGAGCCGGGTCGCTGGTTTAAACTCCAAGTCGTGCAAACCATGAATTAATACATGATGTCGGAGATCACTTTGAGGTCGCGATACGTAAATAAACCCAAAGACGTTGACAATGAGGTCGTGACACCAAATAGAAGTTGCGACATAACATTTACATAATCGATCGAACACTGATGTCGCGAGACCAGCGCTGTGTCGCAACATCAACATCGAATCGGCCGCCGCCGACATCACCTTGCAAAGAAATTCAGGTCGCTACATCATTCGCTGGCATGACATCACCGCTAACATCAGAAGCCGCCGCGACATCGCCAGCATAAAGAAAGAAGGTCGCGATTATCATTCGCCAGCCGCGACATCATCAAGAAAAAGAGAGAAGGTCGCGACATCACCGCTGGTCGGAGTAGCGCATAGCAAAGAAAGGAGGTCGCGCGAAGACAAATCCGCCGCGAAGATCAATCGCGCACTCAGGTCGCGCACACAAGCGCCGCGAACAACATAAAGTAAGGAAAAGAGGTCGCTGATGATCGAAGTCGCGACATCCGGGCCGCAGACGACCGGCGCCCGTGACACTGCCAAAGAGGGTCGCGGCATCAAATACAAAGAGTTGGGCCTGGCGACTCGCTTTGGCCGGACAATACTGCTTCGGCCGCGATACCATTGCTGTCGCTGACACCGTGAGCGCTAGAAAGCAGGTCGCGACATCATTTAGTTGTCGCAACATCAATTATGAAGAACTAAGGTCGCGACGCCGTACCGCCGCTGACATCGACGGGTAAAGAAGGTCGTGACATCATTTGAATTCTTCGCACATCGATTCAAGCAGATGATGAAGACAAGTCACGACTTCAAACAAAAGTTCTCTCTGCCACATAATCAGATATCAGCTGTCGCGATTAATCGAGGTCGCGACATTAACAACAAAATGGGCCAGTTAACTTGAAATCCACAAAGAGTGCATCAAATTAGGCCCAACTCGTAACCCTATAAATACGAATCGCATCGGGTTAGCAACTCGACGACTCAAAAAGAGAGATCTGGGTAGCTGGAGGCTCTTGTATTTTAATTTTTCTTTTCTTTTATTTTCTTTTCTTTTCTTTTATTTTAGTTTTAATAGTTTCGAGTAGATTGTTCTTTCTTTTGAATTTCTGGATCTGAATGTTAGCTATTAAAGTTGAAGCTAAATGCAAATTCCAATTTCTTCAAATTCTTAATGCGGATTATGCAGATTCGGACAAATTTTGGAATTTGGATTTCGATTCCGTCTCTGAGTGGTTTCTTGATCGGCCATTGTGGGAGGTGTATCAGTGATTTAGAAACCGGGCACCAATGAATATACTATATTGTTAGAATTTATCTTTCTGCATAAATTTATCGGGAAGCTGCGAACTTGGATTGTAAATCAATTTGTTAGTTACGTTTATTATGTAATTGATCCCGATATCGATATCTTATACCCGCAAAGGTTTGTCTCATGCTCACGATTTCAGGGAAGCCTAAAGGTGACCTGAGAAGGCATTCTGAGGTGATAAACAATTTCTTAAAGATATCTGAACGTGTGGTGATCTAATGAACTTCTGTTGATGTAAGTCGATCATCGTCCTCTCATGAAAGCGAGGATTGAAATTTGAATGACTTATCGATTTATAAAAGCGAGTTAGCTCGATTGAACGATGAAGTTCGATCCGGGTGTTAGCGAGGGTTTAATGATCGGGAAGGATGAAGCGTTCCAATTTTGAGGAAGAAACCGTTAAAGTGTAAACCCATGCTATACCTATGTCTTAGGAACTAAGGTTTGCAGTCCAATATTGGGTATGAAGTATTGAAAAGAAAATACGGTCGAGAGCAACCCAGTTAAAAGTAGTTATCTAATCCTGCATGGCGAAGAGCGGTGAAGATTAGGTGATGAAAAGTGCTTTTCAGGAGAAATCCAAATTGCACTACATTTGTCCTTGGACAAATTTCAAATCGGTGGTTCATGAAGCTAAAATACAGTGTATTCTATAGGAATTGATGTTTCACAATAGATGTATTTTCAATGCTCCCTTTAATAGATAACTGTTCAGTATGAAATTGTTATTTTAGATTTTCATTTTAAATTCATTTTTGTTATTAAGTCACTTCTCTTAGTTTTTATTATTTTAAGTTTTACTAAGAATACTTCTTGCCATCAAAGTCGGAAATGAGTATAGAGTTTAAGTAATCGGGGTAGTTGATTTAAATTCTTGAGATCTACGTAAGGATCGATATCTGGACTTAAATCAGTCCACTACTTGTTCATTTGTGCACTTGCGGCATCATGGATCAAAACGGAAGGAAATGATTTCCCTATTAAGAACTTAATCGATCCTGATAGATAAGGAACACAATCAACGAGTTTTTAACTTTGTTTTATTCTTCAGGGATTAGATAATAGTCTTTTGGTGATAACGTCATAAATTTGTATATGTAGTGTGTCCAATGAACAAGTTTTTGGTATTATTGCTTGGGATCAGATAATAGTCCTTTGGTAATAATGCTATAAATTTGTATAAGTGTTTTAATCCATATCACTAAGAGGTAGTCTGAACAAGTTTATGTAAGGCGCCGGATTCTTGGGTCGAATGCGGGTCACCGCGTTCTGGCTGAGGAATACTCACGCTATCACCCTGCGGCCGAGCACCAAAAGCCAACAGGGTTACTTTAGCCATTGGAGGTGGTTGAGTTGAAGTGAGAGCACGTCACGATGGATTTTGTGACCCACTTTCCACGGACACTGCAAGGACATGATGCAGTATGGGTGATAGTGGACCGGCTCACGAAGTCGGCACATTTTAAGCGTCGCAGGAATGACCTTCATTGGAGAGATTATCTTAGGTTGTATATTGAGAATGGTCGGCTATGAATACCGGTATCCGCAGGTGTCGGATAGAGACCGAGGTTTACAAGCACTTTTGGAGGAGTTTCGAAATTTATGGGCACCGCAGTGACCATGAGTACAATCTTCCGCCCCGCAGACGAATGGTCGTCGAGGAGAGGACCATACGGGTGTTAGAGGACATCTTTGCGAGCATGCGTCCCGGATAAGGGTGGCTAGGAAGAGCCGCTTGCCCATGAGTGGAGTCACCTACAACAATGGTTATCGGGCGGTATACGGATGATACCATATGAGGCATTATGGGGGAGGCCATACACAAATCACCAATATGTTGGACCGAGGTAGGAGAGAGCTCCATCACTGGTCCTGATCTGATTAGAGACACCTCCGAGAAGGTGAGCTTGATATGACAGCGTTTTCTCATGGCTTAGAGCCGGTAGAAGAGCTATGTTGATGTACGATGTCGACCCTTAGAGTTCGAGGTTGGAGATTACGTCTTCTTGAAGGTGATGCTTAAGAGAGGAGTGGTCAGGTTCGGCAAGCGCGGGAAGCTATCGTCGAGGTTTATTGGGCCCTTCGAGATACTCGAGAGGGTAGGCACTATAGCGTACCGGTTGACTTTACCGCCCAGCATGTCAGGTGTCCATGAGGTATTCCACGTCTCCATACTCCGAATGTACACTCCAGATCTAGCTCATGTAGTGGATTGGGGAGAGATTGAGGTTGACACGGATGGGACCTTCGAGGAGGACCGATTATTGCGTATGGATATCGGGATCAAATTTTGCGATGCAAGAGCGTGGGAGGCTAGTGATGGTGTTATGGCGACGCAGGTGGGTGGAGGAGTCAGCGTGGGAGGCGCGAGGACCGCGATCGCGGGCCACCTATCCCTTCTTATTTAGGGATGAAGGTACGTGGTTTAGTCGTTTATATGTAGATGACTTGAGGCGGAGACCCCCGTTCCTAGTAGAAGCTGGGGAATCTGCCCGGCAACTCCACGGTAACCTCCCGGTAAGCTCGCTCGGCCCGACGAGTTACCATGAAAATTTGGAAACTGTTAAAAGCTGCTTCAAAAGCGCCTTTGAAAAACGTGGGAAAAAAAAAATTTTACTTTTCTATCAAAATCACCCCTTTGGATTTAACGAAAATCCGGCAGCATAACAACTGCACGGTGGTGAAATCCGAAATACAAAATCACCTGTAACCAAAATATAAACTCCCAATATTTTTTCCAAATCGACTCTGTCATAAGGATCTATGGTCCTCGTCAAAATATAAGATAAGTATTAATCGATAATTTCATTTTAACTGTTTTCTCAAAACCATGCATGCATATTTTACAAAAGATAATTACAAATACAAATCCAAAATCTAAATATATGTTGTTCAAGTACATATCCATCTCATACATAAAGTTTTACATCATAGGTCATAAATCTCCCACCTATATAGACAACAAAATGATGACGCCCTTTTTGTCCGCGATAGCACACAGTAGAATATAAATAGCTACAAAATGAACAAACAAGTTAGTGCAACGAAGATATATATCATAAACGCTATCATGACAATTTATCATTTTGTTTATAATTTACATCCAAAACCCCATGTATATCGCTTTAATATTTTAACCATCACGGCGTTTATTGCGCCCGGCGTGAGAAGCTTACTAGAATCCGCCCGAGCCACTCGTTCACGAATTTACTGCATCGCCGTGGGGCGCTAAAGCTTATCGCGAGCAACTCTGATACGGAATTTGCGCGCCATGGTGTAGTGCTATAACTGCAGGCAACTACGGCGAATTTCGCGCATCGTCGCGTGGTGCCAAACTATACAAATAATTCGACTAAATGCGGAATTGTCTACGCCGCAACTGTAGTGCTAAAACTGCAGGCAGCTACGGCGGAATTTCTTGCATCGTCCGCGGCAGTGCCGACTATACAAATAATAGTCAGCTTCGATGCGGAATTTTACGCATCATGACGTAAGCGCTTATACTTTCATGGCGGCTGCGAGCAACTAAGGGTGATTTTTGCGCATCGTCGTAATGCTAAATTTATTTTTTATGGCGACTATGGGTGAATTTACTGCGTCGTCACATAACGCTAAATCTCATTATATCTTAAGGAATATACATGGGTTTTAAAACTACATTTACTTAGTGTCAAAGCACAATCTAACTTGTTTTGAAACTTCTAAAACTCTCTTTTCAAATATTTTCCTCTCTTTTTTTTTCTTTTAACTATCATGTTCATTACCAACATAAACCAATTACATGAAATTGGAAAGGATCTTAAGTGGCGAACCACTTACCTTGAATCCACGTCACTCCCCGTCAAGCGTCTCTACGAGGCTCGTGGACGTCGCTCCCGTGCCTACTCGTGGGCGTCGCTCCCGTGCCTTTGTCAAGAAAACCACAACTACACATTAATCATAACTTCCATATAATCCACCATATACACTCATTCTATATTCTTCTTATTCCTCTAGAATCTATTTTGCCAAAGGAATTGGAATCAATCTCATCAGATCATCAACTTAGTTATGACATTTTCATGTCAACTAGTCAAATTAAGACATTCAGGGGACGGAAAAATGGACCAGCTCATTTGGAATGTAAATGCGAGAGACATTGCCATAGCTCAAGTCAAGGGTTGTTGGGGACAGGCATAAAGGGAGATGCATTGGAGTGAAGAAGCCTCAGTGTAATTGATGGGAAGCCTCTTGAACTGTGGGAGGATGATCCCGAATCTTGGGAATTGGCGCGCGTGTTGATGGATGAGGCCATTTGGCGTCAAACTCAAATCAGACCCGATGACCGCCTGGCTCGTAAAGTTGGTTGTCGCCGGATCGTTTTGTGGCGCGGTCGATCAAATCGGATGATACGAGGATGCGGTGATATCTGGCGGTGGTGGGGCGAGCGAGGGTGTGCCGTTACACCCTCAAAGTGTCTGGTACTTTGCTTACAGTGGGGTGGCACTGGTACTACTGTTCTAATAATACCGGTACACCTTCCATATTGCTGATTTTGTTATTTTTCCCACTTTTGATGCCAATTCACTCCCTACAACTTCTATAATTCATAATACCTCAAAAACCAACTTGGAAATCATCTAAAAACAATTTCACAACACTTAACTTGGTGCTATGGAACCTCAAACCTCAAAACCTTAGGTGGAAATCCAAGAACTCAACCTAGGTCCACCAATTCTTTTTAAAACCACATAATTTGATGATTCCATGCTTACTTTACACCAATTGGGGGTTTACTCTTATAACTGACAATTCCAAGGTTTAAGTGACACTTTCCACACGAGCCACAGACCAAGGAGGTAATCTCCGTCGAACCTTAGGATTCATATCAAAACCAAAAAAAAAATAAAATTCCCATACCTTGATCTTCTTCTCCTCTTCCCTTCTTTCTTCCTTCTTCCTCTTGCTCTTGGCTCTCTCCTCCCTTCTCCTGAAAGCCAGTGAAGCCACAACCTTTTGGAGACCCGAAAAATGAAATTTTGGATTTATGTTTATTTTATAATATCAACTTTTATGAATTGTAACTAGCCCTCATTTCTTTAATATTGAAATTCCAACTTTTGAAATTCCTACTATGGCCCATGTCTACACTTAATGATTTTCATATTCTTTTGCTTAATGACCATTGTACCCTTGGTTTAATACCACAATTTCGGGGTTCCATAAACTTTCATTTCTACTTTGAAATTCGAATACTACGGTGTGACAGCGTACTTCTTGCCTCTGCACTGCGAGTATGTATGCTTGTGGAGCTCTCTCGGGACGGGGTGTTGCTGACGGATTTACATGCATGGCATAGTGCACGTTGCATATGCATGTGATTTTGTTGGCGATTGTATGGGTGAGGGCTGAAATTCTTTTTAAGAGAGGGGAGAATGTAAATAGGGAAAATTCAAATTTTTTGAAAAATCGTAAAATGGTAATTTCGGTCAAAATCAAAAAATTTTTTAGATCTCGGATGACGAGAAGCGAACTTGTAGTTGGAATCGTGCCGCGAGGAAATGCAGGCTACCAGCGTCAAATTTGCGAATTTTGAGGCGGTCGAGATTCATTTTAAGGCACCGGTATCGGGTGTCATTATGAGCGAACTGTGAGAGGCAGTAATGATATGACAAAGTCGCTTTACTACATGTACCGTATGACGCATGTTACGTGATTAGTGAGAGGATAGGAGATGAATGAAGCATGTTGAGTCATGTGGCAAGTGGTCCTAAAGTCAAAAACTAAAGAGATAATAGGAATTAATTGAAAGAAAAAGAAAAAGTCATGCTAATACCCGCGATTTGGCAAAAAACGTGCAGTAGGGGAGAGGAACCGGTTTTAGAGAGAGAAAGAGCAACTTCTCTCTAGATTTCCCGGCTTTGGATGTCGGTTCTAAATTGACGAAGCAAAGTTGATACACACTTCACAAGGGCTACGGCGTGGACACGGAGTTTTTGTGGAGTTCGGACAGCTCAATTGAGGTCTTCTCTACTTAGTTTTGTGCACTGGCCCCAGGCGGGTTTGTGGATGGGACTGTTGGGGCTTGGATGGCCGTGTTTCGGTCTGAATATTTGTAGAATTGAAGAAAATCCTATTGTGTGGCGTGAAAACGATCTTGAGCCCCTAGGGTTTCGCATTGCGTATGATTTATTGTGTGATTTTTGTGTGTTTGGGTGATTCGAAATCGATTTGCTTGAATTGTTAATTAGCCCGTGTGAGGCTAATTTTGATGTTATTGCTATGAATTGAATAACATGATTTATGTGAGTGGAATTTGTTAACTATATTCATGTAAAATATATTAGCATGGTGTTTGGAAATGGTATAATGCATTTCATATGCCTTGCAAGGGCACCACTAGAGCGATAGGTGTGAGTGCATGACACGAAAATGAAAAAAAAAAATGAAAATGGTTGTGAAAAAGGAATTTCCAGAAGATTTTCCAGAAAGGGTGTCTTGGAGAGTTTCGGCGGTTCATCGGAGCGGACCCGTAGTTGTTTCGAAGAATTACCCAGTGGTCGCCTCGGAGGGTTGTTCAAATAGATTTCACAGAAGCTTCGATATTAAGTTTTTTGAGAACAAAGCTTTTGTTTGAAAACTGAATTTTCTCACATTTGGCAAGCATGTGAGAGTCGGTGAGGACTCGAGACATGGGATTTGGCATGTAGACATTCAAGTAGGATCATGTATTTTCTTGAGTGTGTTTGGTTTCTATTACATGTGTACTTAGGTGGGGAGTAACCCATGTAGGAGATTATCACTATTAGGCATTGCTCACCCTGTAGAGGGATCATTATTTCAGGTACAGGGAGTGTTCGGGAGGACGGCGCTCATTAGAGACCGCTTTGAGAAGAAAGCCGACATGTGACTTTGGTATTCATTTTGTATAACATGTATGAAAACTTTAAATCTTAATATATGTTTGTATTAAGAGTGATGTATTGATACTCTTGAACTATGGTAATATAGTTGATGTATTTTGGTGAGTATTGATGTATGGGCCCAAGTGACAATTTTTACTCATATATAGGTCTCATAATATGAGATACAGGTATTCCACAGGTTGACGGGTTGTCAACGAGACACCCCGGGATCGGGGCGTCACACGATTGACTCTGACACAATGTCCCAGGGGACTAGTAATAAGCATATCATATGGTAATTGCTCTACTGATGACATTCTATCAAACACATGTTCGGTACAGATATACGAATGAGTAGAGCCAGGGTATATCAAAGCGTTCATCTCAATATAATAAAGAGAGAAAATACCAACAATCAATTCAGGAGAATCCCGATCCTCACGAGACTTAATAGCATAATCTCATGCTAGGGCTATAGGCATAGGACGATCCACTGTCTCTAACATTGTACCTCCATGTCCCATATCTTTGAATCGGGCCATCGTCCGAGTCGAAGGTGGTCGCAGTGAGATCTCCCTACGCCCGCGACCTTTATGAGCTCTTATTATCCCACAACTCTCGGGAGACGATTCGACATCAAGTGTTCGGTGCTTCCCGCCACGAGAAACATCCCACATCCAATAATCTACACACACCCAAAATATCGTTTATGGCAATGGGGCACTGGGACTTCTCTTTATTCGGGTTAAAACACCTTTACGAGAACTAGGTACCATAATACTTCCCACGTCTTCTACCTCTTGTAGCTTTAACCATCTTAGCTTCCAGTTGGGACTCTCTAGCTCTTTTACCCGAGGAGGAAGAAGCTCCTCTAGAAAGCTTCCTCTTCTGAAATATTTCTCTACTGCTTGCCTCAGATTTCTCCACTTTCATTGCCGCTTGAACCAACTGATAAAAATTTACTTGCTTGAGTATTGTCACAAGTGCCAGATATCTTTTTATGGACTCATTTAGTCCATCCTCAAACTGCCTACACGAAATGCCTCGGTGAGGACTGATTCAGGTGCGTACTTGCTAAGATGGTTGAATTCTTTCTCATATTCTGCCACTGATAAGTTCCTTTGCTTCAAATTCAGGAACTACTTCCACTTGGTCTCCCTATACATATCATAGACATATTTAGCCCTAAACTCTTGGACTAAAAACTCTCATGGTATGGGATCTGGAAGCCTCGGACTCCTCAACACTAGCTTCCACCAATCATAAGCCTTGCCCTTGCAATGAAAAACTGCACATGTCACTCTTTGATCGGGAGGGCATCTCACCTCCTCCACTATTCTTTGCAGCTTTTCCAACCAGAATTCAGTTTTATCGGACTCTTCCATGTTTGACCCATGGAATTCCTCAGCTCCATGTCTTCTTACCATATCTATCGGGCCTTTCGGAGCTATCAATCTCTCCAACACCCAAGCCATGTCCTGAGATATCCTCAGCAATTCTTCATTTGGTTCGGTTGGGGCATGACTCTCACTTCTAACAGATTCATAAGGATCCGAAGCAGGCAACCCTTGATCTCCTGGGTTAACACTTTCAACTGCTTCTTCAGCTGGATTTGGAGGACAATCCATCTATACAAAACACAAGGACATCCACATTAGTCAACACATTACTAAACACATGTTTTTCTATCATATACTCTATTCCAGAGCCGCCTAAACCTAGGCTTTCGCGATACCCTTAAACTATGACACTGACTCGGCACGGGGTGTCGAGCGAGAATATTTATTTTTTCACCATTTCACTATAAAAAACTTTTAAACTTAAGAGCACATTCCCAAATTCGTATAATGTTAAGCGTTTAGCTTGTAATATATTCTATGAAGCGGATTACAAAATATTTACAAAGCTCCATATATGGAAGTGTTCGACATTTACAATATTTACAGTAACTACGAGAAAACTAAAGAAACAAAATACATATACATTGTAATTCAAACGGTCTTTTAAGGTACCCAAGAATGTGTTAACTTTGATCACATGTGGATCGGTCTCATCCTCCCGTTCTTCTTCTCCGTACCTACACGAATGAAACACCGTATGTTTATAGCTTAGTAATAATACTTCGTGGGATTCACCCCTAATAAGGATCATCTCACTATAGATACATGCATATACTTATGACAAATATAACATTTACATATACTTATCCCTTTCTCTTATATACTTTTTCATAACATGTTTCATTTCTTATCAAATTTCATATACTTTTTGTGTGATCTTACACTTTATTTATCGTTCAGAACTATACTATCATCACATAAGAAATAAGATGCTTATCACACGCTGCCATATATCATATAAGATCTCATTTCATGTGATACTTGTTATTTGCTTTTGATGCTTTCACGCGCCTCGTATAAACTCTTTAAGTGGATACAGAAAGAACCGTATACCAAGGTACTATCACCGTACGAGACAAAGGATCTCTATCTCTACGACCCAAACGCGGGCCGCTATAATGATCCAAACGGATCTACAAGGTTCGACCCAAACAGTGGCCTCGATATTTGTAAACCGTATGCTTCAAAGAATCGCACTCTATACCATGTCTATCTATCCAACCACCCGATCATGTGCAATCAATTTTATTATGTTTTCTTAACAATCTTTCAGGTATCAAAAAAAGATATCTCATATACATGAATAACTATTGATATCATGTATACTTATGAGATATTCATTATCAAATAATCTCTTATAAACATTTAACTGTACTTTTTCATATAACAAAATATTTATATAACCTTTATACAATTTCAATTTTCATAACCAATTCTGCTTGAACAATTTGAGGCAGTTACCAAGTCCATTTTCGACTACAATTTTGACCTTATAAACGGGATTGTTAGAGAAAATGATCTTCTAACTCAATATACCCCTATATCTTAAGTTTCTTATGGTTCAAACATCATGTCATTTGGATGAGTATAACTCAAGTTATGATTTAAACAATTTAATTACTCCAATTAGTGGACTGTTCGGCATTGCATTCGCACGTAATCATTTTTACTGACGAATTTTTCTGAGAGTCCAACGGCCCAATTCGGATATACTTATTTCAAGAATATTCGTTTCCTAAGTCTATTTTACCTAGAAATTTGAATCACGCACTGATGAGTGAAACTCAACTTATACTCTAAATACTCAAACCGCTTCAAAACCCAAATTTGTATCGAATTGAACTGCATCAATTCAAACAGGCCCACTCACAAATTTTCTCTCAGTTCCTAGGGTCCAAATTCTGTATACACCTATTTCGTGATATATGTTCTTCTAGAATTCAAAATTACCTAGAAATTTAATCACTTAATTTGATTTAGTTATGGCCAAGTTATACTAAACTAAAACACAAGAAAAAACTGACAAGATCTCCCTAAAACTCAACATTTTCTTTACAAATTTTTCCTCCATCGAGAACCACAACCAAACCAAACAACTATTCCAAACAAAGATTCTACACAAAAAGTCCAAACCCCCAAACAAGTATTCATACCAAAATTCATACCAAAAATCCATACAAAATCCCTACAAAAAGTTCCTAACAAGTTACATACCTTAATCCCCTTCTTCTTCTTCCTTTCTTCCTTCTTCTTCTTCTCTTTCTTTTCTCTTCTCTTCTCCTCTCATCTCTTCTCTTCCGGTTTGCTCTAGCCAAGACAAAGCAAAAAAAATGAGTTTATCTTAAAGCCATGTTTGGCTTTATCCAAAATTTGGCTTACTTTTTTACTTTTGCTATTTGGTCCTTTCTTTTCCTTTTAATTGCAATCTAACTTATCAAAATCCTACTTTGGCATATTATCTTCTTGTATTTAACCCTTGGGTCCCCAATTAGTAAATAACTAATTTTGGATTTTTCTTATTTTATTTTTAGCATTATTTTATTATGAAAATATACATTTACTTTTATTATACCTAAAACATGTTATAAAACCGTCACGATAATTTCGTGCAAAGATTTGCGATCTAATGCTTCGAATGAAAAATTCAAATGAAAAAAAAAAAGGAACAACTTATAAGTTTTTTAAATGAAGAACATTTTCATGAAATTGATGAGGCCGATTCTGATGAAGTTGAGGGAGTAAGATGACTGATTTCGAAAGAAGACAAATGAAACATGCAATGAGCAAAAGTCGTCGTTTTTTTAAAGAAGATAGACACGGGCATGAGAGGGGTGGTACTTCACAACTCAGGGTGCCTAGATCGGGCGTGGCCCTATACGGCTTTAGCATAAGAGAATGAGCTTATACCCTGGGTGCGGATTGATCCCTACATGTTTCCTTCCAAACAAAAATCAATAAAAAGTATGTTTTCCGCTAAAGGTACAAAAAGGTAGTTTCATCTCTAAATTTTTTCTCTTCAAATTCAATACCTTCTGATAAGGCCTTACTATCAATCTATGATTGATACCATAGCCGAAGCAGGTCCGGGTATCAAGGGTCCTATAGGATACCAAATTGGGAATGTATATTTGGAGGAGGAGGTACAAGAGATTAAGGTATATATAAACACATTGAAGGCCAAATGGCCTGTATATGGATGCACCATCACGTGTGATGGTTGGAGTTCTAAAACTAGAAAGTCTATCATCAATTTCATGGTTTATTGTGATAGAAGCATGATATAATTCTTCTTCGATCGACACTACCAACATACCTAAGATGGTAGATTGGCATCTTTTCCTCATGGATAAGATCAGTTGAGGAGGTCGGGAGGAAAACATCAGACAAGAAATACCGATAATGGCGCAGTTTAAAGAGCTTCAGATAAGCCATGATGGAGAAGCACTGGGCATTGCCTGGTTCCTCAGGCGCGACATCGTATTAATTTAATGCTTGAAGATATCGAAACATGTGGCGCATTATGAGATTTTAGATCAAGCAAAGATGATCACAAGCTTTATTTATAATACAATTTCTTGAAAGTAGTCAATTTAATGAAAGTGTTCACTCAGATAGAGATCTCTCACAATTAAATAACCTCGCCGATTTTCCACTCGACTTATTTTCTCACTTCGTAGCCTTAGCATTATAAGGGCGATTGAAGATGATGTCCATAACAAATGAAATATAATTCACCAGACGGAAGATAAAGAGTTTAAGAGATAAGGTATCCAACCTTATCTTAACTAATCGGTTTTGAAAGAAGGCAAAGGAAGTCCAAATCATCATGAAACCTCTGGTGAAAGTTTTGAAATTGGTTGATCAAGATAAAAAGCCCAAACTGTCAATCATTTATGAAGCAATTGATATAACTAAACTGAATATAAAGGCATCGTAAAACATCGGGTTGCACAAGTCATTGACATAGCACGCAAATCAATTGCATAGACATTTGCACGCCGCAGTGATACAAAAATTCTTATACGCTTATTATTATCTTATTTAAAGGTAAAGTATTATCAACTAATAATTTTTTTTTTTACTTCGGTTAGCATATTTTTTTTAAATCCAATGTTTCAATATTCAAACCAATTCTCCCACCATTCGGAAGTTAAAATTGGACTAAAAGAGGTTATCAAGAGATTGAAGCCAGATTTGGATAGGCAGGAAAAATCTATGAACGAGTTTTAATAATAACTTGTATTATTTTTATAATATATTTTGTATTTATAATGTGTATTAATAAAGTAAAGAACATTATAATGTAACTAGGTGAAATTATTTGTCAAGGTCATGAGAATTTAGCGCATTAACTGCAGTTAATAAATCACTCTTCCGTGATACTACTATATTTATATCTTTTTAAATAAAAATCACATCATTTTCTATTAAATATATATTTGTGCCTAATATGTTTTTTTAATAATACCGAATTCATGAACAATTATTGATGGCGTCCACATATTCAAAAGATTGCCACAAAGCTTCTAACTCAAACATGTTCTTCATCCGGCCGAAAAGAAATTGTGAGCACACGGTCACGATTCACACAAAGTCGAGCAATCGCTTGGGCAATGAAAAAGTTTCATGTTAGTTTACGCCCATTATAATGCTACGACTGAACGCTAAGACTTGACGCAAGAACGGTCGACGAAGATTGCGACATTCCAATCGACCTTAATCATATTTTTAATGACGATGATATATTAAATGAGCGGATACATGAGAAAACCTATTTTATCATACGATAATTCTGATCATTGATCAAGATCTTCCCTGTGAAGGTAGAGAAGCAACCTGTGCTAATGATGGTGTGCTGAAGGTGGTAAGAATGGGAAGTAGTATCATGCTGGAAAGAGACATCGTTCTTCCTCAGAAGGTAAGACTCCTCGAATAATCGCTTCAAATTTAGTAGTGATGATTTAAGTACGATGTGGTTCCAATATACAACATCGCGGCGACAATGAAGATAAATAAGACACTAGCCGCACAAACTGTTGCGTATGGGCATTGGAGCAAGCTGGGTGGTTGCTGATAAATTAAGCATGTTAACTGCCGACTGCAGATGTCGTGGGCAATGTGGAAATGAAATTTATTATGCCACACAAGATATCATCATGAATATGTTTACATATGGTGAACAACGAAGCACCTAAAGACTCCGCCACATTTCCTGATGATGATCATTCCAAAGGGGCATGATTACAGATCGAATCAGAACTCAGATTGGATGAAAGACTTCCAATCCCAATTTCAGGATCGCACTTACTAAGTGAAATGGTAGATAGATCCTATCATAACTCTGGCAAATGATAATTCTTCCACGTTTTTAATGTAGATGATTTTTATCAATATTCAATTACCTAACATCGAAATGTTTGCCTTAAGGATATTTAAAATCTTCGATAGCAAGAAAGATCGCTATCGTGAAGCTTTGATTACCACGCATTTCGCTAACCCGGCACTTTCGCTATATTTTCCACTATTGATCATTAACCCAATCATCTCGCCCAACACATCTGCTGAATAACAATTCTTTCAACCACACTCACTATGCAAATTATCGTCTCCGATTCAGATGCTTGTCGTAAGATCTGATAATGACACTTGAGCCCTCGGGCTATTCAACAATATTAATCGGATTATTTCATGACATTGCTAAAAGCCATATGCTTTTATATAAAAATAATTTCTTTTATTAGTATTAGCATACATATATTTCACTGAATGCTTCATTAACTATTTAAATAATAGTAAATATAAACATTTGTTTTATTAAATTTTTAGTTTACTTAATTATATATATATTTAGCCAATTCTTATATAATATTTTAATAATTTTTTAAATATTTTAATCATCTTTATTTGCGATTCGCGATACGCGATCGATACACCGCAACCGATACGCTCAGACCATTCCGAGCCTGCAAATCAAGGCCGGATTTTGAACCATAGATTCTCGCTTACTTAATTTTTAAATCGTGATCATGGGTCGATATAGGTCCACTTCTAAACACCCTCAAGAACAATCCCTTTCCAATGGCTTCATTCCTCTAATCAACTCTTAAAATCATGGCCATCGGTTTTAAAGATTTTTAAAATTGTAGTTACTAATTATGATTTTAGTGATGCAGTAATAAGAGACTAATTAGAGTATTATTTTGGGGAGATTTTTTTTTTTCTTAAAAAGATTATTTTGGTACAAAGCTAGTAGCTATATATAAAAAGATTGGATGGAAAAGTGAGACAGTGAGAGCAGTAGACAGGGATGAAGGGAGGTGTGAGCTTTCTCAACGCTTCCCCCATCTCCCAGTACTACCATTACCCAACGGCCATCTCTCCAATTCCACAAGCTGTACGCCAAAACGAAGTCCTCTTAGGGCGGAGCTCGAACTAAGGGTTTGCGTCAACTCGGACTTTGCCGGAGGCAGGGCTCCCTCTCAAACCCCTCGAAATCTCTCTCCGGCATAGCTCCTCCCGACGTCACCGTCAAGTCCTGCGGCTGTCTCGGCCGTTGCGGCGCAGGCCCCAACCTCGCGGCGCTCCCCGCCGCCGTCATCGTCGGAAACTGTGGGACGGCGGCTCGTGCTGCCGAAGTTGGCGATGAGCTTCGTCGCCGGCGATGCTCAGGGAAGCCCGCTGCGCTCGCGTTGAGGAAGAGAGCTGAGGATGAGTTGGAGAAACATAATTTCTCCGAGGCTGAGCTTTTACTCTCTCAGGTAAGGGAATGCTGTTTTTTTTTTTCTCGAGAATCAGTGGGAAAATTCTGTTCGTTGGGAATGAGTAGAAGATTGACATCGGTAGCAGTTGATATTTGCTATTTGTTTGTTCATTGATATTATTACTGCTATTGTTTATTCTTTTTCATTTATGATGGAGCATAATTCTGAATGCTAATCTGAAATCTTCGGGCATGTGGGAAGCTCTAACAATACAAATAAAATCTACTGAAAATTTGAGAATGGGGTTTCGGTCTGTTGAAGAAATGTTTTCAAAAACACTTTTCTTTTATGCAGAAGGAAAAAAAAAAACCTTTGGCAATGGTTCTCCCTGTTTCCTAAACATATGTTTTAACTTTGAACAGAAAACTAGTTTTAAAATTTGATTCCTAAACATATTTTGTTTCCGAAAACACTAAAAACTGTTTTTAAAAACTTTCTTCAGAATTGTTTTCAAGAACACTCCCCAACTAAAAACTGTTTCTAAAACTATTTTTCTGTAATTGTTTTGTCAGACGGCGACCCGAATTTGATTTTCAGTTTACGTCCCGACCCAAAAAGCCCTGCGGGTGGCAAGAGAGGGGTCGTGCCCCGCGGTATGGACTGCTAGGGTATTTTCGTCATATCAACATACTGTGGCTTTTTTCATTTCACCGTAGATCACAAATCATTCTCATATTTGGCAGCGCGTAAACTTATCCTCTGTCCGTGGTTTTTTCCCGTAAGGGTTTCCATATAAATCTTGGTCTTTTTCTTTGTTTTCGTATTTTATTATTGTGTCATTGATTTCAACAGTTTTCAAGAACACTTCCCAAACACGCCTCTACCGTTTTGAAAGAATTTTCTTTCTTTTCTAAAATTTTTTAAAATGCTAGCTATTACCGGAAAACGATTTCTAGAAGAGCTTGCTAGCCTTTCTAGCTTTTGGAAATTTTTATCAAAAGAGTTGTTTTCTAAGTTCTTGAAAGGCTAGAAACGACCATTTCAACTAAGTTTTGAGTCACTTTTAAAGATCTAGAAAAGTAAAAATGATAAATAGAAGCTGTGAGAAGTTAAAATAGAAGATAAATAAGAAAACTTCAGAGTTTTTCTAAAATCTTCCGAGCGTCTCCTATAAAAAATGTAACAAAGTTTCATCATTGATTATTACAAATTTTGCAAGAAAAGTAATATTTTAGATCAGGAATCATTGATCTTGTTTTACATTAATTGCTCTTATATACAGGCTTTGAATCATTAATATTATCATTTTCCTGCATTAATGTAAGATATTATTTTGATAGAAATTAAACATTGTTTCTGGGAAATGCTTCGTGAAATTGGTTCTCTGATGGATGCAGTGGCATTTCATTTAAAATTTTCTTTACAGACCGACTTGCATCCATGCCTTCTGTTTTGATATTAACACATGTTTCTGTCAATGATCTAATTTAGTTGGTAGTATGTTTAAAACTAGGTTAGATGAGTATACATGAAAGGGCACTGACGACGATGCCATGTTTTTCACAAGTGCAGGCTATATATCTTAAACCATCCGGAGGTATCCATATCATATATAAATTCAGGTTAGATATGATTTTAAATGGATCAAATTTGGAACCAATGATATCTATCTTCTCGAGCTTGCAATGTATGTTCACATGTGTTTGTGTGCATTGGCATGTAATTTATTTTGTAGAGATAATACATTCTTAAGTCCCTCTACTTCCAACGTTTTTGACATTAAGTCCCTCTACTTTAAAATGTTCAAATCAACTTTAGAAAAGTTATAGGGAACTTGTACGCTATCTCTATTTTGTATGATGATGCTTGTTTTCTCCAAAAGAAAAATTGGAAGTCGTCATAAAATGAAAAATTTATCCATGCATGAGTTTATTGTTAAGAACACCCTCGTCCCTGGCTTCCACCTTTTCATTTCACATCAGGATGATTTCTCTCCCATATCACTACGACACTCTCTTATTTGATTTGTTGATTTTGTGGACTCCAAATATAGTTTGGTTTATGTTTGACCTCAAGACCGGCAACTTTTGTAAAAGAAAAAGTTGAGAAAAAATGTGATTTGTCAGGGTAGTAAGCCACCAGAAGTCCAATAACCCATCCCACCAAGGGGTGCGGATCTTTCCGTTTGGGTAATTTCGTAATATCATCATTCTACGGTTTATTCTCTATTCCATTGTACTCTGTAATAATTCTTAGATTCATAGTGAAGCTTTCTCCTCTACCCGTGGTTTTTCCCTCAAGGGTTTCCATGTAAAAATCTTGGTGTTTTTCTTTGTTGTCGTATTCTATTATTGTGCTATTGATTTTAACATGATTGAACGGGGGTCAGAAGGAAAGAGGCTTTATGAGATTTTTGCTCAATTTAGGTCTTCTGCGAGGTTGGCAATGGAAAACTCAATCGGTGCTCTTCAAGATGCTAAAGAAGCTCTGACATTAGCTCCTAAATATTCTGAGGTGAGTGATGGTATTATTTGTAAATAATAATTTTCGGAAATGATAAAGATACGATATTCATATTAAACCCAAATCCCATGTGCTCGGAAATTTTGTGAGAGCGAGTTTAACATGGTATCAGAGCCTCGTATGACAAGAGGTCCTGGTTTCATCATTAAATTTGCTTTCATTTGGATTGCCTAAGTTTAATTATACCATTTTTTCTTATAATATAAGTTTCTCGAATGTGTCTTTCCTAAATTTAGGTGTCAATTTCTACTGACCCTCATAAAACCCATCCACTCCATACCCTAAAAGAAAAAGGCTACTATGAAAATTTTATATTTGGTCGGGAAAGTATGTCGTAATAAGTTTTGTAAACACTGGCCAGTACATTTTGGTATAATATATAAAATCATGATGCCGACACTTTTTTTTATATAACTGTGGATGTTTTTGGGTTAATTTACACACACCTCGATTAATCCCAGAAAGCCATGAAGTTGACGGTCAGGTAAACCTCTAGTGACCCTAAGATTACTGGAATCAATGACCATTCGATAACCCCACCCTAATGTGTTACACCACTCGAGCTACTCCGTAGGGTTTGATGAAGACACGATATTGATATCAAGGCATAAAACAAAATTCAGTTATAACAATGGAAAATACACAATAGTGAAAACTAAAACCAAGCAGGGAGATATGGAGCTGCAGGATCAAAGAAGGAAAACTAAAGATTTCTTCAGATTATCACCTTATTAATTCTGATAAAAAAAAAATTACATTTATTAATACAGTTTCACGTATCTTTCGTCTTAGTACTGTAGCATGTAAGGGGCTAATGAGATCACAAAAACATTTTGTATCTATGAACTAATGAGATCACATCTCTGAGTGCATAATAATGGTTATCGCATTTGTGGGTGGAGATTGCTGCTTTCGAGAGCCGCATCCTCCGAAATGTCTCCGCGGAGCGAATAATGGATTTGAAAGTCCATGGAGATTCCATCGTATTTGGTTTATTCGACTTTCCACGCGGTACAGATCGCATGCAGCGAACGCAGTTAATGATATTCATATTAAACTCAAATCCTACAAGCTTGAGTTTTTAAGAGAGTTGGTTGTTTAACATTAAGAAAATTCTAGGAACCAAAATGGGAGAAGGAAAGTTCATTTGATTGCAAGCTCTTTGGATTCAAAATGATGGAACTTGAAATACCTTGTTGATGTAGTTTTAAGCATGTTTCATATGTTTCATTTAGAATGTTCACAAAAGCAAGCGCTTAAAGGCTCAAAACGGAAGATATTTGGTCAAGGCCCTTCTTGTATATTCTAGATCGTGGATAAATAACAAAAGGCTGAGAATGAGGTCTCTCCGCTTCACGGGATGAATCTTTCATTTACCTCACACAAGCAAGGAAGAAGATGTTGTCAGATAACTTAAATTCTTAAGGGGTTTTGTCTTGGTCAGTATGTGTGAGTGTGAGTTGGTGTTTCTCAGACCCTCTTTGTACTTTGGGAGCCTTGAGCTCGTTTTTCATCTATATACTGCTTTTTACCGATCAAGAAAAAAAATGTTCGCCGAACCCTTAAAAGAAAAAGAAAAAAAAACTGTGTTCCTCCCCTTAGAACAGTAGTGTCAAAACAAACCCAATTAATCAGGCATGAAACAACTTGACCCAACTATATATATTTCATTATCAATTCAGCTATATGTATATTTACCCTGAGCCCAAACAATATATCAAGAATTGAAAAGAAAAATTACTGTGCCTCTCTGTTTGATGAAAAGTTTCCTCAATGGTGATAGAACGGTTAACTTTTCAAAAAGAAAAAAACATCTATTCACCATAAAACCATAATTTTTGTGGTCTGTACATATGATGATATCTTCAATCTTATGGTTCATGGAATTTCTTTGACATATTTTTCTAATTATCCCTTTTCAGGCTTACATATGTCAGGGTGATGCTTTCTTGGCTTTGGACCGGTTCGATGATGCTGAAAAATCATACTCAACGAGTCTAGAGCTAGATCCCTCCATTCGACGTTCTAAATCATTCAGGGTATCATTCTATTTCTAAATTCTGCAATAAATTTATTAGGTTTTGTCCCTCCTCTCTCACCTCCCCCTCTTCTTTTTGTTACCTAAACATTTTTCCCAGGAATTAGAAAAGGAGAGAGAGAGAGGAAAAGAAGCTGTATTTTTTCCATCAGGAAACTTACATCCCAAACTTTTTACACACCATCTTGAAGATCTCTAAGTTCTCAAGTGGGCTATTTATACTTTTACAATTTATTTATAAAAAAAATAAAAATCTTGAAGATCTCCAAGATTCTAGAGTTGCATCTCATCAGTTCCTTTTTTGGTTCCTGTTAATGTGGCTTCTGTACACTACTTGTTTGGATTGAGTTTCTTTTCTTTTTTTTTTTCTTGGAGATAAGATACTATTAGGAGTTCAAAATGTTTTCCTCAATAATGAGGGGTAGGTGTTTTTTTTTTTTTTTTTTTTTTTGGAGTTTATAACTTTAGTTGTTTAAGAGATAGTAGTTTTCATTTCGGCTTCGTTTGGACCCTAGAAAGCATTAGGGAAAAATAGAAAGGAAAACGGTTTAAAATTTAAAAACATGTTCAAACTTAATAAATTATTTATATATATTCAAACTTGTTTTACTGTTTCTTCATCATATAAGGACTAAAAATTTTAAAAATATGTAAAATTTGAGGAATTTTGATTATATTTTTTTTATATATTTTACAAGGTGAAACCAAACATGAGAAAATCATTTTCTTTAGTATTTTTTTTCTTTTCCTAGTGTTTTCCAGGTTCCAAACGAAGCCTTAGTATATCACCTTTTCGTTTCATGTGCTCTGTCAAGGGAGCTTCAAGAAACCTTCCACACAAGCGCATTAAGATATTCAATCTGACTGAGAATAAATGGAATTCATTCAGGATCCCTTCGTTGTTTCCAGGTTCAATTTCCCTTCATATCCTCGTTTTATCAAATTGTTTGAACCCTGAAAAGTTTAAAAATGAAAATTATTTTCTCATATTTACTCACTGTAAATAAAAAATAAAAACTAATAATCAAATTAAAATTCATATTTTTTAAATTTCTCGTAGTTCTTAATATACAGAGAAACAAATAGAATGAATTTGAACCAAACATATAGAATTAATTTCTTAAGTTTAAACCTATTTTTTATTTTCCTTTCCCTTTTACTTTCTATTTCCCTCACTATTTTCTTTCCTTAGCACTTTCCGGGTTCCAAACGGAGCCGTCATCTTCATTTGCTTAATACGGAAGTATCAATGGATTCTAAATTACAATTATGTTGCCTCTGGGATAATTTGTCTTCATTTTAAAAAGGCTACAAAGAAAATGTTTTCATGATTCATTTTTTTGTATTTTATAGTTAAAGAACTCGGAAAGTACTAAGGAAATAAAATTTTGAGGAAAATAAAAAAAAATTTTAAACATAATAAATTAATTATATATATTTATTCAAACTCATTATATTTGTTTCTATATATTTTATAAGAACTAATAAATTTTAAAACATGTAAAACTTTGATGAATTTCGATTATATTTTATTTTCTTTTATATTTTTCACGGTGAAACCAAACATGAGAAAATCATTTTTCCTTATTTTTTTTTTCCTTTCCTTAGTAGTACTCTTTAGAGTGGCTTTCATAAAAGTCACTAGGCTTCAAATTTCTTTATGATTAATCACTAGGCTTTCTGTCCCAAAATCACTACAGGCAAAATGTTATGGAAAGATAAATCAGAGGAAAATAAAAAATAAGTTTAAACTTAATAAATTAAGGTCCCGCTTTTGATAAACGAAAAAAATTAAGTCACGAAAAATGCTAAAAATTGCCATTAATTTCATAAAGATTAATCAGATCAGAAAATTGTCGATAAGTTAATGACAATTGAATGTCAAGATAAATATATTTGCTCGATAATAAACGCCAATAACAAAATTGATTTACATACTATCTTATTATCATTAAATTACATATTATCCAAAATAAATAGAGTTTATAATAACATTTTATTTTTCATTATAATTAATAATTATTGTAAAAATAATATCACTACAAACATATCCATAAATAAATCAAAATATCCAAAAAAAAGTGACATACATATTTAAAAATAACCAATAAAATCTAAATTTTTAAAACTATCTAAACTAATCACAGCATATCTGCAAATATTATATTTATTTATAGCTGTTTTTTTATTCCAATTTATTTTCATTTAAAAATTTATTGTTGATTTAATTTACATTCCACGCAAGATGCCTTTACTTATTTATAATTTTCAACGCTTTTTCATTTGCACTCTTTCACTAAGAGCCTTCCTAAAATTTTTGTATTAAACATATTTAGGGATTAAACCATTGAAATTTTCATTAATATCAACCATTTTCTTGGCTAGCTTTATCAAATGTAATCTAATTTATATGCTTTATTCAAACTCATTTTATTTTTTGTTTTCTTATGACTAGAATTGGGTAAATATACAAATGAAGAATTTTTTGATTATATTTTATTTTCTTTATATTTTTTCACGGTCAAACCAAAAATGAGAAAACCATTTTCTTTAGTATTTTTTTCTTTTCCTAGTATTTTCCGGGTTCCTCATTTTGTAAATTTTGTGAATTGTATTTACCCAAACCGGCTTATTACTTATTTTGGTGCATGTTTCTGGTGGATGTATGGATCGGCTAATTCCAGTTCTGTTTTCTTGGTGAAAAGAGGACATAATAGTTTACCGTTTGGAAGAGATTTTCTTGGTAACCATTCGCTCCTTTGTTCTATGTATAGCTCTACTTTCCAACGCTTTAAAACTCGACCGACGACCTACCAAAGTTTACCAATTACATATGGGCTGAATCAATGGTCGACCGATTTAACCGAACCGGAAAGGTCACCTGGCCGAATGGTCCGACAAAACACTGGTATTTTTCCGTTTCTGAGCACATACCTTGTCTTATGGATTGTGACTACTTTTATGGTGTGATCTCAAATTTATATATATTTCAACGTAACATAGCATTTACCTTTATATTTTCTTTTTTCTTAATTTAGTTTTTTTTTATATAATTAAACATTTTAGTTATAATGTAGTAAATTTTCTTGATCGATATCAACTGGCGAACCTTTTCCCTCCCCATGTCCTATATTTTTTTAAACATCAACTGTCATCAAATAGCTAGATGATGAACGTGTCTTAATTTAGTTGATAACCTTTTTATTATTTATTTATTTGCTCACAATAATCTTATCATTTACTATCTGTAAATGTTAAATAAGTTACCCTTGAGGTCCGGCTCAAATGGTTAAAATGTGGGAGGGTAACCGAGAGAGCCCGTAATTGAATAAGAATAGAATACAACTTAATATGCAAAAGTCAATAAAAGTAAAAAAAAAAAAAAAAAGCTAAATAAGTTATTTCACTAAATCGTGACCTACATATAGATAAATTAAGCCCATTATATAATTGTCATATGAGTCTGTTTTATCGTTATTTATTAGTGTTTAATAAAATTACTCATTTTATATTTGGGTATGTAGGGGGAAAATTAGTTGCATTCGAAGGGATTTTTCCAAAGATTTAAGAAATATTTGTGTTTTTTTTTTTGTTTTGTTTTAATGAATTAAAATATAAAGTTAAATATTTTAACTTTTTATATTCAATGAATATCAATTGTGATTAAATTAAAGGGTGATATGATTACAAGAGCTTTTGAAAACCCAAATTTGGAAATTTTACCCTTCATTGATTTAATTTAACTTGATTTTATCAAAATGTAATTGTTTTATTGTAAAAATAACTCATTCTTTTAAGAAATAACGTAAATACATTAAATGGAGAAGGGTATTCTTGTCTAAAATGGGTTATTTTGTGGTGGAGAGGTATGATTTAGTTGTTTTTGGGTGAGCACATTCTTAACTCGTTGATATTTATTCTGAAAGGTGGAGATTGTAGTTGGAGTTTTTGAACAATAGCGTTTTTGTGTCCGGGAACAGAACGGTGGAGAGATCAATAACTCATTGGAGTTTGGAACATAACAATGATTCCAATTGGAGTTTGGAACAGTAATTCATTGATCTCTCCACCACAAAATGACCTCGATCGAAGCTGAGAAAAAACTCACCAAAACAGAGACAGTATTCTCGAACTGAAAGATGACTGTGTCCCAACCGATCTCCACCGGCCCATAATAAAATAATGAGTCACGAACCTCTCCCTCCAAATTTCAGGTCAATCGGACAACAACGAAGAAGACTGACCTTCCGACAACGACAATGTTGGTAAAACACAGTTTTTTCTTCTCTTTCTCTTTCTCAAATTCCGGTGGCTCTCACTCTTAGTGGCTGCACTTTAAAAAAAAAGGTTTCTTCTTTCCTCATATAAAGACCTAAGAGGTCTTAAACTTTGGGCTTGAAGTTAGGCCTCATGAGAAGCCAAATTTCAAAATCAGATATACTGAATAAAAGAATTGTATTTATATATATAAAAATTGAATATGCTTTTTTTTTTCCTCTGTTTTCTTTCCTTCAATTTTTCATTTCTATTTATTTACTGCTATTTTCTTCCTGACAAATCACCCTTTATAAGGCAAAATCAGTCATCAAATGAAACCTTCCAATTAATATAGATATTGAATATTAGTATAACATCCTAGAAACCCTTACCTAAAAGACCCAAAAACCCTAACATATAAACTAGATTCTCCTCTCTCTCTCTTCTCTCTCTATACATATATAAATCATCAATGAGGTGGGTTGAGTCTGAGTGATAATAGAGAGAAAGTGGTAAATTGGGTTTAATTAACATGTAGAATTAATTTATTAAATTTAATCATATTTCTTAATTTTTCTCCCAATTTCATTTCCTTTCACTTTTCCTCTCTCTCTATTTAGTTGGGTAGTTTCACCATGTCTATTTTTACGATATTTGCTTCCCTACTTCCTACAAAACCACCCTTATAAAAATTATATGGCAAAATCAGTCATAAAAGAACCTTCCAAGTCTTTTTCGGTACCACTCAATGATGCATTCACTTCATTTTCCATCGTATATATAGTTTCATAACTCAACCCAATATATATAAATATATATATATTTAATATATCATCCTAATAACATTACCTAAAAGACCCCAAAACCCAACATATAAAGCAGATTCTGACTAATATCCACCTCTCTCTCTATACATATATATATATATATAATGATCAAATGGAGGTGGGGTTAGGTCCACATATAAACAAGTCCAAGTTCTTCACCTTTTCCCACCACTTGAAAACTTTCCCACCATCCTTACCATTACCATAACCATTACCATTACCATTCCCATTCCCATTCCCATCATTCACAGTCTCCACCATCTTCAACATTTGCACTAGAAAGCAACCCTCCAAACCATACTTCTTATTCTTCTTCTTATTCTTATTCTGGCCTACTTTGTTGTTGATCCCTTTCATCAGCTGCTCACACTTTGTTCCTCTTCTCTCTCAACCCATATATCTGTCCCTGCAGATCCTCTATTTTCCGACACTAAGCAAACACACCCCAGATCCTCCCTCATCTTCAACACGCACTCAGCCAGCTCCTGCCTCCTCCTCATGAACAGAGACTCCAAACCAGCCCCTTGTCTCCCCTCCATCAGTGCCCCAACCTTGTACCCCCAGCCGCACTTCACCTAGCAGAACATCCCTCCGATCGCAACACCTCCAGCACTTCTGCAGTCTGGGTTTTCCGCCGACGACTCCCACCCTCCGTCCCGCCATGCTCACCCCATGCATCAGCAGATCAGATTCACAGCCTTCAACACCACCCCAGCTATCATACTTCCATCGTCCTAGTACTCTCCCATGCATGCAGGAGAAAGGCTGGGGCTGGGGTTGGTAGGAGAGGGAGCTCCTCCACGCCGGAGACACCCCTGCCACAGAGTAGGGGTCATAGCGTCTTCTTCCTCGGCTCAGCCCTGACGCGCAGGATAGGGTTTGGGATGGCAGAGTTTTGTCGACTGTGAGATGATGATAATGCTGCTTGGAGGGTGTTTGAGTTTGAGTTTGAGTTTGAGTTTGAGTTTGAGAGTAACGGTCGGCTAAGGTGAGATAGGCATTGTAGAGATCTTGGAGCAAAGACAAGAGCTGAGGGCGTTTTTGGTAGTAGGATTCTGCTCTCTGCGCAAAGGTATCGTTGGGGTCACCTTCTTCGCGGCTTCCGTTTGTGGTCGTCTTCTTCACTGCCACCATTTTCATCCTCTCCTCCATTTCTGTTCAAATTCCATGCATCACACACATACCTATAAAACAGATATTGCCTAACTTCTATACCCACTCTCTCCATTATTTTTTAATAATAATAGATAAATATAATTTTAACATTGGGGCATTATTTATTACTATTTGACATTTTACTTCAAAAAATATATAAATATTAGATTAAGGCATGTCATTACTGTTTTTTGTCTAAAAACATTCAGTTTTCATTTATTTTTATAAAAATATGAAAACACAAAAACACTGAAGTCATGAATATTTTTTAAACATCACCAAAATGGTTCTCAAAATTTATTCACAAAGAGAGTTTTCAAAAACAGGAAACCAAACTTATTCAGTTCTCTATTTCTCCTTATTTTAATGGATAAATAGAAGAAATACTTCTGTTTTTCTGTTTCTCCCTATATAAACTTATTAAGTAACAAATATAATCTCAATTTTCTAATCCCTCCCTATATAATACCTCAAGCACTAATTTTTATTGTCCTACTTTTAGTTCAACTTCATTTCTTATCCAGTACAAATCTAGAACTTGAATTACCCTAAAATTCCCAGGATAAAAGGCATATATTCATAAACCTATCCAAAATAAAATAGGAAAATTCTAAATCACTCACTTGACACTTGATAGACCCACTCCTTAAGGTCACGTGAAAGTTGAATTATTGAATAAAGATATAAAATTAAAATTAAAAAAAAAAAACCTACTCTTGAAGCTTTATACTAAGGAGCAGATATTAAAGCCAAAATAATTCATATTGAAAAAATACACAGATTTTTTTTTTAAATATTCATAAACTAATCTTATGATTTGAATCATACACCAACCATAACTTTAAAAATTACCTTTAAAACTACAGTTGATAAGCAATTACGATTTTAAAGTTAATTTTTAAAACCGTAGATGATGACTGTGGTTTAAAAAAAAAAAAACCTACTCTTGAAGGTTTATACTAAGATTAAAGCCAAAATAATTCACATTTAAAAAAAAAATACATAGATTTTTTTTTAAAAAAATATTCATAAAACTAATCTTTTTATGATTTGAAAATCGCAATCACCAACCCTAGCTTTAAAACTAACCTAAAACCAAGGGCTTGATGCTGAAATACAATTTTAAATTAAATTTTAAACCGTACTGATGACTACGTTTAAAAAAAAAAAAAAAAAAAAACTAATTGAGCAATTATTTAAAAAAAAAAATCTATAAATGTTATTTTTTTGGAAAAAATGGATTATTTGATATGAAATCCCCAAGGAGCATACAAACCAGAATCAAACAAAGCAATTAAACAGAGAGCAAAGAGAAGACAGCCTGGATCCTAGGGCTTGCATGTTGCAGAAGGAATAACGTTTCTGCAGGCAACAGGAAGAGAAGAGACAAAATCGATTCCTTTCTGCTACACGCCATTGGGTTTCCTTTTCCTTTCCTTCCTTTCAAATTTTCAAACGGTAGAAAAAGACGTAGTAGTACACAGCTGACACTCACAGTCTCTGCATAAAAAAAAAAAAAAAAAAAAAAAACCCCATCAAATATGGACACAAAAATCGTCTTTCTTTCTCTATCCTTTGTAAGGAGGCAGAGAAACTGACCTGTCTTCATGATTATAACCGGCCTTAGTTTACTGGTGGGCAGAAACGCCCTTCAATGATCCAAGATTGATTTCCAGCATTTTTTTTTTTTTTTTTTTTTTTTCTTTCTTTTTAAAGAATATATATATATATATAATTAGTTCGCTGTTAAATAAATTTAAATTTTGAAATTTGAATGACAAGGAAAAACAAAGACGCAAGAGTCGACATCATCTCCTGATAATCACTTTTCAGCTTTTCTTTGTGGTATACTTTTATTGGGAAGGTAAAATTGACTATTCCTTCGTTTCAAATTTGAATACTAATCCTCAAATCACCTGAAACTTAACTGTACTATAGAAAAGTGACTTTAAACTAAAAATAATAATATTCATTTTAACCAACTTTAAAACTTTCTATTCAAATAACCCTTTATCTTATGTCAAATATGAGAGATAGTTAGATTTTTTATTTAAATTTAATTTAGAAGACACAATTGTATCTTAACATTGTAATTGGGGCTTTAGCTCAAAATAAAGTCATAGTTAGGATTCTAACTTGTATTACAAAATTAAAAACAACATTAAACCTTTTCTACTTAACATGTGCCATATTAACAATAAATTTCAAAAAATAACCTAAAATCAATATAATATATATAAAGGTTCCATTTTCACTCTCTAAGCAACATCTCTAAGTAGCCAAAACAAAAGAACAAAATAAATGCCAACAAAAAACCTGGGCTTTCACACGGGGCACCAAGCCAGTAGCGATTATTACGAACGCCACTCATCAATATTCGACAAACATCAACAAAATTATCCACACAATATCGGTGATACGACTTTAAATTTCCATTTCGTGATTAACGACATAAATAAACGTACACAGATATAATATAATTACGTTTGGGTTATAAACGATAAATCAATTGTAATGCAGTGATAAATGAAAGCTTTTTAGATAATCACCGGCCGGAGCTCTCACATCCTTAGCCTTTACAGAATCTCAAAAAATCACTTAACAAAATATAACTTTATTACTGGATGATCTTTTTGCTAACTACCCGAAATGCTTTAAGTCTTACTTAAATCCGCCATTGTAAATATATATAAAAGATGCCAAATATAATGAAAAATGTAATGAAAAATATTTTTTCGACATATATATATATATATATATATATATATATATATATATATATATATATATATATATAAAAGAGAAGGAGATCGAGGATATCAATGAATCATAATTGTTAGGGCAGAAAGAAGAAAGGATGGGGTTGTATTATTAAAATTTATCCTATTTGATAACGTGAAGGATTCAATTATTGTGTAAGTTCTGACAGGGCTGCTGGAGGTGTGTTGGCCTAATCAATAAAGTTATGGATACTACTTCTACCACTACTGCTTCCAAAAGCATGTCCGTACAAATTATATTCGCTATAGAAGAAGGGCAAGGGGCCCTTTTGTCTTAATTCCCTATGACCCCTATCGCTACTAACACAATTACCCATATTAATTTTACCATTTTTCCACATTTATAATTTATTTTACAAAACTAAAATTATCAAAATAGGTTAAAAATCAATATTATAATTAATGACTACGACATTAACAAATTTTTTCCCTTAATATCACAATTAGTGAGGCCAGTAATATAACAGTTAATGATTACGATATTGTGTTCTTTATTTTTATATTAATATAATTACTGAGGTATCAGCCTCATGAATGTTTTGAAAAAGTTTGGACATTATTTTAAGATACAGTAATTTTAACATTATTTTTAATTTCAACCTATATTAATAATTTTTTTTTTAAATAACCTTTTAAATATGGCCTAAACTCCCATCTCTATCAATATCGCTCCAATCACATCATTGCACAATCAGCCCTTAAAAGATGGTAAAACATAAAAGTATGATAATACTTAAAAAACAAAAAGAAAATATTTGGTTAAAAGAAGTTAAATCATTCAAAATTTACAAATGAAAAATAAATTAAGTATTTGCATGTTTCTTATAAAAGGAAAAGTTATTTTTATAAATAAAATAATGAGGATATTTTTGTTAAAATTTGATAAAAAATTTGTTCGGATTTCTAAAATTCATGTTGGCAAGGGTTTTTTTATTTATTAAATCACCCAAAAGAAGTGCTAAAATTAGAAATATTTGGTAAAAATCTCAAATAAATTAAAATTTTCAAATATAACTGTCCTCATGTTTTTTCTTGGATCGATTGTGGAAAAAAAAATAGTATTTCTGAATTCATATATTTACATAAAAGGTTATTTTAATTTTTTACAAGAAAATGGAGAAGGTTAGATTTGTAAAATTTAGTTTTTAAAAGATTTGTAATCAAACCCCCTAAATATTATTCAAGCCCGAATATTATGGCATATATACAATTTTTTTTTTCATTTTGTTATTATTTTTCAGTTTTAAAAAATACTGGAAAATTTTATCCATAAAAAGTGAAAAAAAAAAAAAAGAAGAAGACAGCTAGTATAACAAGAGGAAGAGAGTGGTAAAAGATTTCATTTTCAAGAGATTTTTTAATCAAAACAATTCAAAAATTATTCAACCCCGAAGATTATGGGTTTCAATATATACACTTTTTTTTTTTCATTTTGTTATCATTTTAAAAAATACTGAAAAAAAATTATCAATAAACAATGAAAAATATAGAAGTGGAAGGCTGATAAGCAATAGAATTTCGTCCCAATATAATACATTTTTTTTTTAAATATCAATCTAATACAAATGAAAAAGATGTCAAAAAAACCGTAGACGACATTAAATTTTTTTAAATTAAGAACATAGTTCAATTTTTTAAAAATGAAAACTGTAGTTGTTTCCTACAATTCTTTTTGGTATAAAAAGAGGAAGAAACGGTGAATGGTTACATTTTCAAATTTTAGTTTTTCTTTTAATCAAATCAGCCTAAAAATTATTCAACCCGAAGATTATGGATTATGGGTTTCAATATATAAACCATTTTTTTTCTTTTTTCAGTATTAGAAAATACTGAAAAAAACTATCAATAAAAAGTGAATAAAAAAATAGAAGACGAACAGCGATGTAGTGAGGGGAAGAGGAAGAAGAAGAGAGTGGTAGTCCGTACCAGAAAGAGTAGAGATAAGCCAGGCAGGGTGAGACAAGGAGCAGCTTCTACGCGATTGATTGCACGTCCCTTTTTCTTCCTTGTTCGTCGTCATCTCCACCAACACTCTGGCCCTACCTTATTCAATTCACCACCAAACCAACTCAATCAAAAATCCGAATCCCTCTTCTTCACATCAAAATTTCAAACATTCCCTACATTTTCTCTCAAAATTTCAATTTTGAGTAACAACTACATTAAAGGATGTGAAGGAGAGACGAAAGCATACATCCGTGTCACAATTAGACAACAACAAAAAATAAAGAATGGATGAGAAAATCAGACGAAGAATATATCGCTGCGGTTTGGTTTTTCCATGAAATAGTGAAAAACAGCATGTCATGAGAAACCAGTAGCGGTACGATCGCTTAGGAATAAATGCACGGAAATAATGACCGGAGCAGATGACTGAAGCAAAGCAGAAACAGAAGACTGGCGTAGATCTCGATGAACCACTACATTACAATTTCTTATTTCCTCTTTCTAATAAAATATTATATAAACTTATGTGGAAATACAAATGTCTGGAATCTGGACAAACAACAACGAAGTGTGAATCCCTATACGGTAAGGATTTTTTCTCAAAAATAGAAAAGTTCCTCATAGAGTTTCAGGTAAAAAAAATTGCGTACAACGATGCAAAACAGAATTAATAATAATAAAAAAAAAAGAACAAGCGAACTGCGAGCTCGCAGGACTGTTTGGATTCCGAGAAAACGAAGGAAAGAACAAGATTTCGGAAACTGATTGTTTACTGTATGGAAAAACGAAGCGATTCGCACACAGAGAATGCCAGCGGTCGGAAAGTGGAAGATCGTCGTGAAAACTTACCAGATAAATGATTCCGGCGGCGTTCGAAGGCGCCAAAGAGAGAGAGAGAGAGAGAGAGAGAGAGAGAGAGTACGGAGAAGAGAAAGAGTGAATGAGAGAGAGGTGAAGAAGGAGGTGTAAGTAAGAAGCGGTGGGGGAGTGTACAGAAGATCATTTAAAAAGGCCGAGATTGACGAATTGAAATACGACACGTGGCTGTCAGAGTGTCTTTTTCAAGATTTGATTTTCAAATCAAACGATTAATAAGGTTTTTTCTCCCCAAAGTAACGGCCTTTTTAAAAAGCACAACTATTTCTTTTCTAATTTTAAATTTCAAATTATCCACAACTACTAACTATTTGTAAAACAAATAAGACCCTATATGATAAAAATTATTATCAAAAAAAAAAAAAAAAAAATCCAAAACCGTTCCATACTTCCTCATATATATATATATATATATATATATATATATATATATATATATATATATATATGAATTTTAAAATAGTTTTTCTTTTTTCAAATGATATTCACAAACAAATAATCTCTTTAATAATAGACAAGCTAAAAACCTAGTCATTTTTTCTCTCTCATTTTATTTTTTATAACCTTTTTAAGTAATCGAGAGTAGCGATTTTTTTATCATTCTACCAAATCACCACTCGTGTCTTTCTATCGCTGCTTTTCAATAAATTATTTCTTCCACAAAAATCGGGTTTTTTACTCGTTTTTTCGCATTTTCACACATTTTACGTAACACGCTTTATCACATCTCAGACAAATAAGGCTTGCCAAGTATCTGCAGAAAGGATGATTCGAACAAAAGATTCAATAAAGAAGACAGCCACCTCACATGTTTCTACGTTATAACCTGAAATTACATGCATTCTAAATGAATTCATCCAAATGCATAAGTTTTAAGTCGATTATTTGTTTCTATAGGATGTATGACTAGTTTTAATTAATAAAATTATTCTCTTTTAAAAGTTTATTCATAATATTTCATCAAATTTTTTCAAGTAGCTCAAATTTAAGCAACTAGTTATTTAAATAAATAAAAAATATTTTTTGTAAAAAATTTGTGAAACATATTCCTTAATCTATCCCTTTTTCAAGAATCAATGGATTTATCATTAGTCATTTTGTGAAATTTACATAATTAAGTATTATAATTTTTATTTGAGGAAAAAGTATTATATTTCTATAATTTAAATACCTTTATTGTTTTGTTGTAAAAAGTATTTAAGACTTATAGTAAATGATTTTTTTATATATTTAGTTATCTATCGAAATTTTAAAGAAAACTCAATATAAACAAATATTTTAGAAATTATATATTTTAAATTATTTAATCTTTAATAAATTAAAATAGATAAAATTAATCCAAAATAAAAAAAAATTAATAATATGGTTTAATTTACACCTTTTAATGGTTGGATTATTTTTAAAGAAAATAGCAATTTAAATTATCAACTTTTACGACTTTGTCATTTATATCATGAACTAAAAAAGTTTTCTATTTAAATATATTTACTTTTAATAGCTTTTCTAGCCTAAGATATCATTAATCACAATATGAACCAAAATAAATTCACGTTCTTAATAAATAATAAATTTGAATTTTGTAGGTTTAAGAAAAAATGAATTTCAATTGTAAAATTAAAAATAATAATTATGATTTTTTTTAAAATTTTGAATTAAAAATTTATAAAATATGAATCTAAATTCTAAATAATAAATCAATTATTTAATTAATCAGAAAAAATAAAATTTTAAGTTTTGCAATTTGCATGGAATTATTAGTTTAAGACAGTTTTGATTTTATGAATTAAAAAATTAAAATTTAATTAAAATTTTAATTACAAAAATCAGTAATATATATATTTATATTGAAGAGAAAAATAATTTTATTGATTTCAACTAGTAATACATCGATAAAAACATATAATCAAAATCACTTAAAACCACAAAATATGAAATAACATCCAAGTGCTTAATAAAGATAATGAAACGATTCAAGCCTTTATAAATTCTGATAAATAGCCTACAATTTAATATTACCATTCCGACTGTAATACCTTTAACTGCCTCGGCCCATACTGACTACCACTTATTTGATTTATTATCTCTAATTATATATACTTTGCTTATTCAAATAACCTAAACACAAATAAAAGTTACACCAAAACGACAAAACTATACCACAGATCGGTATTAATACAATCACCCATCTACTAAGACGATCGATAAATCCACACGTATACGGCGCGACGACAATCATAGCATGCACAAGACGCATTTAATTAAATAAATTAAAACATATAAAACCTGCGATTGTTAAAACCCTTAATGAGTAAAAAACGAAAAATATGGAACTAGCCCCTGTTGACCGAACCAAAACACACGTACACCGGCGACACTATTACCAAAGGATTCATTTGTCAATCCCCAAGACTGCTTTAACTTGTTATCCTTATACTATATAAACCACCAATCTCAGAGTAAATCATTTTCAAAGTTTCATTTTGGTCTGATATTCGCAGTCGATAAGGCCGACAAAGTTAATAAAACGGATTTAAGTCCAGATATCGATCCCAGATCTCAAGCACTTTAAATCAACTACCCCGACTACTCACTTCCATACTATTTCGACCACAAAATGATAGATCCAAAGATATACAGCCGGAAAATTAAACGAACAAAAAGGAAAATAACTGAACTAACCAACAAACTGGAAGAAATAGAATAAAGAATAATGAATTTCTAATAAAAGAACTGAATACTGAATAGTTATCCTCATAAGACACATTAATAGAAACAGTTATAGTGAACTATCGATTCATGTAGTTAATTCCGATAAAATTTCTTGGAGCTATCTCAAGTTTCCAAAACTGGTCTACATGCTAGAAGGTGCACCCGGGATCTCTCCACACCTACATTTCATTATCTATTCTACGACTGATTCTCTCGAATACGTGGAATTAGATAACTACTTTTAAAAAGGACTTCCAAACTGGGTATTTTTCTTTTGCAATACTTCATACCCATTTACGGATCAGAACCTTAGGGCTCCCAAGTTATCCACAAGTAGCGATATAACTTCCGCATTACTCCGAAATTAGACTAGATCAACATTCGATTAGATCACGCCTAACACAGACGCTCATTATCCGACCGAGGCCGAACTCTTTGCTTGTTTAAATAGATAACTCATTCAACTCGTTTCGATTTCAAGTGAGTAAGAGATTTATCTAAGTGAACTTACAAAGCTCAAAAGATCCCTAATAAAGAAAGTTAGTATACCTTCAAAGAAATGTACATTACTTCCTCGTGAATGTCTTCCTGGGTCACCGTAGACCTCCTTGGAAACCGAGCAATGACGCAAATCTTAACTGTGATAAACTGAGTCTCGATCCCAAGACAATAACCAAAACCGTAAGAATTAATAACCGAAATTAACAAGTCAGCCGAAACGACTACAGAAAGATAAATTATGACTATATAATCGCTCACTTACCTGTTCCTGATTCCTCAATTACTCGACCACATCGATACAAAGATTCCTCCCTCGATCATAAGAATAACCGCAATTTGAAACTCGAAACAATCGACTCTAGAAATTTGTCTCAATCAAACATTTCGTAGTAATTTGAAAATAAATTGAATTCCAGATTCACACCAACGACAACATCCGCATTCGGGAAAATACAACTAAAATAAAATACGCCAGAAGATAACTGCTTTCTAAAACAATCCGAATAAGAAAAAGAAGAAAAGAAAATAAAGAAACAGCTGCTATCCGCATTCTCGTCTGCACGCTAAGCTACTTTAATTAATGATAAATTACAGATGATAGGTTTTCTTCCGGCCAGCCCTAATCCCAATATCACCCGCCGCGATTTCAGAGCAGCCAGCCTGCCATCGCCCGGGCCAGGACCTCGCTTTTCTTTCGTCGCGACATCGAACTCATGTCGCGACATCGACTCGGGTTCGCTTCGTATGAACTCGTCGCTCGGGTTGTCACGACACCAATCTTATGCCTGTGCTCTGGCTGATCATTGCGATGTCGCACATCATGCCTTGTCGCGACATCCATTCTAAATTTTCATAGCCTTCAACCGATAGTTCCTGACAAGTCGCGAGATCAACTCGTCACGACATCATCTTAAAGAACCGTAGGCTTCCATCACAGGCTTCATATTGTCGCGAATTCTCTACTTCATTTCATCCAAGTAGCCTTCAATTGATCGCTCCTGATGTCACGACATCGATACCTTGTCGCGACCTCACTTCATGAAGCTTCCACCCTTCAACCGAAAGCAGTCCTGCGGTCGCGACTGATCTCATGTCGCGACATCGCCTTACGGCTCAAAGATTTCTCGATGGTTCTGATGTCGCGGATTCAAATTGTCAAGACCACCGATGTCGCGACATCAACTTCACGAGACATCAACTTAGTTCTCCGAGGCTCAATCGGGAATGTCCCGATGTCGCGACCGGGATCCCATCGCCGCATATCGCCTTAAGTCTTTTCGCGCCTTTTAACTTGTCTTCTGATGTCGCACATCAATATGTCAGCCGCGACTTCGGGATTTATGACTCAGAAGTTTTGAACCCGTGGCTCTCGACGTCACGACTTCACTTCACGCCGACGCCCATTTCCTTTGCAGCCTTCTCAAGAGCGCCTCCCAAGTCGCGACCACATCTGCTATCCACGCCGCGACCGAACTGGGATTTCCTTCACTTCCGATGTCGCGACCTCATGATCTTGACCGTAAACCCCAAACCGCATCAATGACTCAAATTCAGCTCTTATCATTCTCGCTATCTCGACCGCACTTTTCTTCCACTTATTGTCAGATTTTTCTACTTTCTTCTCTCTTCCCGCTTAATAACACTCATGAAGTTTTTTCATATTTCAGTATATTAATTATTCATTTCTAGATGAAAATCAAACAGAAAAATGGACTAAAAATAGATGACTTTTAAGCTCATCAGCCCCCTTTCTCTCAACTTTTTCTCTGTCTCTTTTCTTTCAAATTAGTAATCTTAAAATTCATAGTTTAAACACATTTTTAAAATTTATAATAAAAAGCTAAAGACTCATTTTTTTAATATTCAAAATTGAAATTCTTTTTTCCTCGAAAATTCGATTCAAGATCATATTTTAAAGTTTTTAATACACTTTTAGTTATAAGGTAGTAAAATGTCCTTAGAGCATCTCCAGCAAAGGGTTCCCAAAAAAATTCCATTCCAAACACAACAAAGCACGCCCAAATAGTTGGAGCTATTTCCAAATAAACCTACTCAACGCTACGCCTAAACTGGCAAAATGTATTTAAACCGTTCATCGCCCAAAATAAAAAAGCGAAGACGAAAATCCTAAAATAACCTCAATAAATTTGAAACTTAAAACATCCGCTGAGTTTCGCATGACCGCTGAGGCAAAGGATCAAACGTTTCCGGAAATATTTCCACTGATATTTCACGATATTTCGCGGTATCGAGTTAACGGTAAACGATTTTCATACATAAAGTCGCTTACCGGAAATATCGCAAAATTCCAGAATATCACGAAGTATTTCACAAATATCTAAGTCGACGACATATCACGTAAATATCGACACGGAGACACGCGTGGGAAACATTTTTCGAGATTTTGGGAGATATATCGGCCGATATATCTACCAAGCCGCTTCTATGGCTCATATCCGCCAGACAAAACCGACTGGCCCGTGACTGCTTCCTTTTCAAACTGCTTAGTTTGACTGACCGATGGCCGATTTGAACTGCTCGATCCAACTACCGCATTTCACCTTGCATTTAAAATGATCCAACTGGCCAAATTTTTGATCCAACGCCAAATTAAATCTGCTTTCGATCCAACTAATGTATGATCGATCCAAACTGGGCCAAGAAGATCCAACTACGATTTTCACCAAAACTAAATCCAACTAAGTTAGAATTAATCTTAATTATATTTTGACCATTCTATAGCCTTTTGACCCAAAAAATCCTCTATAAATACCACTCAAAAATCACTTATTTTCACAAACTCTCTTTCTACTCATCAAATCTTCATTTCATCTCAAAATTATTTTTTCTTTGTTATATATCTTCCAAAAAATGTGGAAATTTTGGTGTTTAAGGGTTGAAGCTCCAAATTTCAACAAGATTAATTAAGGTATGTTCTTACTCTATTGTATTTATGTTTTGTGTATTTAATAGTTTTATACTTTACATTTATTTTTGTATTTATGTTAATTATATATTAGTTTGTTTTTTATAATTTCATATTACATTATAAATTTAATAAAATACAAATATATATTAGTCTAAGATAAATATATATTACTATAGTTAACATAATATTAGTCTAAGATACTTTTACATTTATTTCATAATACTACTATAGTTTTATATTAGTTTTTTTTTATAATTTCACAGTAGATTATAAATTGCATTAAATATAAATATATATTATTCTTAAGCTTTAGTTTTAAGAATACACTAATATATATATATATATATATATATATATATATATATATGGTTTTATATACTATAATAAATATACTATATATTTTTTATAATTTCACATTAGATTATAAATGCATAAAATATAAATATATATTATTTTAAGCTTTAAGGTAAATATCATATAATAATATGGTTTTATATACTATAATAAATTTAATAGTGGTGTATTCTTTTAAAAATAAATATATTTTAGTTTTTTTATTTCACATTAGATTATTAATTGCATAAAATATAAATATATATTATTTTAAGCTTTAAGGTAAATACCATATAATAATATGGTTTTATATACTATAATAAATGTAATAGTGGTGTATTATTTAAAATAAATATACATTACTTTTTTTTTATATCACATTAGATTATAAATTGCATAAAAATATAAATATATATTAGTTTAAGCTTCAAGGTAAATATCATATAATAATATGGTTTTATATACTATAATAAATATACTATAATATATATATATATATATATATATATATATATATATATATATATTTTTTTTTTTTTTTTAATTTGACATTAGATTATAATTCATCAAATAAATAAATTAAATAGTGGTGAATTCTTTAAAAGAACTACACTTTAGTTATATATGTATGCATATTAATAAATTATATATTAGTTAATATTATGTATGCATATTAATAAATTAATTAATCTTTCACAAGTACACATTTTAAAGAAGTTATATATTAGTTAATATTGTGTATATATATATATATATATATATATATATATATATATATAATAATTTGTTGTTTTATATGAAAATAAATTCATTTTCTAATTGTATAATAATAGGATGGTTAGTGGAAGTAATATTGAGGCTCGAGATCCAAAGATGAAATATTGCACACATACAGGAATGTAAATGGTACAATATGCAATTATCATATTGATGATACTGAGCTGGCGGACTCGCTTTAAATATCACCGTCACATTCTGATCCCAACTCTAATACAAAAAGTGCCCAAAATGTGATTCCAAGAAACAAAGAAACGAAACAACTTGCAGCTGCGTAAAATGTTAAAAGCGAAGAAGTACCGATATAGAAGATATTCGCGCCGAATCCACGGCGACAATGCGATGATACATCTCATCACGATGATGACGGCGACGGCGAAGTAAAGGCGGCGACAGATATATGTATCCGTGACACGAATTTCGATGAAAGAGCCGACAGCGCATGTCGCATCAAAAGCTACCGAATGGAACCGACAACAAGAAGAAGCGATTTATGAGATAAGAAAAATGGGTAAATGTTTAAATTAAATAAATTTTTTTAAATAAACGAATTTACTGATAATTAATCGAGATATCAGAATGGTGCGAAATCTTCACAACCGCAACCGACTAATCCAACAAGATGTAAAGATCTCTGTGCTGCAGACAATCTGATCCATCACCACCGTCATTCCATTATACAAGTCTTCGACAAAGAAGATAAAAGAACATTAAAAATCTTTCAAAGGCGTGTCTAATCAAAGAAACATGTATCACTAATCAACAAATTCTTTCATATATGAGTGTCAGACCACAAAGCAGACTCACCACTTCAAGCATGATTTTTTGCGGGCACAAATGTGTTCTGTGATGCGACAATCACTTTTCATTTCTAATAAATTATTATCTTATATTATAATTGAAAACCAGATAAGAATTTCATTAATTCTACTGTAGGCATGGAATAAGAAACACCATCTCCATATGAAATCAAAACAAATACTCTGATACGGAGTATAAAGACATGGAAGATTACGTGGAACATCAAAAGGGAAAATGGGAAGACTTCTACGGGTGTACGTATTATAAACGATGGATGGACTGCCCACGAAATCGAAGATTATTAATTTCCCCATGGTATATCTCGAAAGCGAAGACAATATTCTCGAGCTCCGCTGATGCATCCGACAAGATAAAGGACAACAAAGACATTTACTAAGCCACAAGGACGTGGATCATAGAAGTAGTGAAACAAATGTCATAAGTAAATCTACGCATTAAATTTGACCGATTTCCGTGAAGGCGAGTTGCCACAAGAAGTACAATTTTATATCAGACTCCATGCCAAGACACCGCATCGACTTGATGTTCAAGACATCAAGTAAAGAGCCACCGTTTCTGACCACCACAATGCACGCAAAATCACCAACTTCATCTACAATCATGGTCAAGTTGTCATGTAAAGTGAGAAAGGTCTGCGGTGGAGATATCAGGCGTCCGGGGCAACAAGATTTGCAACAAATTACACGCCTGTAAAGTCTTCTAAAAAGATACCGATTGAAGAAGATCTTTATCGCTGATGAACACCGGGCTTCTCACAAGCTTAGTCGACGACCATCGACATGATGTTGAAGTGCTCATGTTCGATCATACATATCGAGGCGCCTCTGCTGCATCAATATACGGTCAATTATATACGCTCTTCGCATTGCTGATTCTCGTCGTCCCAACACCGCTTACTGTACGAAATGATTCAGAATGAAGAAAATTTACATCAACTCAATGCCAAAGATCGTCAAAACAATCATTGCGCATCGTCAGATAGGAACGCTCAAACATCCTTCATGCAAACAGTAATCCAAGCCGATATCTAATACACTTAATGTATATTATTTTCCCTCTTATGACATACTAATTCTAAAATCACTTTTGCAAAGATACACTAATCCAAGGTTTCAATATGCACCGACAGCGCTCGACTTCGAAAGCCATCTAGTCGTCTTCACGGCATTCGCAAGATTTATCTCTTACTCTCTACAAAGTATCAGGTAATTTTGGAAATGAGGTACATCACTTGGTTACAAATCTAATTTAATCTGATCTGCTAATCAAGTTAAACTTACACTTACACTTATACCGATTGTATTATGTATATTTTCAATTCAAGGTACCTTTGTAATGTTTCGAGATGCGAAGAGAGGATTCGGTGATAGAGCAGCAATAGCCTCAAGAGATTTAATGGTTCCTGGTTAGTGTTATTTCTCATTAAAACATTAAAAATAAAGCCTATTTTCATGTTATTATTAGATTTTGAATGTTACTTATTTTTATCGCAATGAATGGTGGTTCATGTATGAACCACACTCCCACATCGGTGAATCGCCATTAAAGTTCTTGCCCAAACTCGCATCTTCTTCAAAGATGCTGAGAAATCGAGCACATTCGCTTCTACATACAAAACAGTTAAATCTACTTATTTAATTCTAAGCTCCAACAATTAGTTTTTTGTTACTATAACATGAAACTAAAGATACGTGATACGCAAAGCGCAGCCGATAAAGTCAAGCCGAAAGAATTACTGATGACTCGACATTTCACCGAGCTTGGTGAAGAAGAGGATAATCAATTATTCCAACGGTTGCACCTCCATTCTGACGATGAAGACGGAAATCCTCGATCCACGACCGCCGAAGCATGTCCGGAGAAGTCGGTACTGGATGTCGACCGTGGTTTTATCCGAAGCAGTTAATAGTGAAAGTTTCACCAAGACACGAGACTCCTGGCTCAGCCCGTCATGATTCTCGACCTCATTTGATTCAAGCGAACATAAGAAGAGTAATCTTGGCCACAGACTTCCTAACTACGTGCAACGATGGCTCAAGAGGACAGGGGACCAATGATGGTAGTGATACCGAAATGATGGTGGAGATATCGCAGATCGACAAATAAGTCAATATCCATCGAGTCCATTCAATCGGTGAAGATGATTTCACACATGCTACACAAGATGAAGACCACTGGGTCTGGGGAGAGTCACGCAGTATCGGTCATCGGAAAGCCATATGTAGTCGCGACAACGAAGGATGACACATCACAAATGAGGATCATCGTCGGGCTAGTTTCAATCTACAAAGATCGCACTCAATACGTTGGATTCATCCAATGACTCAACATTTTTCCTCCTCACACAATGACTTATGGTCACCTTCAAATCCGGCCCATCATGAAGAATACTAACGGCAAATTATCCCTACGCCGAACAAATGCCATTCAACATTCCATATCAAATGCAACAAGGATTTCCAAACGAACACGCGCCGAACCCCCACTTTCCCATCCATAGAGGTCAGGGGTACAAGCGAAGACATTTATATACTTCGTGATGTTCGATCTTATAACTAATATTATCGAATATGTCTCGCAGAGATGACTATTTGCTCTCTTACTCAAGATGGGATCCATTCATCAAACGTTGCAATGGAGCCACATCGATCTTCATTTTGGGCGGCGAAAGCAATAATGACAATGTAATATCAATGTCTCCGCATTTCATTATTAATGTCATTTTTACACTTTTATAAAGTTGCTTTCCATCAATTTAAGATTTTTATTAATTTCCGATATATCGATATTCATGTAAAAATATCCACTGATATATCCGATATATCCGTGAAAACTCACCACGATATATCCGTCGAAACCGATATTTCTATCCTTGGTCGAGGTCCATTTTTTTATAAAAATGGAGTTCTATAGATAAACGTAAAGCAAAACACGAGGAGCAAAATTTAGAGATTTCTCTCAGCAAAAACCGCAAAGTCAAGTACCCAGATTAACCCCAAAAAACCAACAAAAAACCCAGCCTGAACCCCAAAGTCCAGATTCGACAATTTCAAAAATACAAATATTCAAGAAATTTGCTCCTTTCAAGATCAACGACCGCCACCCACTACCGCAAAGATCCCAAACTACTGGACCCAAACAAAAGTGTGTTCTCTCTTCTTCCTCCTCCGTTTGTTCGAGAAAAAATTCTTCCAAAAGCGTCAGACCGCCCGACACGAATAATTTGATTTTTATGTTTTGGAGAAGGACCCAAACGACGCCTGCTTCACCAGCCGTGACGAAAACGGCATGCTTTTATTTTTTTTAACCTATAAAAAATTTTACCACACTTTTCTTAACAAATTTTAATTTATTTCAATTGATAAAGTTATAAATAATTTAATAAATATTTTATAGTGTTTTGAGTGATGGTAACAACGGGCCAGATAGCGATTTAATTATTAAAGAAAATCCATGGTAAAATTGGAATAGATTTGTAATAAATATACCCAGACACATCTGTAGATGCTTTTGTAGTTTAAAAATTTAACTAAATCTCAAAAGCCATTTTTGGGAGCCAAAATTTGGCTTGATGCTGCACTTTAGCCACCGCGAGACAGTTTCTTAAGTCATTTTTAAAGTTAATAACTCAAATTTTCTAAAAATCAAAATATACCCTTTGCATCACAATTAAAATTTATTTTTTAATTCATAAAATCAAATTAATTATTTAATTAAATTAAATTTTAATTTCAATTTAAAATAATTAAATTTGGATTTTAGAAAATGTGAGTTATTAACTTTAAAATGACAATTTTGAATCAATAATTTAAAAAAAAAATGAATTTCATTTTTAAATATTAAAAAAAAAAGTCTTTAGTTTTCTATTACAAATTTTAGAAATGTGTATGAATTTTAAGATTTTTGATTTTTTTAAATTAAAATGTATTTTTTAATTCACAATATCAAATTTGTCTTTTAAAACTAATTATTCCATGCAATTTGCCAAACTTTAAATTTACTTTTTTATTTAATTAAATAATTAATGTTTTGATTTAGAATGTAAATTCAGATTTTATAAAGTTTTAATTCAAATTTTTTTTCGAAACATAATTCAAAATTGTTTAAAAAAACTTTATCTATTATTGTTTTTAATTTTAAAATTAAATCCATTTTTTTTCAAACCTAAAAATTCAACACTTTTTATTCATAACATGAATTTATTTTCTCAATTCAAGGTCTGTTATGGTTAGAGATATCCTAAACTAGAAGTGCTATTAAAATGAGTGTTGTTATATTTAGAAGAAAACTTTTAAGTTCCAAAATATAAATGACAAAGTGGTGAAAGTTCATGATTTAAATTGTTATTTTTCGTTATTTTTATCTATTCCTTTTTTTTTTTTTTTTTTTTAATTTCAACCCTATTCCTTTATATTCCTTGAATTTTATGATGAACAAACGTGGCTTTGATTTCCCGCACTCTTACCATGTGCTGCTAAACGTCCGAACATTCTTCTTCTTCCATCTTAATAAGTCGTAGTGAAATACGCTAAAGTTCTAGCCGATCGAATAATGGATAACTCCGATCATGTCTTCTTTAAAAGACGGGGTCCTATCATCAGACAAGAAACATGCCTTCAAAATTAAAGTTCGAGCCTCTTAAGTATGCCTTGATAAATGACACTCAGGGGTGGCTCAAGACAATTTGGGGCCTAAAACGATACTTCTAAATAAGGCCTTCTATGTTTAGTGTTAATATTTTTATTTAAAGTGATTCGACTTTCGATATTTTTAATACAATGTATGACTTTTCAGTAAATTTTTTTTTTTATTGTTCATTTTTTTAGATATTTAATGTTGAAATCGATTGGCTGCCTAAATAATTGACAGTTTCCAGCTTTCATACGAAGATTTTATAAACGTTTTTAAAATTTCGCGCTGAATGTAGCTCTAAAGCCTGTGCTTTTACATTCATTGCCTGCGCCTGACGACACCTCCCCCAATCATCAAAGAAATGAATGAGGGCTTATGTGGCACCCACATAGGTGGTCGATCCCTATGCCGTAGAATTATGACACAAGGGTTCTACTGGCCGACCATGAAACAAGAGTCTGAATAGTTTATTGAAAATTATGACTATTCCTAGCTTGTTTTCATATATATAAATTTTTTGCATAAACAAACCAATCTCGCAAGTGTACCTGACTATAAGTAATAAAGTGATTTTTTAATTAAAAACCCATAGTAGTAAATATGGCTAACGCTGGAGCGATTGAATAATGGATAACACCGATCATGTCTTCTTTGAAAGACGGGGTCCTATCATTAGACAAGAAACATCCCCCCCCCATGAGGGCACCCACATTAGCTGGTCGATCCCTACGCCATGCTTTTACACGCTCAGAACCGCGACCAAATAGCAAATTATTAAACCCGGAGGCTTATTCATATATTTATCTCCTTTAACGCTCATGTTAATAATTTTGAACTAATGTTGTTAATACAATAATGATAATAAAAATAACAAGATGACCAAAAATTCATTATAATATTCAATATGAAATAATTAAAAACATAAAACATTAAAATATATTTAACATTCCAATATTTGCAATTATAACAAAAACAAATAATTTTAAGAATAATAGTGCTTTTTGCAACCGCATACCAAATATTAGAGATGGAAATTCTCAAGAATAATAAGAGGCTGGCGTGGTTTTGCGTACAGCAGTGATATCGTGAAGCTTTTAAACTTTTTATATTTATTCATCAGAAATAAAAATGTATTCGGCGTTATTTTGGTCTGTTAAAATAAAAAACTATGACACGTATTTCAATTTTTGTCACGGTAAAAACAAGTTTTACCCGCTTTATAAAACCGGTAGCTTTTAAAATCAACACACACCATCATGCATTAAATTAACCAAATATCTCAAAATCGTGTTTAGACCTAAAACACAGTTTTGCTATCTCAACGCAATTTTAATCGCAATTTCAAATGGAACTTAAGACGATGACAACCAAACGCGCATCAAGACGATTACTAAATCACGTTTATTGATAATAAAATGATCATGTTTATTGATTATTCATTTATTATATTAATTTTATTTATTTATAAATATGCAATTATAAAGGGGAACCGGAGGGAAAAAGATTGTGTCGGTTGATGCAACATAAACGGTGCCGTTTCAGCAGTCAGACTGATTTGTCATTTGTGCTGCTTATTTGGGCAATTCTCCCGGGTGGACGATTGAAAACCCAGTTCGATTAAGCGCTTGAGATTCTGTTTGTGACCAGAAAACTTAGGAAAATGCGAGAAAATGAATGAGATTTTCTAGATGGTTCTTCTATTTTCCTTCTATCGAGCAGCGAGAACTGACTCAGATTTTACATTGTTTGGAACTAAGAAAGTTAATAAAAAGCCTTCGCTTAGCTCAGATTAGTTCAACTCTTCACATTCGTTGGGGGTGAGTTTTTTCACTTTTAAGAATCCATACTACATAGAAGAAGATATTCAAAATCTTCTTTGCTTCTAAGTTTTCTAAGCAACCGAACGGAGGGTTCTTTGTCAGAACCGTAATTGCTCCTTGTAGACTCCTGAGTTTCTTCCAGCTGGTAATTTGCGTGTTTGAGAATGGGCTTTTCCTAGTTTTTTGGTTTGGGCTGCATTAAGACCTTACGATTTGTGTTGATTAGACTCCCTTGAGAACAAGAATCAGCTCAATCATCTTTATTTACTGCCAATCGACTAATTTTCTTGTGCATTTGCAGGTTAGAAATCAAAATTGCTTGAGGGGTCTGTTGCATTTTTTGGATTCTCATTCTCACATTGTTTTCAGGGGACTTGATGCAAAATGGCTAGTGACAGGTGAGTGGGCCTTTGTGGTTAATTTAGTCACATTATGCATCAACTTAATGTTAGTGATACTTCTTCTCTGATTTGTCCTAGTTACATAATATCTTGCTGAGTTTTAGAGAGAGTTTTGGTTTTTTAGAGGTCAATCCTAGCATGTTCTTAAGAGTGGGTTGTGGCTATGACATTTTATGTCAACATGAGGAAGACACTATTGCAGATATTGGTGCAAAATGGTCATGAAAATTTGAATTCGTAATATATTGTGGAATCAAAAGTAAGAAAAAAGAATAAGTAAATGAAGTTTAGGCTAAGAAAACTTTTCAATCTGGTAGGGCAGTAGGGATGCTGCATTCTGAAGTAAAGACAGGGAAGTGAGTTGATAAGGAGTGGCTTGACTCTCTCCAATTTATGTAAAGTTTGGTTTAATTCTATTGATAAACCTTTTCTGGTTACAGTAAGGCCAAGGAGGGTTGTCATACAAATTAGATATGAGGATGTCATTAAAATTTTACTGATATAATAATTCAGTCAACACAAAATTTCAATGGAATCTTTTTGCAGTTTAAATACGTTTAATATACGTATTATGTTGAATGTAGCTAATTTTACCTTTGTAATTCAGAAGGTTGTTTCCATTTAAAACTTGTGCTAATTTGGTTATAACACTCGTATAAATATCATGGAAGAAAGGAGATTGGTGAATTTAATTCATACGTTTCGTTGGATAGTAATGTGCCAGTCTTGCTATAGAATGATTTCTATGGGATTTGTTTAACAAAAAAAATTTAAAAGGATAATAAGGATATCACTAATTACCAAAATGAAGAAAGCACACACAAATACAAAGTTTATGACTATGGAAAAGAAAATGACGCATACGCTTAACATAGCTTAACTAAACACGTCCACTCCGCATAACTCCGATCAGCATTGGGAACTAGAAACATTATTTCTGTCGACAAGATCCCCATTAACATTTATGGCGGCTCAAAAGGTCCTTGATAACTCCCAGAATCCTCAGGCCCGCTTTCTTCTTATATCGCACGAGATAACCCTCGCAAACCATGATATGAGTACACCCCCGCCTAAAATAGGATGCAAAATAAAATAAAATAACATCAATATAAAAGCTCATGATGATTTAATAAATTACCCTTATAATCCTTCTCAGAAACTCATTCTCCTTATTCATCTTTGCAATTTCTATCTGTAGCTGGGCATGGTACGCCTGAATAGAAAGGAAGAAATAAAATTTAGTGGCTTTTGAAAACTTTGACAAAGCCCATTTCCTCTGGGTCTTATAACTAGCTTTCTAAATGACAATGGCATTTTATGCATTGGTCACCCATGTTACATTGAGATTTAATTACAGCAAGGGAGACAAAACTGGTAGGTTTCTATAAATTCAGTTTTAAGATTTGCAGCTGCAAGTGTTCCTTTCCACCTGTTGCAATGTCATCTAAAGCGAAAGCTCCAACCGTACAACCCTTTTGGCTGATCTTTGCCTGCCTAACCCCAGCCAGTAATTGTTGTCTGAGCCTAGACCAGGAGGGAAGGGGGAAATGGATTTATTAAGACAAACCCATTGAGTTTGTTGGAAAAAACAAAATACCCAAATGGGTAGGCGATGCACCCAAAGTAGAATGCTGCAATGATGCCCATTCCCTGCTATAGATTTGAATGAAGGAACCAGCATTTGGGTGTTGCCTGATGTTTATGGTGCTCAGATTGTTCACAATTTAAGAAATCTATACAAATTTAGTGCAGCATGACCCTTAGTGGCTACAGAAAAAACAAGCCAAAATCAGTGTTAATATAAGTTGCTTTGAAATGATGCAGAAAAGGAAAGTTTTTCTGGGAAGTGATTGATCTCTTACCCAGCTGATGGAAAGACAACTTACCAGTTTCCTTGCTCTTGACCTGGTAGCAGATTCTCTGTTCTTTATCATTCTGCGCCTCATCTTTTCAGCAATGGCTGTTTCTGTTACATCAGCATCAGTGGTGTTGATGACAGTCTCTGTTCTGCCATTTCCAGGACCGAATATGTTAATGAACCGATGGTAAGGATGTGCCCCCTGAACAGCTTGTTTCTGCATTCACTTCATAGGATTCACCGTGCTGGAGCCATTGATGACTTGATGAGGTAGCTCCTTCGATGGCCTTCTCCTCTACCCCTCCATGTCCTAACCCAAAGCCCGCAGATCCCATTGTTCCAAAACATTGCTACCTTCTGTGAATTGGGAACTGGTTTGAACCTGATCCATTTCAATGGATAGCGATGTCTCTTGGATGGTTTCTGTGCTTTTCATATTCTCATCCAATTTGTAGAGATTCTTGTGCTTCCCAATTTCCAGAAAGTATAAAATGGTTGGTTGACTCATGCTTGAACGATGACGTGGGCGTGAAATTGCTGGGCCTTGGAGATGTGCCCCTAAAGACAGTGGGCTGATTCTACTCGCTTCCTTCATTGGAATTAAACACAGGAAACATGGTGTCTAGATCTTGAGATGCAATCAAACTTCAATTCTGGACCTGGTAGCAGATGAGAAATTGGCTACAAAAACAAGAAATATTGTTGAATTGTGATGCAGCAAGGATCTCATTTTTCATTGAAAACAAATGCAAATCCTCTGAAGAAACAGAATTCTGATCTGGGATATATATTAAGTAGAGATGAACTGTGCAAGTGTATTTTTTTCTTTCTTTCGAATTCCATATAAATCAGCAAAACAATAAGCAAACTGTAGTACTTTGAACTCTACTGTTAAAGACCAAGACGATGTTTTAAGAATGGGATGAACTTCCAAAAACCTTCACCTTCACCATTGCCAAGTTGTGTTGAGTACCCTCTGAATGCTCATACAGAGAGACTATACCTGAGAAATATAAAGACAGAGAAGATAGAGTCAAGGAATATAAGCGACACAGAAGATAAAGGAAGGGAAGAAACTTTATGCCGAGTGGCAGAGATGCTCTGAAAATCAACATGCAAGAGCTCGGCGGAAGTACCAAGGCCAATCAGTTTTTCCAAAAAGGGAAAAAGTTGAAACCGATGCTTTCATTGTGAGCTCGTAAGGGTGCAGCAAAAAAGGACACTTCAAGCTAATCAGGTAATTATTTTATTACTGCGAAAATGCTAGGTTTCTAGAATCTCTGGGTTTGCTTTTGCAAATAGAATAGTGTATACATGTTTCTTGACTTTATAAAATATCATAATATGCCATTGGATTTGATCTTTAAAAGTAAATTTAAAAGATGTATTAAGTTTCCAATCTTATCTATTGATTCCCAAAATCTTAGACTGTAAAAAATAAAGAGACCTATTCCCCTTTTTTCCTTCGGAAAATTGATATTCATAAACCTTTCCTTTTTCTTTTCTCCATGCTTTTGTAACTTTATGTAATTAAGATCTTTAATTTTTGGTATGTTTGTTTACAATGTGAACTTCTAAACTACATGTTTTCTCACTATATTTATGGAGGTTAGTCAGTGATGATGATTGCATAGAAAAGACTTTATGCTAAGTAGTTATGGACAACTGTGATCATGTCTGAAGTATCATTTTCGTGACTGACTTAGTACAGATTTTCTAAATCCTCAAGTCTCCTGATTTAGAGCACAAACATGGATCTTCTTGGTTTCTTTCCCACACATTGTTCGTGTTTAACAAACACAAACTTTGGCACAAAATTGGATTTCAAGTTGTATAATTTCTGGTATTTATTCAGTCTAATCTTGTGCATTTTGGTGTGGATTCTAAATACCACAAACTTGGCACAATTCTTGCATTCTAATGATGAAAACATCAGTGTCCCAACACACAGTACTAGTACATGGACAAAAACCACCATATGACCTCTTCTAGGATAAATAGGAAAGTACTGAAAACTAGTACTGCAAATTGTTTGATTAGGTAACGGCCAAAAAATTTGAGATAGCAAGCAGAAAATAAGGTGGTCAGGAAATCTAAAATCAAGCTACTTACAGATGTTCTGGATTTGATTCTCATTCTCATTTGAGTTTCATATTTTTCTCTGCACTTAAAAATAAAATGAAAAAAAAAGACAATATCCCATTTAATTTGGACTTTCTCCCATACAGACCTCCTCATGCAAAGCAAAGAGAGTTCCCAACAATGGCCAACAGAAGAGCTTCTTCAGATTGAATTGCCTACCTACTTTTTTTTTTCAGGTAATTCTGTTTCTATTGGTTTTATACATTACCTTAAACTTTGATACGGTTATAAATTTAAGATAATTGTAAAATTTATTCATGTGTTTATTGTAATCGATGAAGACGCATAATTATGATGGAAACCGTTTCTTAGTAATGACTTATATGTACTTGCATAGCTCTTAAGAATTTTTCATCATTTGAATCAAAAGCTCCTCATCATCGAAGGAAATTTTGTTTATTTTCTCCCAAACCATCCAAAAATGATATAAGGGAGCTACCAGCCAGACCTTTTTATGCTTCTTGCCTATAAAAGACCCTGCTAACCAAGAAGAATCTTTCTAACCAGCAATGGAAGGATCCACATCATACCAAATAATGCTTAGTGCAATGGATTGGAACATGATCAATTGACTCTTCTTTAGCAAGACAAAGGAAATATTTGTTAGCTGGAGACTGGCCCCTTCTCTTTGGTTGATCCAAGGCCCCTCTTAGGGAGGAATACAAGGCCCCTAAATGATGCCTCTAAAAGATAGGATTGCATATATAGGATCCAAAGCACCATAAATTGACTTCATAGAAAAACTTCTCATCCTTAATCTCAAGCACCTTCTCAAATTTTAATCACTTCTTCTTTTGTATCACAAGAGGAATCCCTCCATAAACTCTCTCCCATCCCAATTATTGAAAGCCCTAGAGAAACAAGGATTCCAACCCCCTCCTTAAACAAAAGTCCCAAGCCTTTGCCCCTCACACCTATTTTGAAGCTGCTATGGCATACAAAGAGGGGAACGAAACACACAAGGCATTGTCACCACTTATCCTTCCAAAATCTCATTCTTCTACCACTGCCAACGAAGAACATAATTTCTGTGCTCAATAAAGCCCTTCCTTCCTAATCTCCTTCCATAATCCCACTTTATACCCCACCCTCACTTATCAGGTACACCACTTTCCTTCTTCTATTCAAAACTTCCTACTAATAGCATGCTTTCAAAGAGCCCCCCTTTCTACCATAAAGCGATTAACTCTGTGACTTATGAATAACTTATTAAGAATAAAAAGACTTAACACCCAAGCCATTTACTTTTATTTGAATAGACAACGATCCACTTTATCGATGAGGTTTCGTCAAAAGCTCCCCACCGTAAAGTCCCTTGTGATCCGCTTTAATCTCAATCTACCCATTCGCCCCGCACATACGCAAAAAGACATGAAGTAAATGGGCATGCTAAACAACTCGCTGCTAACGATGTTGATTCTCCTTCCTTTAAGATATAATTATCTTTTCCACATTGCTAATCTCTACAAAAAACCTCTCCTCCAATTCTACCCAAACCATCGTAGATTTATGTGGAGCATCCATGAAGCTCCTGGCACAGGAAGGAAAAGGCCTCACTGGTCTCAACCAAGCTTAAAACCCAAAACCTATAAAGTTTTCATCCCCCAACCTGTAAAATCTCACTTTTGTCTAAATCGATAATTAGCAGCTAGCTTAAATAAGCCATCTAATCTCAGGGTTTCAAAAAAACAAGCATATCATCTATAAAGGAAAATAAATGATTCACCCACATGTCCAATCTCTTCTTCACCCATTAGCCTAACCAAAAGCCTACACTCATTGTTCTATTGATAAGGCTACTTAAAACCTCTATCCTTTTTCAAATAAATGGTGTATGGGAAAATCCCCTTGCCTCAATCCCCTAAAGTTATGAAGGAAACCTAACAATGTGTCATTTACTTTTTTTTTTGATAAGTAAAGTGGACAATGTATTAACAAAAATGTGGCCAAAGCTCTAGAGTGAGCAGGTTGTATACAAGAAAACAAAAAAAAAGACGAAAACAAAAACCTACCACCCCAGGAGTAATAGAGAATAAACATTAATAAATTTACAATAGAGTACTCCCCCTCATAGATAAGGCCTCGTCCAAGTATGGGATGTTATAAAGGAGTTTTTTCAACCTTTCTCGGGAAAAATAACATTATCAAAGACCATCATGTTTCTTTCTCGAAATTGCCCAATCCAGCTGTGAGAGCTTGCTCGCTATAGACTACTTTTTGCTTTCTTCCCTAACAATGTGTTATTTACTAAAACATACATTGTTAAGGTAGAAATGTACCACCTTATCCAACCTACCCATTTCTCACCAAATCCCAATTTTTCATAATAAGAAGCAATAAATTCCAATTTATGTGATTATATGCCTTTTTTATGTTTGCTTCATGTCAAGCTTGCTCAATGCTCCATAGTTCTTACTTCCTCAACAAAGAATCTGCAGCCTTATTACCGATCAATGCAATATTAAGAATTTATCTTCCCTTAAAGAAAGTATTTTAGGATGAAGACACCATCTTACCTATCACCTTTAAATTCTATTAGCCAAAGCCTTATTTAACAACTCTGTTCAGCTCTCCATGAAACTAGTTCTAAAGTCTCTATGGTCATTCGTCTCATTTTTTGAGACTACTACCATGAACATAGCTTGCTGGGTTCTTACAAATCTTCCATGCTCATAGAATTCTTGAAAAACTCTATAACCTTGTATTTCACAAACTACCAAATGAAACTGCCGAAATGCGGGAATTCATCCTAGTTAATAAGAGATTTTGTCCTTTGGCTGGCTCAAAAGGTGAAGAAATCCCTTCCACCGAGAATGCCTCCTCTAGCCTCAACATCCTCACCTCCAATTCTTTAAAAATTCAATCCATTCAAATTTCAAACTTGGATGCCAATCACTAGAATTTGTCATTAGATTTTGGAATGCACTAACCACACCACATGATTCTCATACTCTTTTGATAACCAAGTTCCATTACTTGATCTGGCCATACAATTCTCCTATTGTGAGAGTTAATCATTCCTAGGCTAGTGTTCCTATTATCTTCCCTCAACCATTTCTCTCGATTTTATCTCCGTGAAATTTTGTCCATGAGGACCTATTTCTTGAAATCCTCCTCGCTTCCATTCTAGCCCCACCTTTCCAATTAATAGAACTCTTTGATTTCTCCTGCTCATCCTAGAAAATCACTTGATGCAATACCTCAAACCCTTTAATGCCAACATTCCCAAACACTTCCTCGGTTCAAGTTTTCAAATTGTTCTTAGAGCCTTCAACTTTGGCTGCGACAAAGCCAAAGAAACCATTGAAATTAAACCTTGTGAATTAACTTTTCGCACCTTAAACACCTCATCAACCACATTTTCAAAGCTAAAAGGAACCGAGCCTCCTCATCAAACATCGGGTCTAGAGAGACACTATACCATCCCCAATGAAAATGACCTGCATCCTAGATACCAAAAATTGATCCAATATTGACATGGATTGATTCTTCAACCCATCACTCCAAGTTAATCGACCCCGTTACAACGGAAGATCGACCCCGTTACAAGGGAAGGTCTCCCAAAATTGAAATCATTGATCACCTTCGAGAACCTTTTGATGGTTAAAGACATCCTCTTCTCTATTACACTCACTGAGGGATCTAGGCATATTAAAATCCCTTCCAATGCACTAGAGATTATTCCACAACCCACGAATGGCCCAAGCTTCTCCTAAAAATATTCTCTGCTTCCCATTCATGGTAGGACCATATACCCTTGAATCCACAATAATCCATCCTTACAAATTTTAAACCAATAATATATTAAGAATTGGCCCTCCTCTACACCGACCAACTTTGGATCTCTATTATTACAAAAATGCATCACCTTTATAGTTGCTCCTTTGGATTGACTATTCTACTCTAAAAATGTATCCACTTCTCATTTTCGCACCACTATAAGGGGTCGATCTTGAATTTTTCTCTCCTCCTAATAAACCAAGTCCAATCTGATTAATCGATCAACGCCTTAGCTGATCTTCCTTATTAGTCATTAACTCCTACCTTCCAAGGTAAAATTTCTATCTTCATCTATGGCATGTGAGACTTTAGCCTCCTTTTGTTCCACTCGCTTTTTTCCCATGACATTATAATTAATTGAACATAAACTTGTGGTTCTTGTTCAAACTCAGATTGTTAAATGACCAACCCTCCTAAAAGCTCAAGCTTACAGGATTCTGGGGTTTACTATGAATATCATGCTTCAAATTCCTCTTCATGTGTGCACACTACCATACCCAAGCATTTGAAGAGTTAGAGTCCATTATGGACTTTCAAATAAACATGGGGATTAAATTGCAAAGAGAGGATTCGAACCCAGGACCTCTTGCCAAACCAAGCTTTAATACCATGTTAAATGACCAACTCTCTTAAAAGCTCAAGCTTGTAGGATTTGAGTTTAGTATGAATATCATGCTTCAACATAGATGTTGTATAACCCCTCTTTTGCACTGCCTTTTTTTCTCATCCCATGAAGGTATTTAGATTTCCTTATTAAAATTCTTTTGTCGAGGATCCTTAAACTGTTATATTTCACTAGACAAGCAGCTTGTTCCAACAACTTAAGACCCCTCACTTCTGCACACCTCACACATCCATGGTCCTTTAACCTCTATCCCCAACTCCCACCTCAACTATCCTTCCCTCCCTTAGAGGACCCACCTCCATGAAGGCCCTAGCCAAAAAACCAAAAGGAAGGAGTACAAGAGAACTCTAAGAGTTTGGTAATGCAAGAGAAGAATTTTACTACCTAGATGCTTAAGCCACCAACGCTTCATCTCGTAATCACAAACCCAATTGTTTATCTCAAGTGTGATGTCAAGTGAGCTTCCAGAACCTCCGCAGAAGACCTTCACCTCTTTAGATCACCACTGTACTCTAAAAACACAAGCTTGAGAAATTGAAGCTTCTATAATCCCTTCGCACATGAAGCCCGCTTTGGCAAGCCTAATCCCTGCTCCAAACTCCTCTCCGTCAGCTGGTAGGCCCTGCATGTCTTTAGACCTATGAACACCTCGCATGGATCAATCGGGCCTATGCTTGGCTCTAAACAAACGACCCGCTCTCTACCACCACCTAATCCACTTCCAACACCCAATTTGGTATATCTGACATGTTGTCCCATACCTCTTCCTCTGTCCTCTTAAGCCCCTCCCCGCAAAACCTTTCTGACCCCTATGTCATGTACCCCCACTTATGCCTCAAATTGCAGCACCCTTGCCTTTGGACGCTCACTGAAAGTAGTGTGTGGGCTTCCTTGATCTTCTCCCCTAACCACTATAACGCCACTCATGCAACTCCCTCTTTGCAACACCACCGACAAGTCACAATAGAATTTCCCATCTCAATTTAATAGAGAAACACTCTGATCCCATCACAACCTGAACAGAACTGGATAAGTCCCATCCAACTATCTTCACTTAAATTATGGCCCATTGTACCTTAGAAAAAAAAGTTGTATATTCAAACAACAATATAGCCTCCACAACCACCCGCTTTGAAACACCTCACCACTCCAATAAATGAAGGAGACCAACATCGAATTCTTATTAGCATAAGCCCCCTTATGGAAGCACATTCTTATTAGCATATTATGGAAGCACCTCATCGTCAGGTTCCATTTTTCCAAATGCAGAAGACTCTCCTTAACCCTCCTTTTCCCCATGGTAAGGACCCACTCAGCCTCAAACAGAGACTCAAACTCAAACAATAAAAGACCTCTTCCTAACACAATAATTCTCAATCTTCCCCTTAGAAGCTGATGATCAGGCACCCATAATAAAATACAGCTTAGGGATTCAAATTGAAAAATCTCCCCACCAGTCCACAAAATAATAGTCCAACTGTTCCGTCATGCCGTGCAACTCCCTTTCCCCATTTCCAACCAAACTAAGGTGGCTTTTGTTTTTTTCACTTAAAACTTTTTTTCAGCTTAATGTTAAATAGTACTTAATAGTATTAAGTATTAAGTTTGTTTTTTAACATTATGAAGTGAGTGCTACTAGCTCTCCTCCTTGTTGGGGAAGGATGGTGTATCTTGTTTTGGAAGATGACTTTTTTCTAAATAGAAAAAGCCAAATATTTTGCTTTTTCTTTTCAGAATTTTTTTTAGAAATTTCAGCAATAAATCATGAAAAAGTTAAAAAACAAATAGGTTGATTACTGAAAGCTATTTAGTTTTTAGAAAAAAGCCAAAAAACAAACGCCGCCTAAGTCTCCTACCCTCCCGAACTGTGTGTTTGCAGCCTCTGCAAACAGCTTTGACTCCAACCCCTTCTCCCTCAAAGAGACCACTGGAGCATCAGAATCCTTTAACACATTAAGGCCTTGCAGCTTCTCTGCCAGTGTTCCATCCTGCAATTAGTCCCTTCCCTTTTGGGAAAATAAGGTAGAAGCTTTTTGTCTCAAGATTGCAAATTGAATGGAGAAGGAACCTTCCCGCTTTGTTTCAGCAAAGCTTTAGTCTGTATTTGCTTCCCCCCTCCGCCTAGTCTAGGAACCGCTTTCTATTTTCATTCTCCCTGCAACAGGCTTCAACTCATCCAACAGACAGCTTAAGCTCTCTTCCCCAAACCTGATATAAGAGGAGACACCTCCAGATCTCTCCCAGATACACCCTTTCCACTTCCCTTGGACATCCTCAACCACAAGCTCAAAAGATTTAGACTCCATAGGGAACCAACTTCCCCCACCCTTGAAGCTTCACTCATTGGAATTCTAGTTTAGGTTTGTGCTCACTAATAGAAGATGTAGTTTATATATATAGCTTGTTTTCAGAAGTGAATAACTTGTTTTTGGATTTTCATCATTTTTCTTGCAAGTCAATGGTTTTCTAAAGAAGCTATATTTTGCATGGTTTTGTATAGAAACTATTTATATCGTGAACCCAACTCCTCATAGCTTATGCTACTTGGAAACTTTGTTACTTCACATAGTTTATAGTTAAACTCTATTTCTCTCCCTAACTATCTTTGTTTTCAAATACTCTGATATCCTCTCATAGTTATTGTTGCGGCTATCACAATTGGTATGAGATTGCACTCATGGGGTACTAGAGCATGCTGCATATTGTAGGTTTAAATCTTAACAACTTAAACTTTTAGATAAAATTGGTTGCTCAGAAATTGCATAATATATGTGCTAATTCATCTTAAGCAAACATTTGCTAATTTATATTACACATCTTGGAGAAATTCTCCTCATTCTTGATTCAACCAAAAAATCATATGAGTCATTTACGTTTGGTTCTTCATTTCAAGTTGATATATAAAAGTGTATTTGTTTAGTGGCACTAGCAGTATCCTGTGCGTATAGAACTTCTGGTAGGTTTTATACTAGCTTGTTTTTTTTCTGACATTTTCAAGTCTCTAGCCAGGAGACCAGACATCACGAGAGTCGTTGATTGTGCTAGTTATCTATGCCTAAAATATATATATATATATATATAGAGAGAGAGAGAGAGAGCTGAGATTAAGAAGAAATCATCTTTCTTAATGTCACCACCCCACAGCTTCTCTATGAAATCATCAAGTGCTAGTTGTAAATGCCTTTGTTCACCCATGACAGGTGCTGGATCTTTCAGCTGCTGCTACCATATGAGCCATGGCCAGACCCAGGGTTGTTCCAGCTCTTGGGTCTTAAGCCTCAGTCCTGGGTACTGAACCAGAGGCTATCATTGACGAGATGAAGCTTAGTAGCTCATACTTTTAGTTAAGATCATTCACAATAATAGGAGTTGTTTGAATATCAATGGCTTATGGTTTGGTTGGTGTTATGTTAAGTAGTTGTTCTCAAGATTGAAGGGTGTCTAGGAAATCCTTCTTACCCCTGAAAATGTTCGTATCAGGATGTTCTAAATTTTTTATGGAGCTAGCTTCCTGTGTAGTGTACAAGAATTTCTTGAATATGAGCATTTCATTCATTATTGTTTGAAATCTGTTATAATATTGGTTGCCATTTATTATGTACTTTTGTCAGCTGAAAGGCTTCAAGTTTTTGAATTGATTTCAAGTTTAATATTTCTTAGTACAACGACATTATTTGATTTTTCATGTCATTTACATGGTAATGTCTGGTTCTTGGAAAGTACTGAAGGAAGGTAAATAAGTCAGAAAGAAAATCATATATAATTAAAATTAGTTAGAAATTTATACTATAGAAACCAAGAGGAGAAGAGTCAAGGAATGAATTCTCAGGTTCTTTCTTTTCATTGAGTCATCATACATATATATACAACAAGGTTATACATTAGATAAGATGATCTACTCTACCTAAATTGTTAAGAACCATATAAGAAAAGTATCCTAATAAGATACAAAAAAACCTATGTTAACGTAAGATACATACTATAACGCCCTACTCAAGCTTCGAGCATGATGTTAATCATGCTTAACTTGTTATGACAGTAAATAACCCTGCCTCCATTTGTATTCACAAGATATCATCTAATCACTCTCCAATCTTCTTCACATATTCGTAAATCATACCGAGTTGTATTTTCTCACTTAACGAAATGACAACTTCATGTGTTTAGTCTGCTCATGAACCAAGAACACGTGACTACGAATCTTATCCGCTAAAGTGATAGTGGAAGATGAAGCAGAATTTAAAGGTAGAAAATAGATTGAATTACCCGCCACAGGACTGTGGGCTCCGTAATCAATAACCCATTCGGAAGGACTAAGATGAGACAAGGCATAAGCTTAGGTTACTCTTAATTCTATTTATAAATTTTTAATCTGAGTAGATGGAGACTTCCAATGATCTGTACAAGTGGAACTCCGGCAAGTTCATCCAGAGAATTGGAACCGACTAAGGTATGCCTCATTGTATGAGGCTATATGGGTAGATGGAAATCTTTGATTTCTACAATTTCACGCCTCTTATCACATGTCTTAGCTTACGCAAGAATAACGCACAACTCCTCCAGACTGGGGCCCTCTGTTACCTCGTGAGCCACTATTTCTGTACTATGGCTATCCTGACTCACCACTATTTTGACCAACAGCACCAAGCCATCTCGGCGTATGGAAGAGCGTACGAGGATATTTCCAGGTGTAGTATTTGGTTGGACATTTCTTTGGAAAGAAGAAACTTCAAGATCGATAATCCGCGCCTTAACAAAAATCATACTCATAAGGGAGGGCTGCCACAGCTCCATCACGCCATTTTTTCTCGCGATCTTGTTACCTTAATGATCCGACTAAAAAGCCTTAACATTTAGTTCCTCATATGTCTTTTTATAGTCCATGAAAACTTCCGTAAGCAACCGATCTTGTTTCTCAGAGTGATAAAAGGCTCGACACATCAAAGATGCGAGAAATATTTCCCTTTTTAGAATACACAAATTCCAAATAATCCATTAGCTCCTTAACAAACTCAAAGTGATTAATGAGAGCAGTAGCTTCTACCATCAATGGAGTTACCGACTCGAGAAAGGGACTGCATCATCCTCTAACCACATCGGTCACCAATCATCAATGAGGGTCCTCATGTGACCGGTCGCACGAATACTCCTTAAGTGTAGGTAGATTGCTTTACTCAATCTAAGTATCAGACTAGCCACTGTCTCTCCGTGATTTGGGACATCATCTGACCACTTCGAGCGTTGAAACAGTTTCTTATCTCACAATCGGCTCATATTGAAGTCAAGGGAAGTAGATCGTGCTGTAGAGTACCTCCAGAATCAAAGACTCAAAATCTCCCAAACCCTAGGACAAAGAGGGATGTTGACACAAAAAGCCACAAAAACAGCAAATCCAAGTACCAAACAAGGAAACCAAGTGAGGTCCCGCTTGCCGGACAACACCGCAGGAGAAGACTGAGTCTGAATGGGCCTCCCACGCCACCATAAGCGGCAGTATGTGGATTTGGCCCCAATCACTATGGTGGCGTGTGAGCTTCACAAGCGTGGCTCCCGCCAACGATTGCGGGTAGGTATGTCGATGGTCGAAAGCTCCTCGTGCTCGGGCAAAGGGAGATCCCACTCCCTTGAAATAGGTGTTTAAAAAACCCCACATACCTCTTGAGCACTTCCAAAAACTCGCCTAAAAGCATTAAAACTCTCATAACTGAGTCCTGTGCTCGATACTATGTAGAAACCACAAGAGGAGAAGAGTCGAGGAATGAATCTTTGTCTTTTTCTTACGAGTCACTATACATATATATACAAGAAGGTTAAATATACATTAGGTAAGATGATCTACTCTACCTAAATGGTTACAACAAAGTAAAGTATCCTTATAAGATACAAATCCATATGTTAACGTTATGACAAGTAAATTCAATGTTGAAAATCCAAATAATTTGTTAACTTTTAGTGTTATTTTTTATTTTCCTCCACCTTTTCTTGCTATGTTGTTCCTCTCATATACTTTTCTTTAGATTTTCTCAAAATTTTCAAGAATCAAACATAATCCATAGGTTTCGTGGTGGATTCACATTTCAATCATCATATTTAAATTTTCAGAGTGTAATGATTCACTCTTACTATTTTCTACTAATATATGGTTGCTAGTTAATAAGCATAAGCTACTTAGCTTATACTATATGCTATTATTTATCACTTGTTTAAGACTAAATATTATTATATTATTTAAATTCCTATCATTATGTATATTAATTATTATTAGTTATTTGTGCAAATGATTATTTTTGTTCGAAGAATGATAAAATTTATGAATATTTTTATTTTTAAGATTTTTAAGGCCATGACTATTTCTACTGTTCAAAGGTTTTCAATCACATCTATCTTAGATTCCTGTTTCTTAATGGTTTGCTTCATCAAGTCTATGCCTAAAAAGCATGTCCATTACATTAGCATAAATTTTGTGACTTGCTTCACTTTGGGCTTAAGAAAAGTATCCAAAGGATAGAAATGAGTTTAGCACAAGGACCAAAAAGTTTGAAAAAACATGATAACTTTCATGACATAGAATTTTTTTTCATAAAGCTTGGAATATCTTACTCAAATATGGTCGTCATCTATTTAAAGGCATCATTGGAACTCGATAAAACCTTTGCTAACTCCTCATCGTTAAATTAAGTGGTCATATATAGGTCCATCAAAATTAATTGAGGGCAGTGTTTTTTTTTCGTTAATCCTCCATCTCACGCCATTTTCGCACTTTTTTGTACTCGTTATATACTCTAAAGTGGTTTTTTTAATATTAGTTGTTATTATTGGTGACTTTATTCCACTACAAAAAGAGAAAAGAAAAAGAGGAGAAATGATAATACTTTTTTAAATTTGGCAATGATACAATAGCAACTAGATCAATAGCAAGTTGTGTATCACATGGTGAGGAAGGCTCAAGAGGTAATCCATCCCTTAGGTCATTCATTAAAGATATTTTGGTTGTGAACAAAGACAATAATAAGATTTGTCTCAGAGGTTAGCAAACATAAGATATCCTTTCTGCTGTGATGGCAACTTATGACATCATGGTGTATCAAAATGGTCAGTATGAAGATATCACTGAAGAATACCTTCCAAGGTAAAATTCATTTTCCTTAGTAAACTATAGGAGGATTAGATTTTTAAGAGGTTGAGTTGTGAGAGGCGTTAGCTGTTCCTTTCCTGTGTTTTCTCAAAAAAGACGTTATAAGGTCTGACTGGGAACCATTTTTGTGAGGGAGGGTCAGCTCCAACCCTAAGGTCTTTGTTGACCTGAGAATGATGGTGTGGAAGTTTCCTTCTTATCCACATAGCAAATAACCAACTTTAATATTGATGACTAACCCATACAAGGATCCGCATGCTGAAAATCTTCTCATGATAACAGATCATTATGAATGGCTTAGATAACCTGCTGACTGGATCTTTCTGTCCCGTTGTTTGTCATGACTTCCAAACTATAGCTTTTCTCAAAGCCCTGGGAAAAGTGACATTACTCGATAAAACTTAATGTCCTCTGGGAAGATCTCCTTCACAAACATTGCTGCCTTTAGAACATATTAATATAATTATGATCATGTCAATGAACTATTCCAAGACTCCGCAGATGTTTGCCTTCTGCGATATAAATCATCATAAGAAAAGTCTTCCAATGATTTCGCTGCACAAACTTCTGTAATCCGGCATAAAGATAATACGTGGTAAAAATGGAAAAATCTGGATGAATTTCCTTTGTTTCTTCTTGACTTTAGTACGGCAGAAACAAAGCAGTAGTTGATAATGAGAAAGATTAATCGCCAAAAATCAGCCACTTTCGGAGCAATCCTGAATTCTGACAAATTTAATATAATGTTAATCACTAATTTCTCTGTGATTTGGCTTATTTTATATATAAAGAAAACCCTTGATCACAGAATGCGTTTTAGAACTTTTTAATCTTTTCTTATTCTGTTCACTTCAAAAACATCTTGAACTTTGTTTTTTAGATTCAGAGAAGTTCATCTTTTTATTCTGATAAAAAAATAATAATAATATTCATTTCCTAGAATTTTTTACTATTGAAAAACTTTTTATGCCTTCTTGACCATTGAAAATTTCTTCCAGAACCGCGAGAATGATTCTTATGTTTGAGCTACTGCATCAGCCATAAAATATTTTGGGAAAGAATAACACCCACGCTGGAGCTGAAGACTTGATTTTTGATATATAGTTTCATTAGACAAGGAAAAAATTGTATTGACCCCTGTATTCATTTTTTCCCCTTTTTGGTCCCTTGGAGGGCTCAAACTTGAAGGTTCCACATCCCTTTCAACACCTTCTGACCTCGAGACAAGTCTCAAGGACAGTCTTGCATTTTGACTATTATTGACACCCAAGGACGTATTGGACCCTGGATTATGGTTATGGAAGTTATGGACCTATGGTAATGAAAATTGAAACTTTTGTGTTCCGGATCAAGAGAGAGGTGCATTGTAAGACTTTGTAATCTTATTTCAGTTGCTAAGTGGGTTTGTTTCTCTTCTGTGGAGTAGCCAGTAGGTACACTGCTTAGCCACGTAAATATTGCTGATTCTGTGAGCATGATTAATTTTGTTATTGGCTTTCAAGGTTCAATCCTTTGTTTGGTGAAATACTGTGGCATCAACCTAACATTTTTCTTGATTTCATTGTGCCATTGTTAGCATCATCAACCTAGCTAACTTTCATTGTATGATAAAGTTACTTAGGTTATATTTGATTGACAGAATATGATAGATGTGCATATCTTATTTTTCAAAAGACATCGCTATCCATTGGAAATGGATCAGGTTCAAGCCAGTTCCCAATTCACAGAGCTGGCAATGTTTTGGAACCAATGGGATCTGCAGGCTTTGGGGTAGGACATGGAGGGGTAGGCAGAAGGCCACTTCAGAAGGGAGCTACCTCATCAAGTCAATGGCTTCAGCCTGGTGAATCCCCTATGAAGTGAATGCAGAGAAACAAGCTGCGTTCTGAAGTACCATCCTTACCATCGGTGCATTAACATGTTCGGTCCTGGAAATGGCAGAACAGAGACTGTCATCAACACCACTGATGATGTAACAGAAACAGCTCATTGCTGAAAAGATTAGCGCAGAATGATAAAGAACAGAGAATCTGCTACCAGGTCAAGAGCAAGAAACTGCGTTGTCTTTCCATGGTTCCTGGAAATCAGCTGGGTAAGAGATCACTTCCCAGAGAAACTTTCCTTTTCTGCATCATTTCAAAGCAAACTTCTATATTAACACTGATTTTGGCTCGTTTTTTCTGTAGCCACTAAAGTCATGCTGCACTAAATTTGTATGAGATTTCTGTACTGTACCAATCTGAGCACCATAAACATCAAGCAACACCCAAATGCTGGTTCCTTTCCTATTCAAATCTATAGCAGGGAATGGGGATCATTGCAGCATTCCTACTTTGGGTATCGCTCACCCATTTGGCATTTTGTTTTTCCAACAAACTCAATGGGTTTGTCTTAACAATCCATTTCCCCCTTCCCTCCTGGTCTAGGCTCAGACAACAATTACTGGCTGGGGTTAGGCAGGCAAAGATCAGCCAAAAGAACCCTAAACTTGCCCAGACCATTCTCAAACACGCAAATTATCAGCTGCGGAAGAAACTCTGAGGTCTACAAGGAGCAATTACGGTTCTGACAAAGAACCCTCCAAGCTGGTTGCTTAGAAAAACTTGAAGCAAAGAAGATTTTGAATATCTTCTTCTATGTAGTATGGATTTCAGTGAAAAACTCACCCCAACGAAGGTGAAGAGTTGAACTAATCTGAGCTGTTAAGGCTTTTGTGCTTTCTTGATTCCAAACAATGTAAAATCTGAGTCCGGTTCGCTGCTCGATACAAGGAAAATAGAAGAGCCATCTAGAAAATCTCGGCCCATTTTTCGCATTTTCCTAAGTTTTCTAGTCACCAAACAGAATCTCAAGCGCTTAATCGAACTGGGTTTTCAATCGTCCACCCGGGAGAATTGCCCAAATAAGCAGTACAAATGACAAATCAGTCTGACTGCTGAAACGGCACCGTTTATGTTGCATCAACCGACACAGTCTTTTTCCCTCCGGTTCCCCTTTAGAATTGCATATTTATAAATAAATAAAATTAATATAATAAATGAATAATCAATAAACATGATCATTTTATTATCAATAAACGTGATTTGGCCATCGCTCGACGCTACGCCGATTGTCATCGCTCTTGAAGTCTGATTGAGATCAGTAATTAAAATCGTTGAGCGTAGCAAAATCGGTTTTAGGTCTAAAACACGCTGAGATATTTGGTTAATTTCAAAAAATCTATGGTCAATCACAATTTGATTTTAAAACTTAGTTTTATAAAAGTAGTAGAAGACTTGCTTTTTTCTCACTCCGGGACAAAATCGTAAATCGCTGATCGCAGCTTTTTTTTTGGTTTTCTTTCGACAAAAATAACCCTCAATACATTTTATATTTACAACGAACCAAATATAAAAGCTACCCCGTTTAGTTCACGAAATTTTTTCACTCTATCCAAAAATCTCGTATCATGAAAATTTTCAATGATTCTAATCTTGGCCATTTTCAAAATACGTTGCATCAATTGGGTCAAAATAAAGCACGTTAAAATCCGGTTATGAAACCATTTTCTTTGAAAAATGAAGTTAATGAAAACAATGAAAATGTATTTTTAAAATGCAGGTTAATATTCACAACTCGCGCTTTCGGTACCTCGACGGTAAGAAATCGCTCAAGACGAAAAGTGAAGTTAAAATAAAGAAAATACCACAATTCTCAGAGCCGCTTTTATCCTCAATCGACCAAATCCCTTGTTCAATTTAGTTCGAAAACGTACGAAAAAACAACACGTAACGCTTTTCGATTCATATATAAATGTCAAAATAAATAATTCATTTTCGCTTTCGTACCTGTTGGCTCTTATTCTCGTAACCAAACGCGCTTTCCTCGTTAAGCCAATGTAGTAAATTAAAATTTTCTACCTACTAAACAGTCCTAAAAACTTTTCACGTATTTCTCACCCTTCGCAAAACTTCCCCTCACCCTACTATTATTCTTTTCGCGAATTTCCATCTCTAATATTTGGTGCACGGTTGCAAAAATCACTATTATTCTTAAAATTATTTGTTTTGTTATAATTGCAAAATAATATTGGAATGTTAAATTATCACTTTTATGTTTTAATTATTTCATATTGAATATTATAATGAATTTTTGGTCATCATCATATATTTTTTTATTATCATTATTGTATTAGCAACATTAGTTTAAAATTATTAACATTAACATCAAAAGGAAGATAATGCGGTATGAATAATTCATTCATTTTAGTAATTTTATATTTGAATCACACTTTAATCACAAATTTACCAAACATGTGTAAAAACTATGGCATAGTGGATCAAATCCACCTATGTGGGTTCTTTGATGACTGGGGAGGTCATTTATCAAGGCATAACAGAGGCTCGAACCTTAATTTTGAAGCGCACGTTCTTGTCTCGATGACCCCCGGCCTTTCAAAGAAGACATGATCAAGCAAGCTATCCATTATCTGACGCTCCACTAAACATATTTTCTACTTTATTAAGATGGAAGAATGTTCCAGATGTTTAGCTGCACTTGGGCCGCTTCGCACTTCTTAAAATGGGCAAACAATGCTCTGAAAAGGGTCAGATATCGAGTAACTTTTGCCTCACACTCCTATGTTATCGGGGAGGCAACTAGATGGGAATCACAACGGAGCTCTATGCTGGTAACTGAAAGGGCTCAAGCCAAACGGAGCCCCAACAAGACTATTTCATACTCGACTTCTTTGTTCGAAATTAGGAAGGAAAACTGAACATGATTGAGATTTTGTTTGTTCATCAGAAAATTCAAAGGAATATAAAGGGAATAGGGTTGAGAAATTAAAAAAAAAGAAAGATAAAAATAAGGGAAAATAACAATTTAAATCATGAACTTTCACCACTTTGCCATTTATATTCAACTAAAAGTTTTTTTTAAATATATTTACTTTCATTTTAATAGCATTTCTTGTAAGACCCCGGAAAATCCATGTTTTCTAATGAAGGATAAAATGGTAATTTCGGTTGAAAATCTGAAATTTTTTTTAGATCCTGATGATCTAAACCGACTTCACCGTTGGAACTGCCTCGCGAAATCTACCACCACGTCGACTTCGTTTGATTCGAGACAAATGAATTTCACGTTTTCGAGTCAAGTAGAGGAGTGCTGACATCATATCTCTATGAGTGGCCCAAGAGGCGCCCACGTGTCCAGCTATGGAGAGCCAAACATTGAGCTCAAGTAGCTCACACGTGACACACAAGATCATGCCATCAGCGAGTAATCCAAGTTACGGACAATGGATGTAAGTAATCTAAGGTGGCTAATGAGTAAACTGACACTGGCTATCAGAGCAGTGCCCTCGACCAAGTCTTCCAACCCTGCTCAGCAAGGAAGAAAAAGCACAGAGAGCAAACTAGAGAGAGATAGAGAAAGATAGTGCTTGCAGAGAGAGGCCCACCTTCTCTAAAATTCCTGCACCCAGACCGTCATTCCTGGGCGAGGCAAGGAGCAAAGTTGCTCCCCATGGCACGACTACTGCAGGTCAGATTGGGAGTTTCACAAACTCCCGGGAAGGTAGGTTTTTCTCCTACTTTGCTTTTACTTTCGCATTTCTACATGTGACAGATTTGCTGGAGCCTGGGATGACTGCTCCAAAAGATTCGGGACCGAGTGAATAAATCCGGTGGGTTCGACAAATTCACCTGAATCGCCATATTGGACACGCTGGATGCTGCCACGCTTACGTGAATAACACGTTGATCAGGAATTGTGGGTCGCTCTAAGACGAACCGTCGGATTGCGGCTCTTGTACCATGAGCTAAGTTTATATTATTATTATAAACCGAATAACATGATTCATAGATATAACTCACATGCTAATATACGCACGGAGCCATATATTAGCACGCTGTCAGCTGGGTTGGCTGCGCCATCAGACGCGACCCCAGCCGTGAGTAACCCGTGAAATTCCACTACTGGCATCAGCCACCCCGCCGTGGGAATATATTTTTAAGTACCGAAGATTTACTTGGGATGGGACGCATCCAGACCTTGAGTAAGAACTACCACGACGGGCCTATCTTGTATTTGTAAAAATTACGCAAGCGACCATTTATTTTGTATAAATTGTACAAATACAATTGTAAACAAATCATTATTAAAATATACATTTTACGAGTATGATGTGTGCCCAATGGCCATTTTACACGCTGCACGTGCTTCATGACGTGAGACATGTAGATTTCCTCATGTCGACGGGAGAATAACTTTAATCCCTAGTTTTGGCACACTTCTAGTTTAGGATATCTCTAACCACAATATGAATCTTGAATTGAGAAAATAAATTCATGTTATGAATAAAAATTAATTTGAATTTTTTAGGTTTGAGAAAAAATGGATTTTACTCTTAAAATTAAAAACAATAATTGTCTGCTTTTTAAACAATTTTTGCACTATGTTTCGAAAAAATCATTTTTAAAATCTGAATTTACATTCTAAATCAAAACATTAATTATTTAATTAAATAAAAGTAAATTTAGTTTGGCAAGCATGAATAATTAGTTTTAAGTAAGATACTTGATTTTATGAATTAAAAATACATTTTAATTAAAAATTTAATATAAAAATCAATAATCTTAAAATTCATACACATTTCTAAAATTTGTAATAGAAAACCAAAGACTTTTTTTTAATATTTAAAATTGAAATTCATTTTTTCAAAATTCTTGATTGTACTATGAATAAATAAGAACTCACATTTCTTCGAAAATCCAAATTTAATTACTAAAATGAAATAAAATTTTAATTTTAATTAACAATTAATTTGATTTTATGAATTAAAAAATAAATTTTAATTGTGATACAAAAGAATTATATTTTGATTTTTAGAAAATTTGAGTTATTAACTTTAAAATAACTAAGGACATTTTACTACCTTGTAACTAAAAGTGTATTAAAAAAACTTTAAAATGACAATCTTGAATCAAGAATTTTTGAAAAAAAAGAATTTCAATTTTGAATATTAAAAAAAAAGAGTCTTTAGCTTTTTATTATAAAATTTAAAAATGTGTTTAAATTATGAATTTTAATATTACTAATTTTAAAGAAGAGAGACAGAGAAAAAGTTGAGAGAAAGGGGGCTAGTTCCATCTTTTTTACATTTTTTTTCTCATTAAAGAGGTTTTTTCACACAAATCTAGGTTTTTATATGTTTTTTCATTATTTAGTCGTTGTCTTGGTGCATGTATGATTGTCGTCGCCGTACGCAGGGATTGTCGCTGCCTTAATCCGACGGTGAGTCAGGTTGCCTAAGACAACTAAGATAGCTTCATTTCGCGCGACGTTTACGATTGAAAACTTACGTAGATACGCACATAGCATGTTCATACACACATATCTCGAAATTTCCAGACTCAAAACCACGTACTTCTCAGACCAAAAGCAGACCATACTCTTAAAGTGATCGTCATTAAAACCGAGAGAGAGAGAGAGAAGATGACTGCTCTCTATCTGATATGCCAAAAATGAAAACCTAATCTCCACTGGATGGGGAAGTCAGAGAGGCTCATATCATATGAGAGTAGGGACCTCTCATAACAGTACTACATAGTCCAAATTCCCATCATAATTATCAATACGCCGCTATATTAATCGTCAAGTGCTATATCGCTTACATAATATAGTCAATACATACTGATATTATTTAATAACTAATAAACAAATCTAAAATTGATTAATACTAATTCACAAAATTAAAATACAACATTCTCCCACTTGGATAGCATTAGTCAATTATTAGGAATAAGGATAATTATAACTATGATAAAATATCAATTATGACCAAATTAAAGCACATAACAACCAATAATAATAATAATAATAATATATATATATATATCTGTACTTATAAAGCACTGATATGCGAACATCTTGTCCAGATAGGAAAAAATATCATACACATCAACAAGCTCATATTTCATGTAAAGAGATTATGAATAGAGAACTGCATGACATCTTATCCGATAGGGAAAAAATATCATACACATCAACAAGCTCATATTTCATGTAAAGAGATTATGAATAGAGAAGCTGCGTAATTAAGATAAAACCATCTTGTTTTTCAAACAAATGGTCGAAACATCTGATCTTTGTCGGTATGATGATATTATTGACATGTCATTCAATACATACCTCAGCAATTACAAAGCAAATAAATGTCACATAAATTCAGACTCAGTAACCCAAAATATCAAAAAGACTTAGCAAACCCGTATGAGTTACATGGCGTTGATAAACTGCATTATAGATAAGCCTTTGGTTAAGTGGTCTGTAACATATGTCTGTGCGGTATATTCAATCCAGTGAAAATTCCAGAACTTTCGACAAGCGGTACATTTTTTATATCAAAGTGCTTTGAAGCGAAGTAGCATACTGTTGTTTTGAGAGAAATGTGCTGTTTGTATTGTCACAATATATAACAAGTGGCTTGGATATGCTCTCAACAATATGAAAGCCAAAATCAATTTCTTTAGCCACATGGCTTGAAAAGTAGCCTCATAACAAGCGACATACTCTGCTTCCATAGTTGAGGTTGTTGTAAGTGTTTGTTTAACACTTTTCAACAACTCCTCCTGCCATCATAAAAATAAAACCAGTAGATTTACTACGTCATCACGGGCAACTGCCAAATCCCGAGTCGGAATAGCCGGTGACCTGGTGATCGGACCTTTTATGGAGTCGACGTATAGTCCTTGGTACTTTGCAGTACCTGTGACCTTTTCACGACTTTCCAATGATTTAAACTGGATTGCTCAAGTATCTCCTAAAGCATTAACAATGAAGCAATATCGGGACGGTCTGAGCTTGAGCATACATGTTTGCCAGCGACGGAAGCATATGAGACCTTTTCATTTCGAAGCTCTCACCATTTTCATTATGAGGACATTGAGATTTAGAGAGCTTATCACCCTTTGAATGGGTGCGGCACATGAGAACGAATGCATGTTAAGCGGATTTGAGGACTTTTTTATTATATCCTCTTTGAGACAATCAAAGAATGCCTTTGGGCTATCACGATAGTCACGGATGCACAGGGCGAGAAGGCATCACGAGGTCTTTCATATCAAAATGAGTATTCGGCTGTTTTGTCTCATTCAAAGTTTAACCACGACGCTACTAGCGAGGTATATCATCGACATATAAAACAAGGACTATGAAGTTGCTCAGCTCATCTTGAGATAAATGCTTGTCACGAAACATTTTCTTTACAAAACCCGAAGGAAGTGACCACACGATCAATTTCAAATACCATTGCCTTGAGACACATTTGACCCATAAATGGACTTCCTCGGTTACAAACTAGGCATTCTCTGCCTTTTTGCGAAACCATCGGGTTGAATCATGTAAACATCTTCGATTAAATCTCCATTTAAGAAAGTTGTTTCACATCCATTTAATTGAAGTTCTAAATTAAAATTGTGACAAGCCATAACGACTCGAAAAGAGTCCTTAGTGAAACTAGTGAGAAGGTCTCATATAATCAATACCCTCTCTTTGACTACCTCTTTTGCCACCAAGCGGCTTTGTATCTCTCAAGCTGCACCATCGAGACTACGCTTGGTCTTAAAGACCATTACACAATTGGTTTCTGACCTTTTGGTAACTTCCCACTGGAATCCCCAAACACTATTATGAGACATGGAATTAACAACCATACTACAGGATATTTAACATATATAGTCCATCACACGTAATAAAACTCTTGAACCAATACTCGATAGATTAAAATACATAACAAGTTTTCCATTGCACAATGTTAAAGTGTAGCGATTTATCTAAAACTAAAGCATAAATCAAATTCCTTCTCATAGAAGATGCGTAAACGGCATTATCGGTCTAGAATGTTACGTCTAATTGACTTCTCCATGGTATATTTCATAACCATAGAGCTGTGCCAGTTTTAAGAGTGGGTTGACTAAGTCGACAGCGGAATACAGGTGGATGTCGGGTTACCAGCCACTTGAAAATCGAGAGTCTCGCTTTGTCGGGGGCTCTTGAAGATCATACACTGCATATACATCCCCAGCCAGTCAGTATAATCACAATGATATCAATCTGACCCTTGGGCCCATCAGCAATTCGTCACAATATATATCAAACTATATCCAATAGTTTCAAGAGTTAATAAACTACTCTTATACAACATATATTATTAAAATGAAAAGCATTCTAATACATATACACGATGTGACACAGCCACGTCAGGCTTTCTTCTAAAAAAGCGACCTCGAAGCGAGCGAGTCTCCCTGTACGCTCCTTGCACGTAAAGGGGTCCTTTGACGGGAGTGAGCTAATGCTGATGGAGAATAGTCTAAGTGGGCTACTCACCACCTAAGTGCAGTGCAATGTTCCAATTTAAACACACATTCAAGCAATGCATGATCTAGCAGATGTACATGACTCGGATCAGGAGTCTTCAGGCTTCTCTCACACTTTCGCCTAGCCTTGTATGAAAATTATTGTTTTATTAGTGGCGCTTTGGCTTGATTGATATATTATTTGTTTATTGGACTACCCTCAGATGAATATCGATTGGAGTATATTTCAGGCGATTGATATTTAAATTTGGACTACCCTCAGATAATTAATGTTTTTAGGCGACCCTCAGAGCCGTTTTCTCTAGACTACGTCTCATGCTAACTCCTATAGTCTAGGATGTTCCGGTGCATATGGAATGCATGTATGCCGTTTAAATCTGATCTAATCACATGCAAATATGTAAACATGCACATATTCACAAAATATCAAATCACCTGATCATGTCGTAATTATCATTTCAAGCATCAAAATTATTAACTCACTTGGGCTAATGATCAAACACGAAGCGATTTAACTTGAATCACTCGACGAGCATTTCACCACAAAATATATTTTCATGTCACTATTCCTTGGAACAATAGTAAAACCCTAGGTTTCGGTTGTTTTCACGATCATTCATCGGTTCATTTTGTGAACCCGCATTTCACGGCCATTTCCGGCCTCATCCAAATCAATCCATGATTTAAAGCATAATTTAAGCTATTAAAGACCCAAACAGTCCCTCACGGTTACGGGCTGCTCACATTGGGTTCAATAAATCAAATCAGTTCGGTTCTAACTTGGGACCCCGTCGAGCGGCCGTTGAGCCGATCGGCTGAACATTTGCAAAGTATTTAAAAGGGAATAAACGCCGTAGAAATTTACCTCTCGGAGTTTGAGAAAACTCCCAAATCCGACCTTACCTTGAAGTACTTTTCGCGTAAACGATTCTCCCCTCTTGCCCGGCTGCCCAATTCGGATCTCCCGTTGATACAGGAAGAAGCGGACCTTCTCACTCACAAAAGAACTCCATTTTAGGTCTACTGCGTACCACTTTTCATTTCGTTTTTGCTCTTTTATTTAGGAGAAGATGAGTCATGTTCACTTCATTTGTCATTTGTGACTTAACTTTTCCAAAAATGACCTTTATGTCCCTACTTTCCCAGTTGATCTATTCGATACCATCTCGTAGTCCATTTCATGAACTACCTGCTACCGTCTAACATGGCCTGTAGGTCATGTTATATGTGACTTTTCGTCGCATCGAAAATCTCGTTCGGCACACACAGGCAGCGATGCCTCGGCGTGTCAACTCGAACTATCTCGGAAATTCCCTACGAAATTTTGCGGGCTAGCTAGATTTGAGACGATTCCTGACGGTACAATCCGTTTCATCATCCTAGATCTAGAGAGGTAATTGGGATTTTTAGCAGGAAATTAACCGAAATCACAATTTTATGTCGAAATTAGGTGCATGCTATTCAGTGGAATTTCTACGGGTCTTATTCTCCCTCCTTAAAGGAATTTCGTCGAAATTCGAGACGATCATTACCTGACACATGCATATGCAACGTGCACTCTACCATGCGTATAAGCGATCCGTTCAAATCTTAAGCAGGCTAAACTCATTGCCTTCATCCTAAAGAAAGCGAAGGGATAGTTGGCCTGCATCGCGTCCTCACGCTCCCACGTTGACTCATCCACTCCGTAGTGTCGCCATAGCACCAACACTACCCTCACGGTTTTGCGTGCATGGCGTCGATCCTTTGCTATCAACAATGCACCTTTGGTCCTCTCAAAATTCCCGTCAGTGTCAACCTCGATCTGTCCCCAGTCTGCATGAAGTGGATGCGGAATTATGCTTAGAGCATGGGTGTGAGCCTCGTGAGCACGACATGCTAGGCGGTGCGCTAAGCGTCATAGCTGTGCCTACCCTCTCGAGTATCTCGAAGGCCCGATAAACCTCGGCGATGGCTTCCGGCGCTTGTCGGGCCGATCATGTCTCTTAGGCATCACCTTGAGGAAACCGGTCTCAGCCTGGGACTCTGAAGATTCGGCGTCGCGCACATTAGCATGGCTCTTCTGCGGCTCTGGCGGGTGAGAAGGCAGCCATCGTATCAAGCTCACCTTATCGGTGTCTCGATCAGGTCGGGACCAGGTGGTGGAGCTCTCCACCTCGGTCCTGACCTGCGCGATGATCTACATGACCTCCCCATACAATGTCTGATTGTCATACGTATGCTCTTTGGCTGCTTGTTGTTGTAGGCGAATTCCACTAAAGACAATTATCCTCTACCATATGATCCAGGCGCATGCTGTGTCCTCTAACACCCGTATGTAATCCATGATACGTGGCCACACAACACTAACCTCTCGGGTCACAATCAAGGCAATCCAGGACATTCAGTCTAGTCCATGTCATGAATGACATCCATTTACCGAGCCCTTGTCGGCTCAACCTTTTCGATCTCGTTCCAAGGGTATCAAACCTGGAGTCACTCAGAGCTCCTATAATTGACTTTAAGTCTACATGATACTTGATCGTGTGTTTTCATTTAGAATGACATAGCTTTTGAAACACACTTTGACCTCTTACATTCCTGAAATTTCGGATATCTCCGGGTCTCTTACACCCTAACTCCAGGATTCTCACCTTAGGGGATTAATGGCCCCCTCTTTGCTTTGCCCAACACACTCTAATTACTCTTCATTTCCTGAATCGAACTATGAGTCTTCATTGGACTTAGTCCTAAAGACAAACTCCACCCACACTAACTAAGAGTGGTGAATGGTATCTAGTGCACCAGACTCGGCCAGCGATGTTCTTGTGCAGTGTGCACTCTGCTGTGGCTGCAAAACAGGGTCACGAAGTGAGCGAATCTGGAGATCTCTCTCCATAATCGAGCTATCAGGTCACACCTCTCACTACATCCTAGGGAAGAACATCATACGGCTTCTCAAGACCTTAACCTCTAAGCCCAAATCCAGTAATAGGTAATAGTATGTGACCAGGCCTGGGTGCCGATTCACGACCTTGGAGTGGTTGTGACTAAATCCGTCCGAGCGACATCAACAACGATAGGTCACATCACCACAAGGTGCTGCCGCCATTGCGCAACTACGATACATCCCACTAATTTTGACCCACACTCTGGCCCCTGGCTACTTCATCTTTGTTAGAGTGCTTGTATAACTCCCAAAGCCTTGGTTTCTCGACCGTACTAGGGTGTAGAGGAATGGCTTAGTGTCTCTCTTGTTCTCTATTCTTTGGGGCGCATTGTCCCAGTCTGAGGATCCACGTCTCTGAGGCGATCCGTCTCACATGTGCCCAAATCCGGCCACTGATCCACGGCTACGTGTGAAAGCGATATAATGCCTCTTTACTGAACTAGACGATCCTCCGTCGCTTGCAACACGCGTCGAGTGCTCGGGCGTCCCTCGATCTCTCTTTTGGCCAATTCGGGGCCGTCGAACCATGAGTCCACGTCCGTAGCGAAGTCTACGAGCCTACCCGAATAGACAACTGCCCATTCTCGAATCTCTTGTAATACCCGGTGATCGAAACTACGTATCTGAGATTGACATTCGGTCTCTCCATCTCGGCTACAACCTCGACCTTTCTTTACGGGTCGACACTCCACGATGCGACACCCACGTGTCTAAAAATCACCTCGATAAGCAAAACTCGCACCTACTTGAACTTGGTGGCGCAAGCGATGGTCTCGACAAGCTGCTTAAAGCGATCCTCAGTGATACTCATGCTCCCGCTCTCTGGCCCGGGAGTAGATCGAATGTCATCCACGAAGACTACGACAAATTGATCTAAATAGGGTTGGAATATCTAGCCATGAGATCAGTGAATCTTGTTGGCGCATTCGTCGATCAAAGGAGCATCACCGTAAACTCTAGAAATTTTCATAACGCTCTAAACGATGTCTTAGGGATATATCTGTCTCCTTAACTCATTTGAAGGTAACGAGTGCGAAGGTGCATCTTGGAGTAGACTCGCGGCTCTAGTGATCAAAACAATCCATCGATCCTCATTAATGGAGTGCGGGTTCTTGATCACTTAACCTGTTCAATGCACCGTAGTCAATACATGATGAAGGGTCTTGTCCTTCTTCGTTGCAAATGAAATGGAGCGCCCGTGGTGAAGTGCTCGGTGCAATGAACCCCTTATCCGGTAACTCCTGTATTTGGACTGCGAGTTCCTATGACTCATTTGGTGCCGTCTATGCGGAGTCATAGAGATGGGTGAATACCGGTGTAACTCAATGCAGAAGTCACATCCCTGGAGGTAGATCCCGGGTAGCTCATTTTGAAAAACATCCACATACTGCGCAAACTACTCAAAGGGTAGATCTAAGTATGATCTCTCCTCGTCACTTAGGAGTAAGGCTCACTACTTGACCATTAGCTATCCACGACACTTGGATTCGGTATGCGTATGGGGCAAAATGTCATGCTTGTCCCCTTAAATACCACCTGATGCAGATCTGCGTGTAGACGGTAGCTCTCCTACGCTCCGTCGATAACAACCACGTAGCTGTCAGCCCGATCCATCCGGACGACATCGAACTCTAACTGTATCCCATGTGATCTCGGTCCGTGTGAGTAGAGTCCCGAGATCTCATTTCATGACCTGGAAGCATATCATCCTTATTCTCGCCTAATCCTGAGGAGAACTCACATGCAATGGCTCCTCTGGAGTCTCTAGGAGTCTGCCCATTCCACCATATTTGGGCCTCACCCTCTAGGCGGAGCCTTGACTAGTCTAATCCCAGGGCGCACGTTGGGGTAATCTGAAGCCTCTAACACTTTCTCGATTTACATGAGCACGATGGTCGGCGTGAGGATCTCCTCCCCCTGTGAATGTCGGAGGGATGATCGTCTTAAATTACGGAGGTTATTAGGACCTCCACGACTATGCCGCACTAGCCGGGTGCGATACTTGTGGCGCAACACCTGACCTCTGAGCCTGGCGGTCGAATCTGCGTGGTGGTGTGTCGGTGGTGCTGGCCAGGGTGCCTTGTGGAGCGCCACTCTCGTGTAGTCTCATTATGTCCCATACGAGTTCAATGGCAAAAGAGTCATTTAATTTTTTCATTTCGATCCCAACTAGTAATGCGGATGCAATTACTAATAGACTTGACAACCATGGCCCGGCAGTTCATTTCCTAAGTAGTGCTAAATTCCAACCACTCCAATTCATTTTATTTCAATAAAATTCTAAGCTTTCTTGTTCATTTCGGTATCGAATCTCTAAGGTCATAGTTCTAACCTTAGCATTCACCATACCTATGCATTACACCATGCATATATAGTTTCCTATGCCTTCACAGCGCAATCCACGATTTCAAATGGTAGTTAAATACAATACAGTATCTCTAAGGCATAAACACATCCAGAGACACTAATCATACACCAACTCGGTGTATACCGATCAATTTTGCATTTAAAATATTGTTTCCAACAAAATTTTATTTTCAAAATTTTATTTTTGAAAATTTTTTCAAAGAATTTTGTCTAATTTTAATTGATTATATTTTTTTAATTTAATAAAAAAATTTTTTTCGAAGAAAAATTTGTGATGAGCAGTGTTTCATGAATAGGGTTAAGCGGTGACTCAAAAAACATCAGAGTCGAAAACCGGTCGAAAAACCAAGCTAGGGTGCACGAGCACCTAAGCTGCCCAGGCGGCACGCCCGGTGCTGCTGGTGCGCCCGGGCGCGCTGCGCTGGCGGCCGTATCGTGGGCGAGGCCTGGCGCGTGTCGTGGCGAGCCCCCTTGTAGATATCGCGGCCTAAGTCGCCAGGTGTCGCGCGCTCATGCGCCGTGCAGCAGCCACCGGCGCCTTGCGCGTGTGCGAGCCTCCGGTAGCCGTATCTTGGCGCCACAGAGGCTGCCGTGTCGTGGCTCCCTACTTGACCGTGTTTGTGGGGCGCGGCTGCGCGCCCGATCCGGGCGTAATCTGGCCAGGCTGTGTTGTATTACCCAACAGCCCGACCCTTCCTCTGGCTGTCCACCGATACAATCTGTTTGTATTGCGTGCAGGTTCCTCACTAGCCTTGCGACTGTTGCAATACAATACCTTTGTATTGCAACCGCAGCTCTCAAATGACCCCTTCTTACTGATACAATCTCCACTTTATTGCAATACAAAGCCTCTTGTAACCATCAAGCTTCTTCTGCGTCACCCCAAATTGTATTGCAATACAATTTTTTTCATTACCCACACAACTTGCAATACACTTCCTAGTGCAACACAAAACTCACCCAACTTGCAATACAATCATTTTCTTGCAATACAATTTAGGCGATATTAGCCCACTTAATTTCTACTAAATTTTTTTCGTTTTTTCATTATAATTATTTATTTTTTTCCACGATTATTTCGGCCCATTTGGAAAAATCACTTAAAAATCATTTTTTTCATTTTCTTGTGCACTCAGGCCAATTTCCCTAAAAATTTATTTTCTTCATATTCAATTTCACACCTTGTAAAATCCTAGAAATTATTTTCTCCTCCTCTTAGCAAATAATTTATAAAATTTATTTTTCTTTTTCCAGTTTTCAGAAAAAATTTTCTCCACTCAAATAAATTTATAAAATTTATTTTCCATTTTCATTTCCGAGTTTGTACCTTGTACCACTCAAAATATTTTCTAAATATTTTCTACATTCATGTGCTAATCACCAAGCACACATACTTTATAACACATTACAAACCATGTTATAAACATCATTCACATAACATACAACTCATGTTATACAGATCCACACACGAGCACGATAATCCCGACAAATCACACAAAACACTTGACACACGTGCATGTAATTATCCTAGTTTGTCAGTGATTTTCCTAGGTAATCTCATACCTATTTCTAGCATCGAACCACCCCAGTGGTGATGCTCTCCTTCCAAACTATGGCTAAGCCCCTGATCCTCAATCTATAGGTTTCCATATACCTATACTTCACATCAAACCACCTAGTGGTGATGGATACCAAACAGAGCTCCTAGGTATTAGTATACCTAAGCTGCGATACAAAGGCTGTGGCGCTGGCTTTCGGGGGTCAGATTGACTACCGTCGGCCGCGGAATCTGAGTGGATGTCGGGTTGCAGACGCCACTTGGAAAATCGGGCGAGTCTCCTTTATGCGGAGCTCTACCCCGAATCTGATACTGCATATACCTATCTGACAGTCGATATAATCCTGATGATATCAATCGACCACTTGGGCCCACAAGCAATTCTCATCGCAATATATCAGGCTATATCGATAGTTTGAGAGTTAATAAACTACTCTTATACAACATATATTAAAATGAAAAGCGTTACAATACATATATACAATGTGACACCAAAGCCGCATCAGGCTTTCTTCTAGCATTTTCGAGGACGAGCCAGTCTCGCCATGTGCACTTCACTGTACTGTAAAAAGGGGTCACGGCGGGGTGAGCTAATGCTGGTGGGAGAATCGCCACTAAGTGGGCTACTCACCACCTAAGTGCGGTCTGGTCTTTGTTTAAACACACATTCAATGAATGCATGTGATCTGCCAGATATCTAACAAGTAGCTAGATCAGAAGTCATATTATTATTTCTACCAGCGGCTCGCACAAGCCTTGTATGGGAATTATTGTTTATTAGTGGACAACCCTCCGATGAATATATATATCAATTGAAACGCTCAGATATTGATATATTATTTGTTTAATGAATTTCTCTCCAGATGAATATCAGTTAGACCGCTCGGAAGCTGATTGATATTTTAAATTTGAACTACCCTCAGATAATTATGTTTTAGGCCAAATACTCGACCAGTTTTTCTCTGGGCACAAGTCTCATTGCACTAACTCCTAATAGTCTAGGATGTTTCCGGTGCGTATGGAATCACATGTATGCAATTTCCAATACCAGTCCCCAATCACATGCAAATATGTAAACGTACATATTACTTAAAATATCCGTCCACGATCATATCGTATAATTATCATTTGGCACGTCAAAATTAACTTCGCTTAGGCTAATGATCAAACACGAACAATTTAACTTGAATCCTTTCGACCCGAGCACATTTTCACCGCAAAATATATTTTGATGTCACTATTGTAGACGATAAAACCCTAGGTTTTAAGGTTGACACACATCCGTTCATGATTTCATTTTTGTGAACCCTCATTTCCATGACCGTTCAAACTGTTAAATCGTCGTGATTTAAAGCATAATTTAAGCTATTAAAGACCTGACAGGTCCCTCACGGTTCTGGTGCTCACATTGGGTTCAATAAATCAAAATCCAGTCGGTCTGGCTTTACGGATTAAGTGTCGACTCAATAGATTCGAGGCCTCGATAAACTCGAACATTTGCAAAGTATTTAAAGGGAATAAAGCATGAAGTAGGAGGAAACTACCTCTCGGGTTTGAAAAATCCCTCATCAGGGTACCCAGCGCCGCTTTAAGCGTAGAGCGGAGTTCTCACTCTTGCCCGAGAAGAGCAGGTCGGATCTCGCAGTGATACAGAGAGAGTCGGACATTCTCACTCTAAAGAACTCCATTTCTGCGTCTACACTCCTCCCTTCCCCCATTTCACGTTTTGCTCTTTTATTATTTGGAGAAGATGAGTCATGTTCACTAATTTGTCATTTTGTGACCTTTTCCAAAATGACCTTTATCCCTCTTTTCACGGTTGATGACCGAATGACTATCTCGGCCGTCCATTTCATAATTTCTGCTTTCATCTTACTTATGGCCACGTGAGTGCATGTTATATGTGACTTCGTCGCATGAAAATCGTTTCTGGCACGAATCGTGATGCCTCGAAAAACGTGTCAACTCAGACTATCTCTCGGAAATTTATGAATTTCATTTAGCTAGATTTGTGAGACGACTCAACGGTACAATCTGTTTCATCATCTCCAAGATCTAGAGAATTAATTCCGGGTGCAACGAAATCACAATTTGTGTCGAAGTACGATTTTACCCTTATTCCAGAAATTGGAATTTCTCGGGTCTTACACACACTCTGTTCGAGTGATCCCATTTTTCCTGAGAAGCCTTATCAGCAACAGTAGATTGATCAGTTAAAGCAGGGGGCTCTGCCTCTCTCAAAGCCAAATCCATGTTGGTGATAGCCAAATATAGATCCAGAGACTCTTTCCAATCCTCATAATTGGTCCCATTCAGAGTTTTGACAGAAGTCAATTGCATAGGCAATGAGGCTGGCACCAGAGTAGAGAGGGAAACATTTAATATGCATGTAACATAATATTACCATGCGGTCACAAATAAATGATTCATACGTGACGAACATGTCACCCTTCAGATTACGAATCATGATAAAGGAAATATAAGTATCTGATGTTACATGATCTCATGTCACCAAAATTCCTAATACCAATAGAATTTACTCAAAACATAATTTGACATAAGTTTAAGAACAAATGAGTACCTTTGCATTAATAACAAATTTACACTAATAACAACATCTGGAGTAGGGTATAATTATTTTAGTGCAAACATTCATATGAATTCAATTGAAATTCTAAAATTTAAATTATTTAATTTCTACAATGTTTTGCATAATTATGCTCCACGATAAGGCAAGATCATAATTATGCAAAATAATATCATGATTCTTTGATGCGAGATCAATATACAATTGCACCAATCCACAAAATACATCAATTTAACCAAAAAAAATATTTGGGCCCAGAAGCTAGAGAGTACAATAACTAAACCCACGGTTCATCTCCTTACGTTCACTGCAATTCGGTCACGCCCGACCAGCTTCAAAACTGGTTCTGAACTCCTCATTTCTCACCATTTTAAACGATATGATTTAAAGGTTTTAAATTTAAATATCACCAGAATATTAATAGATCGAAGGAAAAACAACGAGGGTTTCGGCCATGTCCACGATGGGTTGAACACCTCCTTTTTTTTTGTAACAATTTGTGAAAATAGGGTCATAAATCGAACAATATAATCTCGAACCTTTTGATTCCAAGACATATCAAAATAGAGACTGTTGTGTAGAGATTAGTAAAACCACAAAGTGAAAATTTCACATAAAACAAGTAAATCTCAATCAACACAAATTGGCTTGGGGTTCATACGGATGAATAGCCATAATTCGTTATACGGTTGACTACGATACCAATTGATAGAAAAACTTATGTAGATGCCTTGATATAGCATGTTCATACACACATATCACGAGTGGGACTCAAATAGTAGTACTGGCACCAAAGTAGGATCCACCAGTTTCCTCAGGAAAGTGGCTTCTTTGTTGAAAATTGAAGGAGAGAGAGAAGATGGCCCTTTCTACATACGATATGCCAAAAATGAAAACCTAATCTACTCTTAGATGGGGAAGTCGAGGAGAGGCTCATGTCAGGATGAGAGTAGGGACCTCTCATAAATAGGTACTGCCATGGATAGTCCAGGCCCATCATAGACTATCAATACGTCGATTCACGTATTAATTAGTGATCTTTATGTCCCGATTCGTAATATAATAATAATACATAATTGATATTATTTAATAATCCAATAAACAAATCTTAATAATTGATTAATACTAATCCACAAAAATTAAAATGTGATTTATTTGTGTTTAGGTTTATTTGAATGAGCAAAGTATATCTGATCGGAGATAATAAATCAAATAAGTGGTGAGCGATTATGGGCTAGGCAGAAGTTAAAGGTATTCTAGTCACAATGGTAATATCAAATTTGTAGACTCAACTAGCAAATGTATAGGCTTTGAATCATTTCATTATACTATAAACCTGGATGTTATTTATCTTTAGTTTTAATGAATTTGATTATATGTTTTTATCGATGTATTGTTAGTTGGAATCAATGAAATTATTTTTCTCTTCAAATATAAATAAATAAATAAACAAATATATATATATATATATATATATATATATATATTACTATCTTTGTAATTAATTTTAATTTTAATTCATAAAATCAAATTGTCTTAAACTAATAATTCCATGCAAATTGCAAAACTTAAAATTTTATTTTTTCTTGATTAATTAAATAATTGATTTTAATTTAGAATGTAAATTCAGATTTTATAAAAATTTTTAAAAACTTCGATAATTATTATTTCAAATTTTAAAATTGAAATTCATTTTTCTAAAACCTACAAAATTCAAATTTATTATTTATTAAGAACATGAATTTGTTTTAGCTCCCATCCGCCCTCGATCCGTCCAGAGCTTAGATTAAGGCGGATCGACAGAAAGTCTAGGGACATGATCTTATCTATATGCTATATCTTATCTTGTCGCGTATCTTTGGGACTCTCATTGAACATTCTTTCTGGAGGTATGCTTTGTACTTTATTGGGTATCGAGCAATTTACTGTAATAACAAAATCATTTTCATATACAAAGAACTACCACTTAGAAATTGGTGTCCATCACAATCTATACACATATACTGAGTCCCAGTACTTATACAAATACTTATACATATACAATTTCTATTACAAAACATGTCAGTTGCGGGCGGTAGCGGTGAGCTCCTATCTCCCAGTCGTTGGCGTGTGGAATGTCGTCACCGCTCTGCGGTGCCTACACGAGGATTGAACACGGGTGCTAAGCTTTGCGCTTAGTGGGGAACATAAGCATGGAACTGACCACCCGGTAAGTATTTGTCCTTAAGCTTATTCGTATGCATTTCATATATCTATACATATTTCTATAGCTTTAATTACTTATCTATCACATATGCTTTGCACATTGTATGTCAATCTTTTGGTACATGATACATGTCTTTGGCGTATCTTTTTGTCTATCTTCTTTATACATTCCTGTTTTCTATACTTTACATATCTATACTTATCATGTTCATTTCCTTTCGTATTCGGTAATGCATTGCATGTATCATATACTTTAATATCTGATATACTTTCATATAACACATCTTATCGCATCACATCTTTTATCTCTGATCTTACATACTTTTCATATCTGAGGTACTTTTGTATGCTTTCATCGATGCTTTCATGTACTATATTTTCCTATGTTTTCCATATACTATGCTTTTTTCATATACCTTTCTCTTTTATCTACTTTCCGTACTTTACTTGTTCATATCCTTTTCGTGTTCTATACTTTGTACTTTCCATACTATATTCGTATCTTTGTTTTTCCTTATACACATATTCATGTACTGTTCATTTCATATACTGTTTTCTGTTATACTTTTCATATGGCTTTCTCTTTTATGTACTTGCATATGTTGTCATATATTTTCATATGATATTCATATACTATGCTTTTCATATACTATACTTTTCATATGATTTTCATATACTGTGCTTTTCATATACTATACTTTTCATATGATTTTCATATACTGTGCTTTTCATATGCTTTTCTCTTTTATACACTGTACTGTTCATATACTTTTCATGTACTGTCATCTTGTACATTACCTCTTGTTCTTATGGCTGTCTATACTTTCATCGCATAAGCGTGCTATGCTTCACATATCATTTCATTTCCTTTTAGATTTCATGTACAAATACCTTAGAAGCGAATCACGGGAAACTATGTGTACGAAGAGTACTATCCTTTAATACGGCTGATGATCTACATGTGTCTTCTACCGGAAGGTATCGTCCTTTGTCTGAGGCAGTGGCACATGCCACGTATCTTCTCCGGTACCGAAGGTACTATCCTTTGTCTGAGGCAGTGATTTGATTATTAATAGAAGCGCTGCGAGACCACTGATCAATAGGGATCTATATCATCGACCCTGACAGGACCTCAAATATCTGTCTATAAATATCTTTGCGATATTTGTATCTTCCTATAGGCATGCCCTATCTATCCCTCTACCAAGTTCTAAAGCGAGCCGATCTAGATATTTTTTCATATCATATTTGCTGTACATATTTCATAAGCATGAATAACTATTGTTATCATGATTGCTTATGCAATATATACCATCATTACTTTACTCTGTATTCGTTCTCGTATCTGTAGTTTCATATTACTGTTCTCATATTTATCTATAATACATATATTCATATCTCTTTATATCATTTATACATTTCTATCATGATTTAGCTATTCTTGTACTTTCTATATTCCTATCATGTAGGCTTTTACTCATTCACATTTTCACATATGTACTTATCGTATGCAAATGTTCTCATTCCTATCTTTGTCATCTTTACTTATCTCCATTGTTCTTATCATTTATGCCTTTCTACCATGTGTTCCTAGCATGTTCCATCTTATTCCTTTCGGTATGTCTATCATATATTCCTATCATTTACATATTCCTGTCATGTCTTTGCTCTATTCATACTACTTTCTATATTTCTATCATATTTCCATCTATTCGTTCATGTATGACAATCATATGTTATAACATATAATCTTATATTCATATGTGCCTATCAATTGTGTGTACTTTTAAGACTATCGTATCTTATGACATATCCTATCATATCTTATCATATCTTACTTGACTTATACTATCATCTTATGACACCATCCTATATTAATATCATATCCTTGTTTTTATGAACATATCTATACATATTGCATTTTCTATATTTTCCTTGTTTCATTGCTATTACATATAGCACTTCATATACTTATAAGATATGATGTCTATGAGATCACACCTCATTCATATATTCTCATTCCTATATGAATCTAGTTTACTTAGGAATTGGAATCAATCTAATTGACTCATCCAAATCCAAATTATGACATTTTCATGTCAACTAGTCATTTTACCGATTTTACACTCGGGACTGTTTGTATTAATCATTTTTCCGGGGTCTTAACTTCCTATTTGACACTATATCTTTGTACTCTTTTAAATATAAGGTTCTAAGGGTTCTATTCCAACTGGAATCACCCAATTCGGAGTACCGAAACTCGAGTTATGTTCAAAACAACTCGGACTACTCTATGATCAAAACTGAAACCAGAATTGTCTTGCACATGACCCCACTTTGAGTGAATATTTGGGCCACTTAGAGTCTATAATTGGTGATCTATTTCTATATGGATGGTTCTCCTTAAGTCTATTTTAATTGGCCACTTGAATCCTCGAATCGGATAAGAAATGAAATGAGTTATGGCCCAATACAAAAACTGGTCAGGCGGGAGCAGTATCGGGTATCTGGGTACACCCCTAATGTGTCTGGTACATACAACCAAATGACCCCGAACCTGTGTGTATTTTTCACTTTTTCCTTATCTTTGATACCCAAATCAACTCTATACTTTATAAACACTTCAAGACCACTTCAAATTCATCTTATGATCTCTTTTCTCCTCACTTCATCTTTCAATCCTTCTCTTATTTCAAAGACCTATCATGAATTACTTCAAAAACCATTCTAATATGGGTTATGACCCATACACAAACCAAACATGATGTTTAGTTAGGGTTTATTCTAAACCCTAATTCAAAGACTCTCAATTAACCATGAATCCATCCTAAAAGAGAGGATTCTATGATTATCTTGTACCATATGGGGTTTTATCAACCCTATTTTCAAGAATCCAAGGTTTGGATACAATTTTATCAAAACCTGATCCATACAAAATCCAAAGTTCCATACTTCTTGATCTTGGCTTGCTTGATCTCCTTCCTTCCTCTTCCTCTTCCTCTTCTTCTCTCCTTCTCTTCTCTTTTTCTTCTCCACGGTTTCCTCTCCCAATTTGAGACCAATTTGGTCTTAAATCCATTTTTAAGTTAAGGCCATGTTTGGCCTTCAAATAAAACCCATTTTTGGTTTTTAAGTTTTCTTTAATTGCCTTTAAGTCCTTAGACTTCTTTCTTTTTGCAAAGTAACTTATGCTTTATTTTAATTTAACCCCTAATCTTTCCTCTTTTATGACTTTCATATCTTTTTAACAAATTACAAGATTGCCCTTGTATCTTGTAAACTTTCCGGGTCTCTCGTTTTATTTTCCGAAAATTCATATTTAGCTTTTAATATACCCTAAACAAGTCCAGTAGGGTATATTCCCGAGAATCTGAGGCTCATATTGTGGTTAATGATATGTAGGCTAGAAAAGCTATTAAAAGTAAATATATTTAAATGAAAACTTTTTTAGTTCATGATATAAATGACAAAGTGGTAAAAGTTGATGATTTAAATTGCTATTTTCCTTAAAAATAATCCAACCGTTAAAAGGTGTAAATTAAACCGTATTATTAATTTTTTTTATTTTGGATTTATTTTATCTATTTTAATTTATTAAAAGATTAAATAATTTTAAATATATAGAATTTCTAAGTAATTTTGTTTTATATTTGAGTTTCTTTAAAATTTCATTAGATAACTAAATATAAAAATCATTTTATAACACTTTTTCTCATCTTAAATATTTTTACAAACAAAAACAATAAAGTATTTAAGTATAGAAATTATAATACTTTTTTCCTCAAAGAAAAATTATAATACTTAATTATGTAAAATTTCACAAAATTACTAATGATAAATCCATTGATTCTTGAAAAAAAGGGCCAGATTAAGGAATATGTTTCACAAATTTTTTACAAAAAATATTTTTTATTTATTTAAATAACTAGTTGCTTAAATTTGAGCTACTTCAAAATTTTTTGATGAAATATTATGAATAACTTTTTTTAAAGAAGAATAATTTTATTAATTAAAGCGAGTCACTTACACATCCTATAGAAACAAATGATCAGTTTTAAAACTTATCGTTGAATAATTACATACTTGTTAGGAATATATATGACTCCGATTACATAACAGCCTCCATAACCATGATTTGTTTGATGTGCTTGATTGAATATGTTTTGTTCAAATCACCCACCTACCAAGATAACGAAACCACACCTGTACAAGACGATAACAAATACACGCAGCATAAGATGACAACAAAAACATGTATAAGATGACAATAAAAATACGAAAAAACAAAGTAAAAAACCAGATTTTTGTGGAAGAAATAATTTATTGAAAACGAAAAATGATAGAAAAGAGACGAATGGTGATTTCAAGCCAAAAATAATAAAAAAAAATCACCTCTCGAGTACTTAAAAGAGGTTACAAAAATAAGATGAGAGAAGAAAAAATATTGAGTTTTTTAGCTTGTCTATTATTAAAGAGATTATTTGTTTATGAACTAACCATTTTGAAAAAGAAAAACTAATTTTAAAAATTCATATATATATATATATATATATATATATTTAAAGAAAACAATGTTATTGATTTAAATTCGTGATACATGGGATACAAACATTGATTCGTTTGAAACTTAAATCAAATTCGATAAAAACTTTATAAGATATTATAATATAATATTTATAACATAAATAATCGTCTCAAATTTATATATTTGATAATCATATATATATATATATACATAAACCTAAATTTGTGTGGAAAAAACCTCTTTAATGAAAAAAAAATGTAAAAGATGGAACTATTTATTTTCTCTGTCTCTCTTCTTTAAAATTAGTAATCTTAATTCATAAATTTAAACACATTTTAAAATTTACAATAAAAGCTAAGACTCATTTTTAATATTCAAAATTAAAATTCTTTTTGGAAAAATTCTTGATTAAAGATTGTCATTTTAAAGTTTTTTCAATACACTTTAGTTACAAGGTATAAATCATCCTTAGTTATTTTAAAGTTAATAACTCAAATTACCACAAAAATCAAAAATATATAATTCTTTTGCATCACAATTAAAATTTATTTTTAATTCATAAAATCAAATTAATTATGTAATTAAAATTAAATTTTAATTTCAATTTAAAAGAATTAAATTTGGATTTTTAGAAAATGTGAATTATTAACTTTAAATCAATTTTAGAAAAATGAATTTCAATTTTAAATATTAAAAAAATAGTCTTTAGTTTTCCTATACAAATTTTAGAAATGTGTATGAATTTTAAGATTATTGCTTTTAAATTAAATTTAATTAAAATGTATTTTTAATTCATAAGATTAAATTTGTCTTTAAAACTAATTATTCCATGCAATTTGCTAAACTTTAACCCTTTTTACTTAATTAAATAATTAATGTTTTGATTTAGAATGTAAATTCAGATTTTATAAAGCTTTAATTCAAATTTTTTTTCAAAACATAATTCAAAATTGTTTAAAAACTTGACAATTATTGTTTTTAATTTTAAAATTAAAATCCATTTTTTCTCAAGCCTTAAAAATTCAAATTGATTTTTTATTCATAACATGAATTTATTTTCTCAATTCAAGGTTATATTGTGGTTAGAGATATCCTAAACTAGAAGTGCTATTAAAATGAAAGTACATATATTTAAAAGAAAATTTTTTTAGTTCAAGATATAAATGACAAAATGGTGAAAGTTCATGATTTAAATGATTATTTTCCTGATTTTTATCTATTACTTGTTTTTTTAATTTCTCAGCCTATTCCACTTTATATTCCTTTGAATTTTTCGATGAACAAATGAATCTCAATCATGTTCGAGTTTTCCTTCCTAATTTCGAACAAAGTCGAGTATGAAATAGTCTTGTTGGGGCTAGTTTGGCTTGAGTACAGTTCGACATAGAGCTCAGTTGTGATTCCCATCAGATTGCCTCCCGGATAACAAAGAGTGTGAGGCAAAGTTGCACACGAAATCTGACCCTTTTTCGAACCTTGTTTGCCCATTTGAGAAGTCTTGATGGCCCCAGTGCCTAGAATTTGGAGAAGAAGATGGTCGATTTGGAACATTCTTCCATCTTAATAAAGTAGTAAATATGGCTAAGGCTGGAGGCTTAGCCCTCGCCCCACCCGTAGGGGGCGCCCATAGGTGGTCGGCCCACTGTGCCATAGTTTTTACATATTAATCAGCTTTCTCTTCAACCACTAGTTTTCCATACTTATCTATTTAGTTTAGGGTGATTAGTCGTCATATGGTGGAGTTTATATAAAATGAACTAACTATTAATCAATTTGACAATGTTTTTAAAAGTGTTTCTAGTCTTAAAAACACTTTTAAAGCGTTTAAGGATTAAAAGAGTGTTTGAGGGTTTGTTAATCAGGTATTCCCATCCATATGATATATGGCTAGGAAGTATCCATTCACCTTTGATGAATAGGTTATAAACTTAGAATCTTATAAAACTAATGTTAAATTTGATTAGTCGGATATAACATGAGATAAGATAAGAGTAGGGATACCATAATCCATGTAATAAGACTAGATTATGTTGTCTATAATATTATCCTATTTTCAACCAAAAATAGATGGGATAAGCATATCCATTTTAATGCATATGATGAAGATCACCTACCATGGCTTGAAACATATCCATTCGCTTTAATGACAAGGACATAAACTAACTCTAAGAGAAGCTACCATATATTTGATTAGTTCGATATAACATCATAAGATAAAGAATAAGGATAACATATTCATGTAAAAAATATGAGTTATATCGTATTCTTATATCCTATATAGCATATCCTATATATATATATATATATATATATATAATTTTATTATTATTATTATTATTTTTATTTCATCAAAGGATATATGTTTCTTATCCGGTAAAGAGAAATAAGATAATAACATCTATCATGATACATCGACAAATATAACCTAAGTAACTTCATCATGTAGATGTCGCGAGACTGCTAGATTCACGCGTAGCGCGCGGCCGTCGCGTGATCTCCAAATAGACACTTTCTTGAGACCCAGCCTGCCACCACATCTTGCCTTTATGTTGACTGGTTTCACCTTGCCTTGGGCTCATCGGGAGGCGACCAGGCTCAGAGCCGGGTTTGTCTGGTGGGACAACACCCTTCTTCATAGTTAGGTCCACGACCCGGTAATGAGCTCCCGAGACCCGCGGGGTTGGCATGCCTGGACTCCAAAAAAGCTTCACCTCGATCCACTTGCACGCACCCTGCAGGCGCTCTCACCATTAAACTCAAACTATCATGTTTGATCTTAATAAGTCTTATTGCGGTCGGGCGCTACCCTGATAAGTCGTGACAAAGAGCTCTTTGTTCTCTTAGATTCCTGTTTCTTAATGGTTTGCTTCATCAAGTCTATACTAAAAAGCATATCATTACATTGCTTATAAATTTTGTGACTTGCTTCACTTTGGGCTTAAGAAAAGTATCGAGGATAGAAATGAGTTTAGCCTGAGGACGAAAAGTTTGAAAAACCATGGTAACTTTCATGACATAGAATTTTTTTTAATATAGCTTGGAATATCTTACTCAAATATTATCGTCATCTATTTAAAGGCATCATTGGAACTCTATAAAACCTTTGCTAACTCCTCATCGTTAAATTAAGTGTCATATATAGGTCCATCTAAAGCTAAAGCAGTCGACCTAGTATTTGTTTTTCACTTTAGTTAGGTGTGGGCCCAGAATTAGGCTAGGCTAATCTAGCTCGTTTATTTCAAGCCAACCCAACTCAATCCTATATGGGTTGTAGGCTAGCAGGAGCGAAATGAGTCACGACCTTAAAAATGCTAAAAATAAAGTAATTTCATAAATTTTATCATTCTTGAACAAAAATAATCATTCTTATGAATAGCTAATAATAGTAATATACAAATAATTAAGTCTAAATAATATAATAATATTTAGTCTTAAACAAGTAAATAATAGCATAGCACCATTATAACTAAACTAACGTAACTATTAACTATGAGTATATATTAAATAGTAAAGTGAATCATTCTTCTACAAAAATTTAAATATGATGATTGAAATGTGAATCACCATAGAAACCTATGGATTATGTTTGATTCTTGAAAATTTTGAGGAAAATCCTGAAAAGTATATAGAGAGGAGAATGACATAAAGCGAAGAAAGGTGGAAAATAAAATAACAAATAAAGTTAACAAACTATTTGGATTTTCAACATTGAATTTACTTGTCGAGTATGAAGATCAAATAATTCAAAAATGTATATGTTATAGTATGTATCATAACGTTAACATATGGATTTGTATCTTAAATAGGATACTTTACTTTGTTGTAACCATTTTAGGTAGAAGTAGATCATCTTACACTAATGTATAGCCCTAGCAACCTTCTTGTATATATATGTGATGGCTCCCTTGAAAAGCCAAGATTCATTCCTCCAAACTCTTCTCCTCTTGGTTTCTACATGGTATCGAACTACAGGACTCAGTTAGAGTTTTTATTTGCTTTTAGGCGAGTTTTAGAGTGCTCAAGAAGGCTATGTAGGTTTTTTAGCTTTCAAGTGGTGGGATCTCATAGCCAACCCTATAGAGGCTTGCCCGACCATCGACATACCTACCACAAAAATCCGGTGGCCGGAAACCACGCTTGTGGAGCTCATGCGCCACCGTAGTGATTCAGACCAAATCCATACGCACCGCGCTTATGGACGCGTGGGGGACTATTCTGGCTCCGGCCTTCTCCTCCGGTGTTGTCAGAAGCGCAGACGGAGACCTCATGTCACCAGTTTCTGTTTGGTACCGTTTACTTTTTTTGTGGCTTTAGCTATTCCGACATCCCTCTTTGTCTAGGGTTTCTAGGAGGTACGAGTCTGATTTGCAGGTACTCTCATTTGATCTACTTCCCTTGACTTCAATATGACTAATTGTGATAAGAAGCTTGTTCGGAGCTCGAAGTGGTCAGATGATGTCTAAAATCAACGAGACTAGGCCCAGTAAGTCTATTACTTAGATTGAAGTGAGCAATCTGCCTCACTTAAGAATCGTCCTGACCAGTCACCTTAATGAGAACCCTCCTATTGATGATTCAAAGGACCGATGGTTAGAGGATGATGCCCGTCTCTTTCTCCAAATTCGTAACTCCATTGATGGTAAACTACTCGCTCTCATTAATTGCTTTGAGTTTGTTAAGGAGCTAATGGATTATTTGGAATTTGTGTATTCTAGAAAGGGAAATATTTCTCGCATCTTTGATGTGTCGAGCCTTTTATCACTATGAGAAACAAGATCGAAGTTACTTCACAGATTTTCATGGACTATAAAAGACATATGAGGCTGAATGTTAGGCCTTTAGTCGGATATTTAAGAGCTTCAGCTAAGATCGGCGAAAAGTAGCGATGATAGGCTTCTTAGCCGCCCTCCCTTATGAGTATGATTTTGTTAAGGCGCAGATTATGTCCAATCATGAAGTTTCTTCTTTCCAAGAAATGTCCATCCAAATACTACACACAGAAATATCCTCGACTGCTCTTTCGTCTGCCCAGATGAGCAGTGCTTTTGTTGGTCAAAATAGTGGTGAGTCAGGATAGCCACGATCACGAGAAATAATTATTTCAATGGGTAACACTAGAGAGCTGGTGCGGAGGTTGTGCGTTATTCTTATTAATGCTTTGGACATGTGATACGAGGCGCAAGAAATTGCGAGAACCAAAATCGAGATTTCCATCTGCCCACGTATAGCCTCCTCCTCACAATGGGCGCTGCCTTGGTAGTTCAATTCTGCCAGAGGCAGACTTGCGGAGTTCCACTTGTATCGGGGAATCGTGAAGTCTCCATACCTCCGATTAGCTATGCGGGTCGGTAGCAGGCACACTTGTCTCATCTTCGTCCTTGAATGGGTTATTGATTCTAGGCCATATCACATGAGTGAGTTCCAAAATCTATTTTCTACCTTTAATCCTAGCCATCTTCCCATCACTTTGCGGATGGGTCATAGTCTTGTGTTCTTAATTCATGTACCATTTTCTCCTCCTTCTATTCCTGTCATCTATCTTGAGTTTCATTACTTATTTTAATTTGATATCTTAGCCCAGACAAACTAACTCGACTCTTAAATGTTATATCTCCGTCTTTCTTGATTATTGTATCTTAGGATCTTATAGCAAATAAATTGTTGGTAGATGACACAGTGCAGGGAGTCTCCACATTCTTGATTATCTGATGTAGAGACTGTGCATGTTAAGGGTTACTACACCATTGATTCTATGAGATTAGATACCCTCTTCCTCTAAATAATTGTGTCCCCCAATTTTAAATCTTATCATCCTTGATTATGATCACGTCAATTTGCGAAACATCGCCGTCTTAGTTCTTGTTCTAGAGTTAATAAAGCGGTTTGTGCTCCTTTTAGGAGTTAGTCCATTCGGATATTAGTAGGGTCCATGTCGATTGTCCCACAGTGGAATTCGGTATTTTGTTACATTTAACCGTGATTATTCACGAACAACTTGAGATTATATTTAGTAATATTCAGTATTTCTCACTTACTCTTGCCTTTGTCTTAAAATTTACACTCGGTTTCATGTTTCTATTCAAAATTTGATAAGTGATAATGCCATAGAATATATATGTCGAACAATTTGATCTTCATGCTTCAAATGGCATCCTTCATCAGGACATCTTGTGTTAATACTCCTTCATAATGGAGTTGCTAAAGAAAAATAGACATCTTCTTGAAACCACTCGGGCTTTGTGTTCAAATGCACGTGCGAAGCATTTAGGCGATGTTGTTTCCATCGCTTGTTTTTTTACTAATCGGATGCCTTCCTTTGTCTTGGATTAGGCCACTGTGTTTCAAACCCTCTTTCCCCATAAATCTTTGTTTCCCATTGAGCCTTGGGTATTTAGGTGTACTTGTTTTGTTCGGGATGTTCGTCCGTGTGTATCTAAACTCAATCCTAAGTCATTGAAGTGTATCTTCCTTGGTTACTCTCGAGTTCAGAAGGGGTATAAATGTTATCGTCCTAACCTTCGCAGGTTCCTGGTTTCTATTGATGTCACCTTTCTTGAGAATACCCTTTTTTCTCCATACTCGATCCACACTAGTCAGGGGGAGGATGATGATTTGCTTGTTTATACTCTTGTCTCGCCAGTTCCAACTTTTGTTCCACCACTGACAAAGCCTCTTATCACTTAGGTCTATGCTCGATGCCTACACCTCTCAGTCTTGAGCCCTCCACCGGCTGCTTCGACATTAGAACCAGTTCTTAGTGATGACCTTCTTATTGCTCTTCGTAAAGGTAAACGTCAGTGTACTCATCCAATCTCCTCATTTTTCTCTTATAACCATTTATCATCTCATTCATGTTTGTTTATTACATCTTTGGACTCTATTTCATTGTCTAACAAGGTTTCTGAAGCCCTAGATCATCTTGGTTGACGTAGTGCTATGATTGAGGCGATGGATGCCTTGACTGATAATGATACTTGGGACTTGGTGCGTGATGAATACATAATTGAGTGATAATTATAACGGAATCTAACACATTTAAATCACAATGTACTCACATTTGGCATAAGAACAGGTACTTCTAATCTCTTCTGTGTTTTTAGATTTGTGCAGGTCTTTCAGGTTTTAAAGCGTAAGTGCCTGAGATATGGCTCGGGAAGCTGATATGACGATGGATGTGGGTGAGGAATTGGCCCGAGTTTAGGAACCCCGGCGAAGCAGAGCACCAGGAGGACAAGTCCCTATGGTGGGAACTTCAAGTCTGTTGGAGACTTCTGGAAATTTGGCGTGGACAAGTCCTACGGGTAGAACTTGAGTCCTACAGGTGGGAGCTTCTTGGAAATTTAGCGTGGACAAAGTCCTAGGTAGAACTTCAAGTCCTCTGGGTAGAACTTGCTAGAAAATTGGCGATAGCAAGTCTACCCAGAGTAGAACTTAAAGTCACAGGTAGGCACTATGGAACTGCGGGAATTGTCAAGAATTCAATCGGACGTGAGGGCACTTTAGTAGCGAACGAAAATGGGAAAATCACTTTGGAGGGCTATAAAGAGGAGGACACAAGTAATAAATTCCACAGGACTCTCTTTAGTTTTAAGGTTTTTCACTTCTAGGGTTTAGGTTTTTTAAGAGTTTTTCTCCATATTTTTAGTGGTACTTTGTAGATCCAGTTTGATTTCCATTCTTTAGAAGTTTCGGATTCGAGTTTGTAATCTTTCGTATCAATATTTGTGCGCTAAATCTTGGCATTCCATATTTTCTATTCCGGTTTTCTAGTCAATTCTGACTGCAGTCACTTTGTTTTTATGTTTTAATCGTTCTTCATCTTTAATTGTTCCTTTACAAGTTTATGGAGTTCTAAACCCCCTATTCTTGGGATCATACGGAAACTCACCGTCGAGGTAAGTCCTCGATTCCTCTTGATTTTGAATGGATTGTGTAATATTGATCACTTGTGTAGAAGGTTTTAAATCTTTAGTTAGAGCGGAATTCTTGACAACGTGTTAACGAGATATTTTAGGTACACGTTGTGTGATCATAATGCCAGCTAAGGGTTCGTTTAATTGAGAACAAGTGTTTGAAGTATTACTCAATCATCTTTATTTTCGAAGAGCATTTAAAGATAAATCCTCCATCGAGGAACTTCATTTATCAATGGTTCTAGATGAGTTTATAAAAAATAAGATATCAGGACTTTTTGATCGAAGTGAGTGGAACCCTAAAAATCCAGCAATTGTCTTTCTATTTTAAAACATTCAAACCAATCAACCATTGATAGACAACACAACACTACAGTTTTCTTTAAATCATGCTTTTAGTGGAGAATAAGCTCTTATTGATCAATAGGAATCGAGACCACTCCCACTGTGGAGATGACACGTAGTTCCACGGTGATACGATGCTAGAGCTGACTATAATTCCTACGCTTGGGAATAGAATTAGGCATACTAATCAGGACGAAGCATTTTTGGCGCCGTTGCCGGGGAGTGGCGACTAACCAAGTTGATCTGAAGAGAGCTAGAGGTAATTTGCAATTGCATTGCAAATCGGATACGTTCTCCATTTTTCTTTTTATTTTGTTTTGTTTTGTTGAAATCTCGTGGGGTTTCTTGGGCCAGAGCTGGTGAGTGCATGTCAATGCGGACTCGCAGAGAAACAGATTGGTCGGAAGTTACATCCCACAGAAACCCGAGAAATCCATTATAAGCGAGTGTCTGAGAATAACATTTTACCTCCCGTGGATGATCCGAGAATCGGCGGGGACTGCATGAGGCCTCCTGACATGGGGGCCATGCTACGCTCCGATAACCAGGTGATAGGAGGAGGAAATGGTAACCTTCAGCGCAATCAATATAGAGTTCCTCCTGCTCCTTTGCCCAATGTAGAAAGAACCCTTCGAGAAATTCTCGGCCTCGAGAGGACCACCCTGAATTCTTGTATTCGCCTTCTGATGAGGCTGACCAATTCACGATGAAGTCGGAAATGATCCGTCTTCTACACGTATACAAGCATCTGAGAATCCTTACTCATTTATGAGGATTTTGAGGATATCTGCGGTGCATTCCTCTTGCCGGTTCCCCTCTCCACATTATACATTTGGTTTATTCCGCTTTGCTTTAAGGAAGCTAAAATTGGTTTCATTCCTTGGCACCCTAGTTCGATCTTTACATGGGAAAATATACGAAATGAGTTCCTCGACATTTTCCTTTACGAACTAATGCTCTCATGAGAGCAATTGAACTTTACGAAAAGCACGGGAACCGTTGCTGCGGTATGGGAAGATATAAGGATCTCCTCATCTTTATCCCTCACCATGGATTGGATGTAGAATGAATATGTGCATACTTTCATCAAGGATTATCCTGAATAATAGCAGTACATCCAGGATGATGTGCGGGGCGAATTCTATGAAAGAGTGCTAGGGAAGCAATCCGACTCTTTGACACTATAGGAGAATGCTCGAACTTGGGAGACTAACACCTCACATAGACCTTTGCTAAAGTGCACGGCCACGTCAGCAGGTGGCGGAATCCACCACCTAAGAGAGAATGATGAGTTGCAGGCCAAAATTGCCAATTTGACAAGGAAATTAGAGGCCATAGAGATGAAAAAGGTGAATGAGGTAACTAGTGTGCCTCAACTACCCTCAGTACCAAATGGACCTAGAGTAGAGGAGCCATGCATTATATCACGTGACCACACACTCGACCATTAGCTGCCCAAATCTTCCTCAAGTTAAAGGGAGCCATTCCAAATTGAACAACCCAGCGCCATAAACACCAAGGAAACCTTTCAATTCCCATACTACGAAACTTATAATCTGGGTGGGGCAAGCATCCTAATTTTAAATTTGGAGAGAAATGAAGGAGGGGGCGAATAATGTGCCCGAGCAACCAGGTTCCTCATTACGGCCCGAGGTTTTGTAGATCCCGTTCCTCTGTTTCGAATCCAAGGCCCCCGAGGATTTGAGAAATTCAATCAAGGTCATCATCCACAGACCAAGGGTTTTAAAACTCCACGTACTTACCAACCTCCACATAAGAGAAGTGCGGAAGACATAGTCTACAGTTAAATCTGAGCCAATGAGCTTCACAAACCACGAGAATTGAGCCATACGTAGTACGAGATCCCGAATAACCAAGTTAACCTCATCTACCGGTAACCTTCAACAAGAAAAGGGGCTTCCATCACAACCCATCAAAACCCACAAGGTCAAAAGCGGTGCTTGGAAGTTGAGTTCAGTGAGGTATCTTTGGAGCATTGTAAAGGCGGTCGCTGCAGCCCGGAGTGGTAAGATGAGTCGACCGAAAATATTCGACGAGGAACCATCACAAGGAATATATAGTGATTATAGCTAGAGAGGATGAAAAATGGACCACCTCATGTCCCTAATACAAATGATAAAGATGACCCAGCGAGAGGAGACAAATCCCAACCATATCCCTCGACCCATACCCTCATGGGCTAAGAGCACGAAAGTGAATAACCATCTTGCACAAGAATTTACGAGTTGTTGACGAGGTGGCCCAGAACATTCACTTGTTGATGCCATTCAGCAAATCCATCATATGCTAAATTTCTGAAGGATTTGTGGTAAAACTAGGGTGTCAACAAGGAGGCATTCATGTTGAACAATCGTCCTTAATTCGAACAGCTTTTAAGCGTCTGAGACCCGGGTAAGTCTCTTATTTCTATAGTAGTTGGAAATTCAAAAAATTCAAGATGCTTTGAAATGGAACAGGGGCAAGTGTTAATTCTGCCTTATTCGGTATCGTGGACTTAGGGTTAGGAGAATTAGACGACCAATATCACCCTCCCAGTTGTTTGAAAAATGGTATCGAATTCTAGAATAGTGAAGGATGTCTTGGTCGAGTGGGCAAATTTTACTTCCACATCGATTTGTGGTGCTTGACCTCGGCTGTGGCCAACCAAAGGAACTGAGTTCAGTAATTCTTAGTCGACCATTCTTGGCATGCTAGCCGCATTATACATTATGGGGAGGCTAATGACACTCATTTGGGAACATGACTGTGCTGAATATTTTCAATGTAATCAAAGAATGGGGGATGAAGAAATATGTATTGATTAATATATGATCGACTCCCAGTGGTACAAAAATACTTGGATAATGTTTCACATGATGATCCTCTTAAGTCATATGCAATTGAATTGGGATGAGTGACCACTTTGGAGTCGAGTTTCCATCTATAATTATGGCGTAAAGATGTATTTGAAGTTAACGGTGGGCACTAATTTGAACCTTTGCCACGAATGGGGATGGGCTTATTCGCAGCCGGACCACCTAAGCTTGAGCTAAAACCCTTAGCACATCTCAAAAGTACCATTCTTAAAGGGGAGAGGACCTTTTCAGGTAATCATATCCTTCCTCATGGACATTATAGAAATAACTTTGAATGTTGAAAGCCATGGGGCTGCTTTAGGTTAGACGATTGCGGATATTAAAGGGAGTGGCCTTGATGCACACATAGGGATCACTTAGAGAGGATGTCAGACCACAGAGCGATACAGAGACGATTGAACCCGATAATGAAGAAGTGGTGAAAAGGAAGTTTAAAACTCTTGGATGTAGGGGTTATCTACCACATTGGAATCTTTAGTGGGCTAGTCGACCTGAAGTAGTTCCTAAGAGTGCGGAGTCCACGGTGGTTCTTGATGAAAATGAGGCTCATTTCTGCATTATCACCTCAGAGGACAGGTTATTGCATGAATTATAGGAAACTTAATGCGAGTCACGGAAGACCATTTCTCTTAGTTTGTTGATCAAATCTTCAGAGAGAGTTGCGGGGCATGAATTTTATTGTTTTCTTGTTGGTGCTGGAGTTTAATAGAGTGAGATAACATTAGAAGATCAAGAAAAAACTACATTCACTTGCCCTTTTAGTACCTTCGCCTTTAGGAAGAAATGCCCTTTGGAGTATCACAGTACCGGAACTTTTAGCGATGCATGATGTAGGAATCTTGAGTGACCTTATTAAATCATATTGGAAATCTTCATGGATGATTTCTCGAGTTTTGTTCGTTAGAGCGCTGTTTAGAGAACTTACTATGGGTTTTGGAGAGGTGTGAGAGAAAATCATCTTGTATTAAATTGGGAAAAAATGTCATTCCTTATTGTAACGAGGAATTGTCTTAGGCCACATTGTATCAAAGATGGAATCGAAGTTGATGAGGCGAAGTTGAGCGATTTCAGACCTCCCTATTCCTAAGTGTGTTAGAGACATAAGGTCATTCTTAGGCCATGCTTTGGTTTTTATAGAAGGTTTGCAAGATTTTAGTGTTATGGCAGGCCCTTATGTACTTTGCTTACTAAGATGTCCTTTCACATGGTCTGAAGCTTGTGACTGCGCACTCTTCTTCAAAAAACATGCTAGTGTCACCACCAATAATCACGGCCTCCTAATTGGGACCTCCCATTTTGAGATCATGTGCGATGCTAAGTGATTATGCCATAGGAATTTGTGTTAGGACGGAGGGAGGGGACAAAAGGCTTTTGTCATTTACTATGCCGAGTAAGACACTAGACTGCGCCGGGCGACTACGACCACGGAAAGAGTTTCTAAGCGGTTGTCTTTGCTCTAGAAAAATTCAGGTCATATATTGTTGGCTCCCTGGCGACCATTTTACGAGATCCACGCGGCTGAAGTACTTGCTCTCTAGCGGGATACGAAATAAGGTTAACTAGGTGGATTTTCTTATCATCGAAATTGACTTGACCATTAAAGATAAAAGGGGTCGAAATGTAGTTCTTTGACCACTTATCTCGGTCTTCAGAAAATCAGCGCCCATGGCATACCCATAGGTGATAAGCAGATGAACAACTCTTTGCTCTTGCTCATTACCCATGGTATCTTGACGCTGAGTAATTACCTAGTCAACTGGCGATTCGACTCGATGGACTTCTCGACGGAAAAAGGAGATTCTTGAGCGGATATTAAGAAATACTATTTTGATGATCCATATCTATTTAAATCGCATCCCGAGATCAAATAATGAGGAGATGTGTACCCGATGATGGCAGTGCAGTTTTAACTTTTGCCATTAAAACTGCGGAGGACATTTCTCACTTAGAAAAACGGCGAGCCAGATTTTCTGTTTGGTTTATTGGCCCTCTATTTAAAGATTGTTTTGATTTACGCAAAACATGTGCTTTCCCGATACCGGCAACTAGGAAGTCCTGTGAAACACTTATGATGCCTCTTACCCCAATTCTAATCATTGAAATTTTTGATTGTTGGGGTATTGACTTCATGGGGCCTTTTCCCCCTTCTTGTGGCTATCTCTACATTTTATTATCTGTTGACTACGTGTCTAAGTGGGTTGAGGCAATTCCAACGAGAACCAATGACCATAAGGTTGTTTAAATTTATAAAAGGAACATATTTTTCTCGGTTTGGAACGCCTCAGACGGTATTAGTGATGGTGGACTCCACTTTGCAATCGATCTTTTGAAAATCACATTAAAGAAATGTGAGTCACCAGTAAAGTATCCTGACACCACCCACAGGACCCGATGGTCAATTTGGAGAGCTAGCTAATAGGAGATAAAACACATTTAGAAAAGACGGTTGCCCGAATCGAAAAAGATTGGTCCTCCGTCTTACAGTATCTGTATCATCTTTGCATTTAAAAGCTGTTCTTGGTATGTCTCCTATAGGCTAGTTTATGGCCGCTGCCATTACCCCGCGATGAGATGGAACAAGACTAGGCTGTCGAACTTTTAATTGCGATCTAACTCAAGCGAGGTAAGCGTTGTGCGATTAAATGAACTTGAAGAGGCTGCGGAGAGATCGTATGAGCTCAGGAATTTCTGAGGAGCGGCTCGAAGTTATTCCATGACAAGTCTATTACCGGGGAAAACTTTGAACCCGATCGAGAGAGAAATGCTGGCTGTATAGTTCAGATTGCATCTATTCCACTGGGACTCTCTTTAGTTTTTAGGTTTTTCACTTCTGGGTTTAGGTTTTAAGGTTTTCTCCATATTTTTGAGTGGTACTTTGTAGATCCAGTTTGATTTCCATTCTTTTAGAAGTTTCGGTTAAAGTTTGTAATCTTCCCGACATCGATATTTATTACGCACAAATCTTAGCATTCCATGTTTTCTATTCTCAGTTTACAAAGTCAATTCGATTTACGCAAGGTATTGTTTTTATGTTTAATCGTTCTTCATCTTCAATTGTTCATACAAGTTTTATGGAGTTCTAAACCCTACTTCTTTGGGATCATGCAGGGAAACTCACCGTCAGTAAAGTCCCTCGATTCCTCTCTTGATTTTCAATGGGTTGTAATATTGATCACTTGTGTAGAAAGGTTTAAATCTTTAGTTTGGGCGGAAATTCTTGACAACGTGTTGAGATATTTCGGTACACGTTGTGCTTGATCATAATGCCAACTAAGGGTTCGTTTTAATTGAGAACGAGTGTTTAGTATTGCCGATCATCTTTATTTTCTAAGAGCATTTTTAAAGATAAATCCTCCATCGAAGACCATTTATCAATGGTTCCTAGATGAGTTTATAAAATAAAGTGGGACTTACGTCGAAGTGAAGTGGAACCCCAAAAATCCCGAGCAATTGTCTTCTATTTAAAACATTCAAACCCGATCAACCATTGATCAAACAACCGCAAACACTACAGTTTTCTTTAAATCATACTTTTAGTGGAGAATAGCTCCTATTGATCAAGCGGAATCGGACCCTCGTTGGGCCGAATTAGTGGGAATGAAGCATCTATTCCACTGGAAGCTCCGCTCGTTGGTAGCCTCGCCGTCAAGGTGGGTTATATACGGGCCGTAAGTGAAAATCGACAATGGAGACTCTTTGAGGTGAATGACGCGCCTCGAGCCATTCCTTGAGCATTTCTCCCTCCACGAGCACACTATGGATTTAGTAGACCCGCTCTGCAAAACTCTCCTTCAAATAACCTCGGTCAAATTGTTGTAAATAGTTTTGCTTTATTTTATTTCTTGCTTTCTAATTTTATTGTTTTTACTTCAATTCGTTATTTCATTGCTTTTCAATAACATAGAAAATAAAACTAGGTAATTTGTTGTTTTTGTGATCCCTGGAATTCTATTGTGAAATTTACGCCGTTGATACATTGGGGACAATGCTTGTTTACATTGTGGGGGTAGGTGTACGGGTTGGGTTAGATGTAACTATCGCTCGTTATATGTTCGGTGGGTGATTTTTCCAATTTGCGTCTTTGGAGTATTATGTTCAATACCTTTATACATGCCGTTTGATCTCTTCTCTCTCCATCATCTTACTCGCATCATGCATCTTATGAGACTTATATTCTTAATGGTATTACCTTGCATTCTACTTTACTTCTCACCCCAGACCACGGACTTATGGCGAAATTTCCCGATCTTACTGTGATTGTTTCCAATTGTGCATCATTTAAATTTGGTCATGTTAATTTCATGCATCATAGTCTTTCCGGAACACCTTACTTAAGTGGAAAATGATTAGAGCCATCATTTAATGCATACCGAGTAGTTTGTAGTGTCGACCCTTGCACCCCATTTTGAGCTTTAGTTGTCAAGTTTATTCGAACCTTGAATCGGATTCATGGAGGCAGTGATGATTCTCATTGAGTTTGAAGATATCGAATGAATTCACAGTGCTAAGTGCACAAATCTGATCGATTATGGAATTTGAGCAAGAGAAAATAAACATACGAGAAAAACACAGATGAAAGGCGGGTTCAAACAGTCCGAGATGTATATGGCATCACCATCCCGAAAGGAAGAAGGAAGAATTAGAAAAATATATATATATATATATATATATATATATATATATATATATATATATATATATTCATTATACCATATATTCAAAAAAAAAAAAAAAAAAAAAAGAAAGAAAAATCGAGGTTTGAGGTAAGTCACTAGGTCAGAACTTAAAGTCCCTCTGGGTAGAACTTGGCTAAAAAGTGGCGGAGTGGCTAAGTCTGGGTAGAACTTAAGTCCTACCGTAGGATCTGGCCGAGAAAGTAGGAAGAAGGGTTTTAACCCAATCTTGGCACCTCTTCATATTCCTTACCTTTTTTGACACTTTCAGCAAGAAGAGCCACTAGCCAGGTGTGTTCCTCTAGAGTCACACTCCCAGCTCGATCCTTTCTGCCCGGGGTTTTCGGTTCGAGTTCAGTTGGTTACCCACGGTCGGTGTTCGCACGTGCGTAGCTTTGCTCCCATTAACGTGTTGATCTCTTTTCGAATTTATATGGACCTTTGTGGTTGAATTTTGCTGCTATTACGTGATTGTTGGATGGGAGGCTATGCTCTCCATATGGGCAGGAGACTACTATTAGATGTACATAGGGCCGACCCGGTGTTAGTCGAGGCAGTCTTGGGATATGATGATTTATTTAAGGCCATACAGGCGGGTGTACTATCATTGCCATCTCCGTGGCACGTTCGAGAATCTGAGGAAAGGGAAGGAATCGAGGTCCTGTAGACGGCGGTGAAGAAGAGAAAGCCCAGATGCCACCAGTAGTGAAGAAAAGGAGAAGCAATTTATATCCTCTTCGAGGAAAGTGAGGATTTATCGAAGTATGATGAAGAAATAGAGGCTATGTTCACCCAGAAGATTACGGTGAGCAATGGGTTAGTTAATGGCGAATAGGGTTCCGTGCGAGAGAGTGTGATTTAGACATTCTTATATTCGCATCCCATCGGGGTAATTATCGGGAACAAAATATGCGCCGTGCACTGGGGATCAGCGGATATTTACGCTGATGATTGGGAGTTCTACTCGATTTGAAGAAAATCGGCCCGGAGTTGACTCGGTATTGGAAACTTGGAGTGATGGGAAGCGAACCGTGTCACTCGACTCGATAGCACATGCCTTGCACTATATTATACTGACGTGTCGGGCCGTGACCATATCCACTTTCGGGGCCATTCTTGATTTCGATGCCCGGTATTCAGCGAGGCTATGTGCACCGTCCACATGCCCATGAATGGATTTATGAGACAGGAATTTGTTCTGGAAAGTTAAAGCGAATACGCCCTGATAGGAACAAAGATCCCATCCACAATCGTGTTTGGCCGAATGGTTGTGAAAAGTCTCCCAGTCAAGAACAGATTCAGTTGTTATACGAGGTTATGACTGGAAAACTTATTGATTATGCACTAGTCATATGGTGCGCGATGAGAGAGTTTCTACAATATTCGCGTTCAAACCGGAGTATTCCGTTCCCCTCACTTGTGACTAGTATAGTAGAAGAAGCGGGGATGGAGCAGGTTAAAGAAAAAGGGTGATACCTCGGGGAAGCGGTCGACTAAGACTTTGGCGAAGAAGTAGAAGCTGACCTCCACTGAACCCGCAGATCCTTAGTGCCTTCGACCCCTCTGAGACCATTTCTTCCACGAGTTCCAGCACCTGAGCACATAAGCCTTTGAAGAGGATGGAGGGCGCGAATCAAGGGATGGTTCAAGTGCATCCTTGGGGCGGGGCTTGGCTAGGCAAGCGTCTCTCTAGACTTGAGCCACATCTTTGAGGAGAGCCAGCGATGGCGGATGCTACCTCAGTTTAGAGGAGAATCAGATGAATTGGACGAGTGTGTGGACGAGGACGCATTCTCTTCTGATGAGGATGAGGGCGACACTGCGTAGTTGTGTTAGACTGTTCTAGAGTGGTGTTGGCAATCGGGTAGTAGACCTTAGCCATGTTAATGCCCACCACCGTTTTGATTTTCCCCTTTTCTTTCATTACACCCATGGTGTTTGGCCCATTAAGACCTTTTTGATTCGGCTTATGTTTTCTGTTCCTTTTGACTTTATGCATGATGGTTACGTAATTACATGTTATATGATTGCTTACCTTATTTTGATCATTACAGTTCCTTTATAAGCATGACTACCTTACACTTCTTAAACCCGTAATCCTTCTTTGAATAACCAAATTTGTGTAAACGTGTTATAATGTTCATTGTGTAAGAGTGTGGTTGAAGCTTGATTGAGTCAAAATGTGGTGCGCGTACTAGCGCGGGTGAAATGCTCACTCCGTAAGTGCTATTTTGAGATTTTGCAAAACTTGATTTATAGGCGCCTTGTTTTCATACCTAGTGGGTAGTTCTGATCTAAATCTTGCTAGGGACTAGCAAGATGCAGGTTGGGGGGTGTGATGAATACATAATTGAGTGATAATTATAACGGAATCCTAACATTTAAATCCTGATGTACTCACATTTGGCATAAGAGCAGTGCTCTAATCTCTTACGTGTTTTAGATTTGTGCGGAGTCTTCCGGGTTTTAAACGTAAGTGCACAGGATGTAAGCTTTCGGGAAGCGATATGAAGCAATGTGGATGTGGGTGAGGAAATTGGCGAAGTTTAGGAACCCCGGCGAAGCAGGGAGAGCACGGAGGGCCAGTCCTACTTGGGGTAGAGACCAGTCTCTGGGTGGGAACTTCAGCCGGAGATTTGGCGGGTGGACAAGTCCTCTGGGGTGAGACTTCAAGTCTCTGGGTGGAACTGCTAGAAAATTGGCGATGCGAGTCTGCGGTGGGAACTTAAAGTACCGGTAGAATAAAGTCTACTTAGGTGAACTTTATGGAACTGGAGATTGTCGAGAATTCAATCAGGACGTGGGGGCACTTTCGTAGCGAACCAAAATGGAAAATCACTTTGGAGAGCATAAGGAGGAGGACTAAGTAATAGAGATTCCCTGGGACTCTCTTTAGTTTTTTAGGTTTTTCACTTCTAGGGTTTAGGTTTTTAAGAGTTTTTCTCCATATTTTTGAGTGGTACTTTGTAGATCCAGATTTCAGATTTCCATTCTTTTAGAAGTTTCGGATTCAAGAGTTTGTAATCTTCGGCCTCCGATATTTATTGCTTTAAATCTTAGCATTCCATATTTTCTATTCTCGAGTTTACAAGTCAGTGATTTGCAGTCTTTGTTTTTATGTTTGTCGTTCTTCATCTTTAATTGTTCATACAAGTTTCATGGAGTTAGCTTATTCTTACTTGGGATCATGCGGAAACTCACCCAGATCAAGGTAAAATCCTCGATTCCTCTCTTGATTTTCAATGGATTGTGTAATATTGATCTTGTGTAGAAAGGTTTTAAATCTTTAGTTGGGCAAATTCTTGACAACGTGTTAGCGAGATATTTAAAATTTGCGTTGTGCTTGATCATAATGCCCGACTAAGGGTTCGTTTAGTGAGAACAAATTGTTTAGTATTACTGCGATCATCTTTATTTTCAAAGAGCATTTAAAGATAAATCACCAAGCCGAGCCAATTTATCGATAGTTAGATGAGTTTATAAAATAAGAGGTGGGACTTACACATTCGAAGTAGAGTGGAACCCTAAAAATCCAGGCAATTGTCTTTCTATTTAAAACATTCAAACGATCAACCATTCAATCAAAACAACACAACACTACGAGTTTTCTTTAAATCATACTTTTAATTGGAGAATAGCTCTTATTGATCAGATCAGACCCTCACTGCGGAGTATTTTGTGGATTCCCACGGTATTACAATGCTAGGCGACTATAGATTCCCTACGCTTGGGAATAGAATTAGGCATACTAATCAGGACGAAGCAGTCGTTTACCGGTTAGGAAGAAAGTCATTGGTTGCCGATGGGTGTTTACAGTGAAGGTTAATCTCGATGGATCAATAGCTAGGTTGGAGGCTTGTCTTGTTGCTAAAGGATATGCCTAGACCTATGGGGTGGATTATTCTGATACTTTTTCCCCGATTGGCAAGCTAACCTCTATTCGAAATTGTTTAAATCTCATGACCACTCATGGCTGGGACCTCCATCAACTTGATATTAAAAATGTCTTTCTTCATGGGGATCTTACAGAAGAGGTTTATATGGAGCAACCTCCCAGGTTTGTTGCTCAGGGGGAGATTGGTAGAGTTTGTCGTCTCTGAAAATCATCGTATGGCTTAGAACAAAGTCTCCATGTGTGGTTTGGAAAATTCAGTGAAGTGATTGAGAAATTTGGCATTCAGAAGAGCAAATCTGATCATTCTGTCTTTTATAGAAACTCTCAAGCAGGTATCATCTTATTAGTTGTTTATGTTGTTGATATTATCATTACCAGGGATGATATGGTAGGTATATCTTCACTCAAGTCCTTTCTTCATGACCAATTTCACACAAAGGACTTAGACATGCTAAAATACTTCTTAGGTGTTGAGGTTATAGAGGAGCTGAGCATTAGATCTTCTTATCTAAAAGAAAATATGTGCTAGATCTATCGTGCGAGCAAAGGAAGATGGCGGCAAAGCCATGCAGTCCTGACGACACACATCTTATTAGAAGGCGGGTATTTGAAGATACTAAGATATATAAAGAAATTTGGTTGGGAAGTTGAACTACCTTACAATAACACACCTTGATATTGCATACTCTATTCGTGTTGCCAGAATCCAATACATGTCTTTTCAACGGAGTTGATCGTTGAAATGAGTTTATCGAGCAGTTCTATGTTACTTGAAATGAGCCTCGAGGCGTGGTATTTTATACGATGTCATGAGCATAATAGACAGGTGTTTCGGATCTGAGTGGGAGGATCCCCAGAAAGAGTAAGAACGGGCGTTATCTGCGATCCTAGTGCGGAATGCGAGTATGAAGCTGATGGCATAATCTGCGTCGTTATGAGGGCTCCATCCGACTTTTAGGCGGAAGTGGGTATTAAAACCTCGGTTGACAAAGTTCCTAGTTTGACAATCAAGTTGTCCTTCATATTACCTCTAATTCTATTTTCATAGATGAAATAAACACATGAAGGATTGTCGTTTCGTTTTGTGAGAAAATCTGGCTTCGATTGATTTCTACAAAATATGTGAAAATTGGAGAACAATTGGGTGATATCTTCACAAAGGTTCTAAATGGGGACCGGGTTAGTGCATCTATGAGTTAAAGCGTGATTAATCCCATGCTCGACTTGAGTAGGAGCGTTATAGTTTGTATCTTACGTTAACATATTGGTTTGTATCTTATTAGGATACTTTTCTTATATGATTGTAACAATTTAGGTAGAGTAGATCATCTTATCTAATGTATAACTTAACCTTGTCGTATATATATGTATGATGACTCAATGAAAGACACAGATTCATTCCATCAGGCTCTTCTCCTCTTGGTTTCTATAGTATAAATTTATAACTAATTTTAATTATATATGATTTTCTTTCTTACTTATTTTGTGTGGTACTTTCCAAAGAACCAGACATGTATAAACGACACTTGAAAATCAAATAATGTCGTTGTGCAAGAAAATAACCAAACACACTGGAAATCAATTCAAAAACTGAAGCCTTTCAGCTGACAAAAATTATAAAAAATGGCAACCAATATTGTAACAGATTTCAAACAATATGAATGAAATGCTCATATTCAAGAAATTCTTGTACACAACACAGGAAGCTAGCTCCATAAAAATTTAGAACATCTGATACGAACATTTCAGGGGTAAGGATTTCATTCCCTTCAATCTTGAGAACAACTACTTAACATAACACCAACCAAACCATAAGCCATTGATATTCAAACAACTCCTATTATTGTGAATGATCTTAACTAAAAGTAGGAGCTACTGAGCTTCATCTCGTCAATGATAGCCTCTGGTTCAGTACCCAGGACTGAGGCTTAAGACCAGACTGGAACAACCTGGGTCTGGCCATGGCTCTCATGGTAGCAGCAGCTGAAAGATCCAGCACCTGTCATGGGTGAACAAAGGCATTTACAACTAGCACTTGATGGTTTCATAGAGAAGCTGTGGGGTGGTGACATTAAGAAAGATGATTTCTTATTAATCTCAGCTCTATATATATATATTTTAGGCATAGATAACTAGCACAATCAACGACTCTCATTGATGTCTGGTCTCCCTGGCTTTAGAGACTTGAAAATGTCAGAAAATGAACAAGCTAGTATAAAAGGAAACTACTGAGTTCTATATACGCACAAAGAATACAACTAGTGCCACTAAACAAATACACTTTTATATATCAACTTGAAATGAAGAACCAAACGTAAATGACTCATATGATTTTTTGGTTGAATCAAGAATGAGGAGAATTTCTCAAGATGGCCTTAATATAATTAGCAAATGTTTGCTTAAGATAAAATTAACTTTATATGTTATGCAATTTCTGAGCAACCAATTTTATCTAAAAGTTTAAGTCGTTAAGATTTAAAGCCTACAATATGCAACATGCTCTAGTACCCCCATGGGTGCAATCTCATACCAATTGATAGCCGCAACAATAACTATGAAAGAGGATATCAAGTGTTTGAAAAGATAGTTAGGAAATGAGTTTAACTATAAACTATGTAGAGTAACAAAGAAGGATTTAAGTAGCATAAGCTGTAAGGGAGGTTGAGTTCCACGATATAAATAGTTTCTATACAAAACCATGCAAAATATAGCTTCTTTAGAAAACCATTGACTTGCAAGAAAAATGATGAAAATCCAAAAACAAGTTATTCACTTCTGAAAACAAGCTATATATATAAACTGCATCTTCTAATTAGTGAGAGCACAAACCCTAAAACTAGAATTCCAATGAGTGAAGCTTCAAGGGTGGGGGAAGTTGGTTCCCTATGGAGTCTAGATCTTTTGAGCTTGTGGTTGAGGATGTCCAAGGGAAGTGGAAAGGGTGTATCTGGGAGAGATCACAGGTGTCTCTCCTCTTATATCAGGTTTGGGAGAGAGGCTTAAGCTGTCTGTTGGGTGAGTTGAAGTCTGTTCAGGAGAATGAAAATGAGAGCGGGTTCTGGAACTAGGCTGGGAAGCAAATACAGACTAAAACTTTGGCTCATGGGGAAGGTCCACTTTCATTCAATTTGCAATCTTGAGACAAAAAGCTTCTACCTTATTTTCCCAAAAGGGAAGGGACTAATTGCAGGATGGAACACTGGCAGAGAAGCTGCAAGGCCTTAATGTTAGAAATATTCCCGATGCTCAATGGTCTCTTTGAGGAGAAAGGGGTTGGAGTCAAAAGCTGTTTTGCAGAGGTTGCAAACACACGAGTTCGGAGGAGTAGGAGACTTAGGCGGTTTGTTTTGGCTTTTAAAAACTAAATGGCCTTTCCCGATAATCAACCTATTTGTTTTTTAACTTTTCATGATTTATTGCTGAAATTTTAAAAAAATTACAGAAAAGAAAAAGAAAGCAAAATATTTGGCTTTTCTATTTAGGAAAAAGTAATCTTCCAAAACAAGAAACACCATCCTTCCCCAACAAGGAGGAGAGCTAGCAGCACTCACTTCCCAATGTTAAAAAACAAACTTAATACTTAATACTATTAAGTACTATTTAACATTAAGCTGAAAAAAAGTTTTAAGTGAAAAAAACAAAAGCCACCTTAGTTTGGTTGGAAATGGGGAAAGGGAGTTGCACGACATGGCCCAGGCAGATTGGACTATTATTTTGTGGGTGGTGGGAGATTTTCAATTTGGATCCGCTGTATTTTATTATGGGTGCGATCCTTGACTTCTAAGGGGGAAGGTGAAAATTATTGTGTTAGGAAGAGGTCTTTTATTGTTTGAGTTTGAGTCTACATTTGAGGATTTGATGGGTCCTACCATGGGGAAAAGGAGGGTTAAGGAGAGTCTTCTGCATTTCGAAAAATGGAACCTGACGATGAGGTGCTTCCATAATATGCTAATAAGAATGTGCTTCCATAAGGGGGCTTATGCTAATAAGAATTCGATGTTGGGTCTCCTTCATTTGTGGAGTGGTGAGGTGTTCAAAAAAGCGAGTGGTTGTGGAGGCTATATTGTTGTTTGAAGATATAACTTTTTTTTCTAAGGTACAATGGGCCATAATTTAAGTGAAGATAGTTGGATGGGACTTATCCAGTTCTGTTCAGGTTGTGATGGGATCAGAGTGTTTCTCTATTAAATTGAGGTGGGAAATTCTATTGTGACTTGTGCAGCTGGTGTTGCTAAGAGGGAGGTGCATGAGTGGCGTTATAGTGGTTAGGGGAGAAGATCAAGGAAGCCCACACGCTACTTTCAGTGAGCGTCCAAAGGGAAGGGCGCTGCAATTTGAGGCATAAGTGGGGGTACATGACATAGAGGGTCCAAAGGTTTTGTAGGAGGGAGCTTAGAGGATGGAGGAAGAGGTATAGGGACCAACATGTCAAGATATACCAAATTGGGTGTGTTTAGAAGTGGATTAGGTGGTGGTAGAAGTAGGTCGTTTTTTTTAGGCCAAGCATAGGCCCAGTCAATCCATGCAAGGTGTTCATAGGTCTAAAGACATGCAGGGCCTACCAGCTGACGAAGAGGAGTTTGGAGCAGGAATTAGGCTTGCCGAAGCGGGCTTCATGGGCGAAGGGATTATAGAAGCTTCAACTTCTCCAGCTTGTGTTTTTAGAGCTAGTGGTGAGCATCCAAAGAGGTGAGAAAGGTCTTTCTGCAGAGGTTCTCTAGGAAGCTCTAATAGCATCACACTTGAGATAAACAATTGGGTTGTGATTACAGATGAAGCGTTGTTGGCTTAAGCATCTAGGTAGTAAAATTCTTCTCTTACCTACAAGCTCTTAGGGTTTCTCTTGTACTCCTTCCTTTGTTTTTGGCCGGGCCTTCATGGCGGGTGGGTCCTCTAAGGGAGGGGAAGGATATGGTTGAGGTGGGAGTTGGGGATAGAGGTTAAAGGACCATGGATGTGGGGTCTATGCAAGAAGTGGGGGGTCTTAAAGTTGTTGGAACATTTATTTATGCAGTAATACAACAAGTTTTAAGGATCCTCGACAAAAGAATTTTTAACGAGGAAATCTCATCTGCTTCATAGGATGAAAAAAGAGAAGAAGAGCGATTACAAAGAAGGGTTATACAACATCTATGTTGAAGCATGATATTGTATTAAACTCAAATCCTGAAGCTTGAGGGCTTGGGAGGTTGGTCGTTTAACATGGTATTAGAACTGTGGTTTGGCAAAGGGTCCACGGGTTCAAATCCTCTCTTTGCTATTTAATCCCCATGTTTATTTGAAAGTCCATAATGGACTCTAACTCTTCACGTGCGTGGGTATGGGGCCGTGTGCACATGAGAGAGGGTGTTGAAGCATGATATTCATATTAAACCCAAATCCTATAAGCTTGAGCTTTTAGGAGAGTTGGTCAATTAACAATCTACAAGGTTTGAACAAGAACTAAAAAAGTTTATGTTCAATTAATTATAATGTCATGGGAAAAAAGAGCAGGTGGAACAAAGGAGGGGCTAAAGTCTCATGCCATAGATGAAGATAGAAATTTTACCTTGGAAGGTAAGGAGTTAATGACTAATAAGAGGAAGATAACTAAGGCGTGATCAACCAATCAAAGTGGACTTGGTTTATTAGTAGGAGAGAAAAATTCAAGATACAACCCTTATAGTGGTGCAAAAATGAGGAGTGGATACATTTTTAGAGTAGAGAATAGTCAATCCAAAGGAGCAACTATAAAGGTGATGCATTTTTGTAATAATAGAGATCCAAAGTTGGTCGGTGTAGAGGAGGGCCAATTCTTAATATATTATTGGTTTAAAATTTGCAAGGATGGATTATTGTGGATTCAAGGGTATATGGTCCTACTATGAATGGGAAGCGAGAGGATATTTTAGGAGGCTTGGAGCCATTAGTGGGTTGTGGAATAATCTCTAGTGCATTGGAAGGGATTTTAATATGCCTAGATCCCTTAGTGAGTGTAATAGAAGAGGATGTCTTCCCCAACCATCAAAAGGTTCCGAGGTGATCAATGATTTCAATTTTGGGAGACCTTCCCTTATACTTGAGAATTCGATTAACTTGGAGTGATGGGTTGAAGAATCAATCCATGTCAATATTGGATCAATTTTTGGTATCTAAGGATCAGGAGTGCCATTTCATTGGGATGGTATAGTGTCTCTCTAGACCAATGTTTGATGAGGAGAGGCTCAGTTCCTTTTAGCTTTGAAAATATGTGGTTGATAGAGGAGATGTTTAAGGAGTTACTGAAAAGTTGGTCACAAGGGTTTAATTTCAAATGTTTCTTTGGCTTTATTCTAGCAGCAAAGTTAAAGGCTCTAAAGAACAATTTGAAAACTTGGAACAAGGAAGTGTTTGGGAATGTTGGCATTAAAAAGGGTTTGGCATTGCATCAAGTGATTTTCTAGGATGAACAGGAGAAATCAAGAGTTCTATTGGTGGAAAAGGTGGAGGCTAGAATGGAGGTAAGGGAGGATTTCAAGAAATAGGTCCTCATGGACAGAATTTCACGGAGATAAAAATCCAAAATGTGAGTTGAGGGAAGGTAATAGAAACACTAGCCTAGGACGATTAACTCTCCGCAATGGGAGAATTGCACTTGACTAGATCAAAATTAATGGAACACGGTTATCAAAAAGTATGAAATCGTAATAGTTGTAGTTAAGTGCATTCCAAAATCTAATGACTGATTCTAGTGATTGGCATCCAAGTTTGAATGGATTGAATTTTTAAAGAATTGGAGGTGAGGATGTTGAGGCTAGAGGAGGCATTCTCAGTGGAAGAGGTTTTCTTCACCCTTTTTGAGCCCAGCAAGGACAAAGTACCTAGCTAGGATGAATTCTCCTCCAGTACGGGTTTCATTTTGGTAGTTTGTGAAATACAAGGTTATAGGTTTTTTCAAAGATTCTATGAGCATGGAAGATTTGTAAGAACGGCAGCTATGTTCATGGTAGTAGTCTCAAAAAATGAGGCGAATGACCATGAGACTTTAGAACTATTAGTTTCATGGAAGGCTAGACAAAGTGTTGTGAGTTTTTTTTTAGCTAATAGGCTAAAGAGGTGATAGGTAAGATGAATTGTCTTCATCCTAAAATACTTTCTTTAAGGGAAGATAAATTCTTAATATTGCATTGATCGGTAATAAAATTTTAATAGATTCTTTGTTGAGAGTAAAATTAATGGAGCATTGAGCAAGCTTGACATGAAGCAAACATAAAAAAGGCATATAATCACATAAATTGGAATTTATTGCTTCTTATTATGAAAAATTGGGATTTGGTGAGAAATGGGTAGGTTGGATAAGGTAGTACATTTCTACCTTAACAATGTCTGTTTTAGTAAATAACACATTGCTAGAGAGAAGCAAAAGTAGTCTATGGCAAACAACGCTCTCTAGCACAGCGTTAGGCGATTTGGAAGAAGAAACATGATGGTCTTTGATAATGTTATTTTCCCAAGAAGGTTGAAAAACTCTTATAACATCATACTTCTTAGACGGGCCTTATCTGCGAGGGGAGTACTCTATTGTAAATTTATTAATGTGTATTCTCTAGTACTCCCAGGGTGGTAGGTTTTTGTTTTTCGTCTTTTATTTTGTTTTCATGTATCTGACACATATACTCTAGAGCAGTCTGTTTGTTAATACATTGTCCACTTTGCTTATCAAAAGAGTAAATGACACATTGTTAGGTTTCCTTCATAACTTTTGAATTGAGGCAAGGGGATTTTCCACTTTACCATTTATTTGAAAAGAATAGAGTTTTAAGTAGCCTTATCAATAGAACAATGAGTGTAGGCTTTTGGTTAGGCTAATGGGTGAAGAAGGGTGGACATGTGGGTCAAATCATTTATTTTCTATTTTATAGATGATATGCTTGTTTTTTTGCGAAACTTCCCAAGATTAGATGGCTTATTTAAGCTAGCTGCTAATTATCGATTTAGACAAAAGTGAGATTTTACAGGTTGGGGGATGAAAACTTTATAGGTTTTGGGTTTTAAGCTTGGTTGGACAGTGAGGGCACTTCCTTCCTCATACTTAGGGCTTCCCTTAGATGATCCACATAAATCTACGATGGTTTGGGCTGAGGTGGAGGAGAGGTTTTGTAAGAGATTAGCAATGTGGAAAAGATAATTATATCTAAAGGAAGGAGAATCACTATCAGTTGTAACAAGTTGTTTAGCATGCCCATTTTACTTGTCTTTTTGCGTATGTCGAAGTAGATAGATTTAGTTCAAAGCGGATCATGAGGGACTTTCGGTGAGCTTTGACGAAGCCTCATTGATAAAGTGGATCGTTGTCTATTCAAATAAAAGTAAAGGTGGCTTGGAGTGTTAGAAGTCTTTTATTCTTAATAGAGATTCGGCACTACATAAGTGCGGTTTGGCATCGCTTTATGGTGAAAGGGGCTCTTTGAAAACATGCTATTGATGAGGAAGTTTTGGATAGAAGGAAAGTGGTGTGCACGATAAGTGAGGTGAAAGGGTATAACGTGGGATTATGGAAGGAGATTAGGAAGGAAGGGCTTTATTGAGCACAAAAATTATGTTCTTCGTTGGCAGTGGTAGAAGAATGAGATTTTGGAAGGATAAGTGGTGACAATGCCTTGTGTGTTTCGCTCCCCTCTTTTTATGCCATAGCTGTCACACCCCGAATCCCGGTCCGACCCGATTGGCGGATCCGAACCGGTTTCCGGGACGCGAGACCAAATACTAGGACTCTTTACCTGATTTTTTTTTTTTTTAAACCGAACTGATACCTGTGGGTATGGCCCACATCTTATACAGAGCCAAAATCTCATACATTTACAAAGTCCCATTTACATATACAAAACCGAACTTTACATTTACAAATCGTATTGAACCTACACAAATAACCCCATAAGCCATGGCTACTTCAGCCGTATGATGTTCATTGAACGCCTTCTCCTGTACTCTTACATTGGATTAAAACCCTCGTGCTGTTTCTTTACGCTAGCTGGAAGCATATTCTATAACTTATAATGATGCACATGCATTTGGGGACTCAATCATGATAAACTTATAACAGAAACATATATCAAAATCATCATGAATTTATATAATCCAATATATAACAGGTCAGATCATATTCAGAGCAAACTTAGACATATACAATGGCAAGACATCCAATTCATCTCTTTTACATAAATCATGATTTTCTCGGGATTTCAGGTCGGGTTCCTATTCGTGTCATCAACATATTTCTGTCTACTTGTACCTTTGACTTTAACATAATGCTTATGTCTCACATAGATCCATTTATACTTATTAGATTCCTTATAAACGGTAATCGAACTTACACTTATAACAATCTTATACTTACTCAGGAATTACACTTATGGCAGACTTATCCTTATTGGATCTTATTCTTATTCGTGATTTCTCGTATACTGTACTGAGCTTATACATGTACGTATACTTATCTCAAGCTTATACTTATTTCGATCTCCCGTAGAGTTACGTGAACCTACGCTATACAGTATGCACTTAAACACGTATTGATATTTATATTCATTCTCGACCTCGTAGGAGTTTACAGAACTTATACTTATCCTACGGAGTTTACACTTGTTCGGAGGTACCCGTAGGTATCACAGAGATTACGGAATGTATACTGGTATTGCGGAACTTATTCTTATTCGGGAGTACCCGTAAGTACTACTTGTTCAAATGTCGGCTCTGATACCAACTTCAGGTTGGTAATTACATCCCAACAAGTCCAGTTAACGATACCCATACTCATACGGGAGTACCCGTAGGTACTACGGAGTTTATCCTTATCCTAATCCTATACGGAGATACCTGTAGGTATCACGGTGTAAATTAATTAGATACGTGAGGCCCGTGAGGTACTAAAACTTATATTTATACAGAGATACTTTGTATCTCAGACTTCAGACTACGTAGTCTATCCTTGTCTTACTTGGATTCTACTTGTACTACAAAGTTTATTCCCCTGTATTTTGATCTTATCCTAGTAATGAGCATATACATGTATTTCGATTTTATACATGGTTACGTAATCCTATACATGTATTTCAGATCTTATACATGTCTTACAGAGCATATACTTATCTTTTTTTTTTTTTTTTTTTTGATCAAGAAAGCGTGAATATATTAAAACGAGCTAAGTCCCAAAGAGTACACAGAGGAGTACAAAAGGGACAACACTCACAATCCTCACCTATGCCCCAACCAAAGCTAAAAATCTACCAAAGAACTTAAATTATCAAGACTATACAATTCTAGCCTGTGACCATATAGAACAAAAAGATGATTTCATCCTGAAAGCTGAGGGGATCTCATTCTCAAAAGCCGCCCTGTTTCTTTCTAACCAAAGCGTCCAAAATAAACACAGAGGGACTGCCATCCAGACTCTTTTCCGTTTTTTTCCAACGTTAGCACCTTGCCAAGCAAAGAGAGTTTGGCGAACTGTTAAGGGGAACACCCAATTATAATCCATAATGGCCAAAAAAAGGTTCCACAAAGCATCTTAGCTCTCGAACAATGAACAAGCAAATGGTCATTGTTTCCTCCTCCTCTTGCATAAGAAACACCCGTTTACAAGGGTGATTCCTCCTCTTTAATCGGGTCAAGCGAAGCACCTACCCCCGTGACGCCTCCCGGGCAAAGAAACTCATTTCTTGGGAACACCGTCTCCAAATGGAATGCCAAGGGAAATCTGAGGGGAGAGAATGCATTAGAATTTGGTACATGAGACTGACTGTGAAACCATCAGGCCTGGTCTCCTTTAAAATTAGGCAATCCTCTTGAAAGGGCTTAATCTTCTCATTATGAAGGACAAGAAGAAACCTTTCCACCTCCTCCATTTCCCAATCATTAAAAGGTCTTTAGAAAACAGGGGACCAACCCCCATCAACCCTTGTGGAGTCCCAAACTCGCATCACAAGGCCTCGAGCCGCCAAATTAAACAAAGGAAGGCATACGCCGTTGTCCCCCGCACCAGGGATCCTTCCAAAACCGAAGCCTCTGACCATTGCCTAAGCAAGAAGTAGAATTTCGATAAAAGGTGATCCATTCTTTACTAATATCCTTCCAAAACAGAGCATATACTTATCTTACGGATCTTATACTAGTATTACAGAACTTAGACATGTATTTTAGATCTTATACATGTCTTACAAGAGCGATATACTTCTGTGTCACAGACTTATTCTAGCTTTACGTATCTTATACTTGTGTTACTGAGTTTATTCTTGTCTTTTCTTCGTGATCTTATACTGAGCTTATTCTGTGAGTAAGGTAGACCCGTAGGTTTATAAGTTGGAACGCATCAAAGATCATAGCACAAGGCCTGACGGACTTATACGTATACTCGACATTAGTCTTCGTAGGCAATGCATCACGCATTCATTATACCTAAGACCCGTAGGGTGACCGTCTTACACTTATTTTATAATTTATTTTATTGACACGAAGACCAGAGGCACTACCGAGTCTGACCAGATACGGTGAGTACCCGTGGGTACCACAGACGATACAAGAGGTACTTTCAGATCTTTACTCTTATTCTTTATCTCTGTCTTATCATACGCCTCAGCTGACTAACTAGACCAATCATAAGAAATGAGTAGGACGCAGCACAACAAGTACCCGAACGTACGATACAGCATCGCGCGCCGTAAAGACCACGCCAGTACGTGCCCGCCCACGCGCAACAAGAGTGCCAGAGCACCGGCCAGGAGTGCCAGCCATCGATCGCATACCGTTTTTAATTCAAAAAAGGCCCACTCATTCATTTTTCAATCCTAGGTAGTCATAATCGCCATGTCTTTCGTAACTGTAACCTTTCTAATCACATTCCTGTGATCATTTTTATTATTATTGTTTTTCATGCCTTACGTTTTTGCATCGCTGCTTCATCATATTCAGTTTCACGCCTATTCCTATACACTTCTCGTATATTCTTGTACGATATGATGTCTATCAACACATCATTCATATATTCTAAATTCTCTATGAATCTATTTTTCTTAGAATTGAATCAATCCAATCGATCATCCAAACTTCGTTATGGCATTTTCATGCCAACTAGTCGATTTATCGATTTTACCGAGGAACAAAGGTGGAAATATTTATTTTCCAAAGGCCTTGTCTCTCGATATTTGACACTGGATATTTGTACTCCTTTAAAGATAAGGTGTTAAGGGTTCTACTCCAACTGGAATCACCCAATTCGGAGCACCGGAACTCAAGATACGTCCAAAATAACTCCTGACTACTCTATGATTAAACCGATGCAGAAATCGCTTGGGTACACGGCCCCACTTTGAGCGAATTGCCATTCAGAGTCGAATTCGGGAGTGCACCTATTGGGATTTACGTCGCGCTTTTCCTCGCCTATTTTAATCCATTTCACTAATCACTCAAATCGATGTTAAATGAAAAGCTATACCAAATACTAAACTGGTCAACAGAAAACAGAACAATTAAGTGTACCAAAGACACCTCCGACCCGCACTGCACACCCTCGACTTTTGAAGTCTGCACGTGTGTTTTCACCTATTTTTCCATATTTTCCATCCCAATTCAACTCTATAGTTCAAACACACATCAAAACCATTTCAAATTCACCTTGTAATCTCCTTTCTACTCAATTTATCTTTCAATTACATATCTTTCTTCAAAATTCTTTCATGAATTCCTCCAAAATCATTCCAACATGAGTTATGACCCATCCTCAAACCAACCATGATGATTAGTTAGGGTTTATTCTAAACCCTAACTCAATTTCTTTCAAATTAACCATGAATCCAACCCAAAAGGGAGGATTCCATACTTATCTTGTTACATATGGGGTTTTACCAACCCTAAATTCAAGAAATCCAAGGTTAGAATGAATTCTAACAAAACCCTAGATTTGGAGATAAACTCTTAATCATACAAAGCCTTAAAGTTCCATAGATCCATTCAATTCCATGATCAAGGCTTCATACAAAATCCAAAGTTCCATACCTTGTACTATCTCGCCTCTCCTCCCATCTTCTTCCTCTTTCTTCTCTCCTTTCCCTTCTCTCTTTACTTTCTCTCCTCTCCCAAAACATGAGACCAATTTGGTCTTAAAATCCCATGTTTGCTAAGGCCTTGTTTGGCCCTCCAAAAACCCATTTTTGGGTTAAGTTTCATTATTTGCATCTTAGTCCTCCATCTCTTGGCCATTTGTATTTCAATTTCCTTTTATTGTATTTTGGCCTCAAACTCATCAATTCATATCTTTTAGGCCCCTTGCATAATTCTTACAATTTTGTCCTAATTCTGTAAATTTCCGGGTCTCTCGTTTCCATGTTTCGTATTTAACTCACGAAACATTCAAATTACGTTTCCTCGACAAAATACCCTAAATATGTCGAAAACCGGCTAGTATATTTTCAAAGGCTACAATAGCAAATTCTTCCAAAATAGGTGCGAGGGGCAAGGTTTGGGACTTTCGCTAAGGAGGGGGCTGGAACTCGTTTCTGGGGTGGCTTTCAATATGGGAGAGAGTTTGTGAGGGATTCTCTTGACAAAAGAAGAGAAAGGATTGCAAACGAGAAGGTGTCGAGATTAAGGATGGAAGTTTTCTATGAAGTCAATTTATGGTGCTTGGATCCTATATATGCAATCCTATCTTTGTAGGCATCATTTAGTGGCCCCCGTATTCCTCCCTAAGAGGGCCTTTTCGATAGATTGCATGGATAAGGCCTAACTTTGATCAACCAAAGAGAAGGGGCCGCCTCACGAACAAATATTTCTTGTCTTGCTAAAGAAGAGTCAATTGATCATGTTCCAATCCATTGCACTAAGCATTATTTGAAAGTGACGTGGATCCTTCCATTGCTGGTTAGAAAGATTCTTTTGGCTGGCGCGTGGTCTTTATAGGCAAGAAGCATAAAAAGGTCCGCCTGTAGTCTCCTTTATATTATTTTTTGATGGTTTGGGAGAAATAAACAAGATTACTTTCTATAATGAGGAGCTTTTGATTCAAATGATGAACACTTATAAGAGCTTATGCAAGTACATATAAGCCACATTAAGAAACGGTTTCCATCATAATTATGCTTTCATCGACATAATAAACATGAATAAATTTTACAATTATCTTAAATTTATAACTCGTATCAAAAGTTTAAGGTAATGTATAAACCAAATAGAAACAGAATTACCTGAAAAAAAAAAGTAGGTAGGCAATTCAATCTGAAGAAGCTCTTCTGCTGGCCATTGTTGGGAACTCTCTTTGCTTTGCATGAGGAGGTAGATGTATGGGATAAAGTCCAAATTAAATGGGATATCGCTCTTTTTTTTCATTTTATTTTTAAGTGCAGAGAAAATATGAAACTCAATGAGAAATGAGAATCAAATCCAGAACATCTGTAAGTAGCTTGATTTTAGATTTCTGACCACCTTTATTTTCTGCTTGCTATCTCAAATTTTTGGCCGTTGCCTAATCAAACAATTTGCAGTACTAGTTTTCAGTACTTTCCTATTTATCCTAGAAGAGGTCATATGGTGGTTTTTGTCCATGTACTAGTACTGTGTGTTGGAACACTGATGTTTTCATCATTAGAATGCAAAAATTGTGCCAAAGTTTGTGGTATTTAGAATCCACCAAAATGCACAAGATTAGACTGAATAAATACTAGAAATTATACAACTTGAAATCAATTTTGTGCCAAAAGTTTGTGTTTTTGTTACACGAACAATATTGTGGAAAGAAACCAAGAGAAAGATCCACATGTTTGTGCTCTAATCAGGAGACTTGAGGAGCCAAAATTGGTACTAAGTCACGAAATGATACTTCAGACATGATCACAGTTGTCCCTTAACCATTTAGCATAAAGTCTTTCTATGCAATCATCATCACTGACCTAACTCATAAATATAGTGAGAAAACATGTAGTTTAGAAGTTCACATTGTAAACAAACATACCAAAAATTAAAAAGTCTTAATTACATAAAGTTACAAAAGCATGGGAGAAAAAGAAAAGGAAGGTTTAGGAACATCAATTTTTCAGAAGGGAAAAAGGAATAGGTCTTTACTTTCTTGCCAGTCTAAGATTTTGGGAATCAATAGATAAGATTGGAAACTTAATACATCTTTTAAATTGCTTTTTCGATAAATCCAATGGCATATTATGATATTTTATAAAGTCAAGAAACATGTATACACTATTCTATTTGCAAAAGCAAACCAGAGAGATTCTAGAAACCTAGCGGCACTTGCAGTAATAAAATAATTACCTGATTAGCTTGAAGTGTCCTTTTTTGCTGCACCCTTACGAGCTCACAATGAAAGCATCGGTTTCAACTTTCCCTTTTTGGAAAAACTGATTGGCCTTGGTATTTCCGCCGAGTTTGCATGTTGATTTTCAGAGCACCCTGCCACTCGGCATAAAGTTTCTTCCTCTTCCTTATCTTCTGTGTCGCTATATTCCTTGACTCTATCTTCTCTGTCTTTATATTTCTCAGGTATAGTCTCTCTGTATGAGCATTCAGAGGGTACTCAACACAACTTGGCAATGGTGAAGGTGAAGGTGAAGGTTTTTGGAAGTTCATCCCATTCTTAAAACATCGTCTTGGTCTTTAACAGTAAAGTTCAAAGGTACTACAGTTTGCTTATTGTTTTGCTGATTTATATGGAATTCGAAAAGAAAGAAAAAAAATACACTTGCACAGTTCATCTCATAATATATATCCCAGATCAGAATTCTGTTTTCTTTAGAGGATTTGCATTTGTTTTCAATGAGAAAATGAGATCCTTGCATGCATCACAATTCAACAATATTTCTTGTTTTTGTAGCCAATTTCTCATCTGCTACCAGGTCCAGAATTGAAGTTTGATTGCATCTTCAAGATCTAGACACTATGTTCCTGTGTTCTTGTTTTAATGAAACAATTTTCTGAAGTCAAAGGTAAAATAGTTACAATTCAACATAATATTTATAGTTGCTGATAGTTTAAATCGTAAAAGATTCCCATTAGTGTTTTAGCTTGACTGAATAAGTTGAGGTCAGTAAAATTTTACTGTGCCGCATATCCTAGGCGACAACCTCCTGGCCTCAGGCCAAACTGCAAAGGTGCATCATCAGAACCCACATGTCAGCAGGTCACACTCCCAGCCTCCAATCATACTTCCCTGTCTTTGCCTTCAGAATTGTTTTGCCGCCCCACAGATATTGAAAAGTGTTTTCTTGCTTCCATTTGCTCTTTTCATTTCGATTCCCACATATATATTGAGTTTAATTAAATTTTACGATCATTTTACATTCAGTAATAGTGTTCTCCTTCATAGCCAGGTCACACAACTCATTTTGCAACATGCTAGATTGACTTCACCAGGTCCTCTCTGTAACCAAGATATTATAGGAATTAGACAAATCAGAAGAAGAAGTATCACTCAACATTGCTGACAGATACGCATCAGCTCAATAAAGTGCTCATTTCACTGTCACTGTCGCAGACAAAGTCTCGAAACAATGTGAGAAGGAGAATCCAAAAATGCAACAGACCATGTTTTGCTTGTCCTGAAAATGCATAATAAAATTAGTCGACTGGCAGTAAATGTTACGACTGACACCTTTTGCTCCTCGAGTTCCAATCAACAATAGCTGTGCTCCACCAGCAGTCAATAAAAACTAGAAGCTCATTTCAACATCAATAGCCATTGCGTGAGTTGTTTCCGGAGGTTCAGGCGCGAGCACATGTGTCTTCCGACAAAGAACCTCGCTCGCTTTAGAAAACTTTAGAGCAAATATTGATTTCAAATATCTTCATGTGTATGACGCCTCTGCGAAAATTGCTTCAATAGCAAGTAGTTGCCGAATTAATCTCGAGTTAAATTTTTTTGGTGCTTGACCGCAAATTCTGAGCCTGTTGCTTCGATAGAAAATAGTTGTTCATCTGGTAGCCTTTTCCGCATTTTTCTGCCAGTCAAACAGATCTTCGAGCGCTTATCGAACCGTTCACCTGGCCAGCCGCAGTATCAGTCGAAATCAATCTGATCATTGAAACGTCAGACACGACACAGCCGTTTCTTCGGTTCGACCGCGACATTTATAAATAACAAAATTAATATAATAAATGAATAATCAATAAACATGACTCATTTTTATTATCAATAAACGTTCGATTTACCATCGCCTCACGCGCTTCTCGTATTGCACTGCCTTAAGCTCCATTCAGACGCTTACCTCGTAAAACTCGTTTGGCGAAGAAATCGCGATTTAATTCAAAAACAATGAAAACAAGATGCACGCTTTCGATCTACGATAAAATGCCGAAAATAAATAATTCATTTTAATTGCTTTCAAAATTTGTTTTGCCTTATTTCGTAACTAAACGCGCTTTCTTTAAATTAACCAACATCCAAAACTTTGTTGCACCTAAAACACGCCATACCTCAACGCACAATATTAATCAAGAATCTCAAATCTAACTTAAGACGATACCAATCACGTTTATCGATAATAAAATGATCATGCTTTTATTGATTATTCATTTATTATATTAATTTTATTTATTTATAAATATGCAATTATAAAGGGAAACTGAGAAAAGATTGTGTCGGTTGATGCAACATAAACGCAGCTGTTTCAGCAGTCAGACTGATTTGTCATTTGAAGTGCTTATTTGGGCAATTCTCCCGGGTGGATTGACCGAAAACCCAGTCTGATTAAGCGCTCGAGATTCTGTTTGGTGACTGAGAAAAACCTTAGGAAAAATGCGAGAAAAATGAATGAGATTTTCTAGATGGTTCTTCTCTATTTTCCTATCGAGCAGCGAACCGGACTCAGATTTTACATTGTTTGGAATCCAAGAAAGCACAAAAAGCCTTCGCTTAGCTCAGATTAGTTCAACTCTTCACCTCTGTTGGGGGTGAGTTTTTCACTTTTAAGAATCCATACTACATAGAAGCAAGGATATTCAAAATCTTCTTTGCTTCTAAGTTTCTAAGCAACTGAACGGAGGGTTCTTTGTCAGAACCGTAATTGCTCCTTGTAGACTTAGAGTTTCTTCCGCAGCTGGTAATTTGCGTGTTTGAGAATGGGCTTTTCCTAGTTTTTGGTTTGGGCTGTGATTAAGACCTTACGATTTGTGTTGATTAGACTCCCTTGAGAACAAAAAGAATCAGCTCAATCATCTTTATTTACTGCCAATCGACTAATTTTTGTGCATGCAGTTAGAAACAAAATTTCTTTGAGGGGTTTGTTGTAATTTTTGGATTCTCATTCTCACATTGTTTTCAGGGGACTTGATGCAAAATGGCTAGTGACAGGTGAGTGGCCTCAGGTTAATTTAGTCACATTATGCATCAACTTAATGTTAGTGATACTTTCCACTTTGTCCTGAGTTATATAATATCTGCTGAGTTTTAGAGAGAGTTTGGTTTTTTAGAGGTCAACTTAAGCATGTTCTTAAGAATGGGTTGTGGCTATGACATTTTATGTCAACATGAGGAAGACACTATTGCAGATATTGGTGCAAATGGTCGCGAAAAATTTGAATTCGTAATATATTGTAGAATCAAGTAAGAAAAAAGAATAAGTAAATGAAGCTTAGGCTAAGAAAACTTTTCAATCTGGTAGGGCAGTAGATGCTGCATTCTGAAGTAAAGACAGGAAGTGAGTTGATAAGGAGGCTTGACTCTCTCCAATTTATAAAGTTTGGTTTAATTCTATTGATAAACCTTTTCTGGTTACGGTAAGGCCAAGGAGGGTTGTCATACAAATTAGGATATGCGAGGATGGCATTAAAATTTTTACTGATAAATAATTCAGTCAAATACAAAATTTCTAATGGAATCTTTTTGCAGTTTAAATAGCAGCTAATATACCTATTATGTTGAATTGTAGCTAATTTTACCTTTTGTAATTCAGAAGGTTGTTTCATTTAAAACTTGCAGCTAATTTGGTTATAACACTGTATAAATATCATGGAAGAAAGGAGATTGGTGAATTTAATTCATAATGCTCCTTTGTTTGGATAGTAATGTGCCAGTCTGTTTATAGAATGAGATTCTATGGGGATTTGTTTAACAAAAAAAAAATTCTAAAAGGATAACAAGGATATCACTAATTACTAAATGAAGAAAGCACACACACAAACACAAAGTTTATGACTAAGGGAAAAGAAAATGATGCATACGCTAACATAGCTTAACCAAAACATCGTCCACTCCAGATAACCCGATCAGCATTGGGAACTATTAGGAAACATTATTTCTGTCAATCAGCATCCTCGACAATATTTATGGCGGCTCAAATGGTCCTTGATAACTCGGTACCTCAGGCCCGTTTCTTCTTTATATCGCCGAGATAACCCGCAAACCATGATATGAGTACACCTCGTCTGGGTAGGATGCAAAATAAAATAAAATAACATCAATATAAAAGCTCATGATGATTTAATGAATTACCCTTATAATCCTTCTCAGAAACTCATTCTCCTTATTCATCTTTGCAATTTCTATCTGTAGCTGGGCATGGTACGCCTGAATAGAAAGGAAGAAATAAAATTTAGTGGCTTTTGAAAATTTTGACAAAGCCCATTTCCTCTGGGTCTGATAACTAGCTTTCTAAATGACAATGGCATTTGATGCATTGGTCACCCATGTTACATTGAGATTTAATTACAGCAAGGGAGACAAATGGGTAGGTTTTGCAAATTTCAGTTTTAAGAGTTTGCAGCTGCAAGTGTTCCTTTCCACCTGTTGCAATGTCATCTAAAGCGAAAGCTCCAACCGTACAACCCTTTTGGCTGATCTTTGCCTGCCTAACCCCAGCCAGTAATTGTTGTCTGAGCCTAGACCAGGAGGGAAGGGGGAAATGGATTGTTAAGACAAACCCATTAAGTTTTTTGGAAAAAACAAAATACCCAAATGGGTAGGCGATGCACCCAAAGTAGAATGCTGCAACGATCCCCATTCCCTGCTATAGATTTGAATCAAGGAACCAGCATTTGGGTGTTGCCTGATGTTTATGGTGCTCAGATTGTTCACAATTTAAGAAATCTATACAAATTTAGTGCAGCATGACTTTAGTGGCTACAGAAAAAACGAGCCAAAATCAGTGTTAATAAAAGTTGCTTTGAAATGATGCAGAAAAGGAAAGTTTCTCTGGGAAGTGATTGATCTCTTACCCAGCTGATTTCCCAGGAACCATGGAAAGACAACTTACCAGTTTCCTTGCTCTTGACCTGGTAGCAGATTCTCTGTTCTTTATCATTCTGCGCCTAATCTTTTCAGCATCAATGATGTTGATGACAGTCTCTGTTCTGCCATTTCCAGGACCGAACATGTTAATGAACCGATGGTAAGGATGTGCCCCCTGAACAGCTTGTTTCTCTGCATTCACTTCATAGGGATTCACCAGGCTGAAGCCATTGATGACTTGATGAGGTAGCTCCTTCTGATGGCCTCCTACCCCTCCATACATCCCACCCAAAGCCTGCAGATCCCATTGGTTCCGAAACATTGCCAGCTCGTGAATTGGGAACTGGCTTGAACCTGATCCATTTCCACGGATAGCTTTATGTCTTTTGATGGTTTCAGGCTTTTCGCTCATCCAATTTGTGTGAGACTTTAGCGTTTCCCAATTTCCAGAAAGTATAAAATTTGCTGGTTGGATCATGTCTGAACTGAGATGACCGGGCGTGAAATTGCCGGGCCTTGGAGATGTGCCCCTAAAGACAGTGGGCTGACTTGAACTCGCCTTCATTGGGATTGGGGGAACACAGGAAACATGTAGTCTAGATCTTGAAGATGCAATCAAACTTCACTTGGACCTGGTAGCAGATGAGAAATTGGCTACAAAAAACAAGAAATATTGTTGAATTCAGATGCATGCAAGGATCTCATTTTCATTGAAAACAAATGCAAATCCTCTGAAGAAAACAGAATTTGATCGGGGATATTATGAGATGAACTGCAAGTATTTTTTCTTTCTTTCGAATTCCATATAAATCAGCAAAACAAGCAAACTGTAGACCTTGAACTCTACTCTCGTTAGACCAAGACGATGTTTTAAGAATGGATGAACTTCCAAAACCTTCACCTTCACCATTGCTGTTGTGTTGAGTACCCTCTGAATGCTCAAGTACAGAGAGATCAAGGTCTTGAGAAATATAAAGACAGAAGGATAGAGTCAAGGAATATGTTTACACAGAAGATAAAAGAAGGGAAGAAACTTTATGCCGAGTGGCAGAGATGCTCTGAAAATCAACATGCAAGAGCTAGGCGGAAGTACCGAGGCCAATCAGTTTTACCAAAAAGGGAAAAAGTTGAAACCGATGCTTTCATTGTGAGCTCGTAAGGGTGCAGGAAAAAGGACAATTTGCTAATCAGGTAATTATTTTATTACTGCGAGTGCGCTTAGTTTCCTAGAATCTCTCTGGTTTGCTTTTGCAAATAGAATAGTGTATACATGTTTCTTGACTTTTATAAAATATCACATATGCTACGGATTTATCGAAAAGCAATTTAAGATGTATTAAGTTTCCAATCTTATCTATTGATTCCCAAAATCTTAGACTGTAAAAGTAAAGACCTATTCCCTTTTTTTCCCTTCTGAAAATTGATATTCCTAAACCTTCCTTTTTTTCTTTTTCTCCATGCTTTTGTAACTTTATAATTTAGACTTTTAATTTTTGGTATGTTTGTTACAATGAACTTTTAAACTACATGTTTTCTTCTCACTATATTTATGGAGGTTAGGTCAGTGATGATGATTGCATAGAAAAGACTTTATGCTAAGTAGTTAAGGGACAACTGTGATCATGTCTGAAGTATCATTTTCGTGACTGACTTAGTACAGATTTAAATCCTCAAGTCCTGATTAGAGCACAAACATATCTTCTTGGTTTTTCAGTAATATTGTTCGTGTCTTAACAAAACACAAACTTTGGCACAAAATTGATTTCAAGTTGTATAATTTCTATTTATTCAGTCTAATCTTTGCATTTTGGTGGATTCTAATACCACAAACTTTGGCACAATTTTTGCATTCTAATGATGAAAACATCAGTACCTAAACACACAGTATCAGTACATGGACAAAAAACCACCATATGACCTCTAGATAAATAGGAAAGTACTGAAAACTAGTGCTGCAAATTGTTTGATTAGGCAACGGCCAAAAATTTGAGATAGCAAGCAGAAAATAAAGGTGGTCAGAAATCTAAAATCAAGCTACTTACAGATGTTCTGGATTTGATTCTCATTCTCATTTGAGTTTCATATTTTTCTCTGCACTTAAAAATAAAATGAAAAAAAAAGACGATATCCCATTTAATTTGGACTTTCTCCCATACATCAACCTCCTCATGCAAAGCAAAGAGAGTTCCCAACAATGGCCAGCAGAAGAGCTTCTTCAGATTGAATTGCCTACCTACTTTTTTATCAGGTAATTCTGTTTCTATTGGTTTTATACATTACCTTAAACTTTGATACGGTTATAAATTTAAGATAATTGTAAAATTTATTCATGTGTTTATTGTAATCGATGAAGACGCATAATTATGATGGAAACCGTTTCTTAGTAATGACTTATATGTACTTGCATAGCTCTTAAGAATTTTTTATCATTTGAATCAATAGCTCCTCATTATCGAAGGTAATCTTGTTTATTTTCTCCCAAACCATCCAAAAATGATATAAGGGAGCTACCAGCTAGACCTTTTTATGCTTCTTGCCTATAAAAGACCCTGCCAACCAAAAAGAATCTTTCTAACCAGCAATGGAAGGATCCACATCATACCAAATAATGCTTAGTGCAATGGATTGGAACATGATCAATTGACTCTTCTTTAGCAAGACAAAGGAAATATTTGTTAGCTAAAGACTGGCCCCTTCTCTTTGGTTGATCCAAAGTTAAGGCCTTATCCATGCAATCTATCAAGAAAAAAGGCCCTCTTAGGGAGGAATATAGGGGCCTAAATGATGCCTCTAAAAGATAGGATTGCATATATAGGATCCAAAGCACCATAAATTGACTTCATAGAAAAACTTCCCATCCTTAATCTCAAGCACCTTCTCAAATTTTGTAATCACTCTCTTCTTTTGTATTGTCAAGAGGAATCCCTCCACAAACTCTCTCCCATATTGAAAGCCCTAGAGAAACAAGGATTCCAACCCCCTTCTTAAACGAAAGTCCCAAGCCTTCGCCTCACACCTATTTTGAAGCTGCTATGGCATACAAAGAGGGGAATGAAACACACAAGGCATTGTCACCACTTATCCTTCCAAAATCTCATTCTTCTACCACTGCCAACGAAGAACATAATTTTTGTGCTCAATAAAGCCCTTCCTTCCTAATCTCCTTCCATAATCCCACGTTATACCCCACCCTCACTTATCAGGTACACCACTTTCCTTCTTCTACCCAAAACTTCCTACTAATAGCATGCTTTCAAAGAGCCCCCCTTTCTACCATAAAGCGACAACTGCACTTATAGAAAAGGACCCTATTAAGAATAAAAAGACTTCTAACACCCAAGCCACCTTTACTTTTATTTGAATAGACAACGATCCACTTTACTGGATGAGGCTTCGCTTCAAAAGCCCCCCACCAGAAAGTCCCTTTGTGATCTGCTTTAATCTCAATCTATCTACTTCGACATACGCAAAAAGACACGAAGTAAATGGGCATGCTAAACAACTTGCTACAACCGGAGCAGTGATTCTCCTTCCTTTAGATATAATTATCTTTTCCACATTAAGCAATCTCTTACAAAACCTCCTCCACCTTAGCCCAAACCATCGTAGATTTATGTGGAGCATCCAAGGGAAGCCCTAAGTATGAGGAAGGAAGTGCCCTCACTGTCCAACCAAGCTTAAAACCCAAAACCTATAAAGTTTTCATCCCCCAACCTATGTGTAAAACTTCACTTTGTCTAAATCGATAATTGTGCGTACTAGCTTAAATAAGCCATCTAATCTTGGGAAGTTTCTCGCAAAAACAAGCATATTATCTATAAAATAGAAAATAAGTGATTCGACCACATGTCTACCATATCTCTTCTTCTTCAATCGACAAATTTAACCAAAAGCCTACACTCATTGTTCTATTGATATATGACTTAAACCTCTATCCTTTTAAATAAATGGTGTATGGGAAAATCCCCTTGCCTCAATCCCCTAAAGTTATGAAGGAAACCTAACAACGTGTCATTTACTTATTTTTTTGATAAGTAAAGTGGACAATGTATTAACAAAACAGGGCCAGGCTCTATAGTATACAGGTTGTATACATGAAAAACAAAAAAAAAAGACGAAAACAGAAACCTACCACCCTAGGAGTACTAGAGAATACACATTAATAAATTTACAATAGAGTACTCCCCCTCATAGATAAGGCCTGTCCAAGAAGTAAGGGATGTTATAAAGGAGTTTTTCAACCTTTCTTGGGAAAAAATAACATTATCAAAGACCATCATGTTTCTTTCCTTCCAAATTTCCCAACGCAGGCTAGAGAGCGTTGCTTGCCATAGACTACTTTTTGCTTTCTTCCCTAACAATGTGTTATTTACTAAAACAGACATTGTTAAGGTAGAAATGTACCACCTTATCCAACCTACCCATCTCTCACCAAATCCCAATTTTTCATAATAAGAAGCAATAAATTCCAATTTATGTGATTATATGCCTTTTTTATGTTTGCTTCATGTCAAGCTTGCTCAATGCTCCACACTTCTTACTTCCTCAACAAAGAATCTACAGCCTTATTACCGATCAATGCAATATTAAGAATTTATCTTCCCTTAAAGAAAGTATTTTAGGATGAAGACACCATCTTACCTATCACCTTCTTTAGCCTATTAACTAAAACCTTTATCAACAGCTTGTCTAGGCCTTCCATGAAACTAATAGTTTAAAGTCTCTATGGTCATTTGCCCCTCATTTTTTTGAGACTACTACCATGAACATAGCTTTCAAGGTTCTTACAAATCTTCCATGCTCATAGAATTCTTTGAAAAAACCTATAACCTTGTATTTCACAAACTACCAAATGAAACTGCCAGAAAATGGAGGAGAATTCATCCTAGCTAGGTACTTTGTCCTTGCTGGGCTCAAAAAGGGTGAAGAAAACCTCTTCCACTGAGAATGCCTCCTCTAGCCTCAACATCCTCACCTCCAATTCTTTAAAAATTCAATCCATTCAAACTCGATGCCAATCACTAGAATCATTAGATTTTGGAATGCACTAAATCACTACCACATGATTTCATATACTTTTGATAAACTGTGTTCCATTAATTTTGATCTTAGTCATAATTCTCCTATCAGGAGAGTTAACCGTCCTAGGCTAGTGTTCCTATTACCTTCCCTCAACCACATTTCTCTTGATTTTTTATCTCTCCAGAAATTTTGTCCATGAGGACTATTTCTTGAAATCCTCCCTTGCCTCCATTCTAGCCTCCACCTTTTCCACCAATAGAACTCTTGATTTCTCCTGTTCATCCTAGAAAATCACTTGATGCAATGCCAAACCCTTTTTAATGCCAACATTCCCAAACACTTCCTTGTTCCAAGTTTTCAAATCGGTTTCTTAGAGCTCCAACTTTGTCATAATAAAGTCAAAAGAAACCATTGGAAATTAAACCCCTCAGGACCAAACTTTTCAAGAACTCCTTAAACATCTCCTCTATCAACCACATATTTTCAAAGCTAAATGGAACTGAGCCTCTCCTCATCAAACATTGGTCTAGAGAGACACTATACCATCCCAATGAAATGGCACTCCTGATCCTTAGATACCAAAAATTGATCCAATATTGACATGGATTGATTCTTCAACCCATCACTCCAAGTTAATCGACCCTGTTACATGGGAATGTCTCCCAAAATTGAAATCATTGATCACCTTCGAGAACCTTTTGATGGTTAAAGACATCGTCTTCTCTATTACACTCACTAAGGGATATAGGCATATTTAAATCCCTTCCAATGCACTAGAGATTATTCCACAACCCACGAATGGCCCAAGCATCTCCTAAAAATATCCTCTGCTTCCCATTCATAGTAGGACCATATACCCTTGAATCCACAATAATCCATCCTTACAAATTTTAAACCAATAATATATTAAGAATTGGCCTCCTACACCACTCAACTTTGATCTCTATTATTACAAAATGCATCACCTTATAGTCAAGCCCCTTTTGATTGACTATTCTCTACTCTAAAAAATGTAATCCACTCCCTACTGCACCACTATAAGGGTCGTATCTTGAATTTTTCTCTCCTACTAATAAACCAAGTCCACTCTTTGATTAATTGATCAATGCCTTAGTTATCGTTTTCTTATTAGTCATTAACTCCTTACCTTCCAAGGTAAAATTTCTATCTTCATCTATGGCATGAGACTTTAGCCCCTCCTTTGTTCCACCCATTTTTTACTCTATGACATTATAATTAATTGAACATAAACTTTTTTAGTTCTCTTGCTCAAACCTCAGATTGTTAACGACTAACTCTCCTAAAAGCCTCAAAGTTTTATGTGATTTGCAGATAATATTAATATCTACGCTCAACACCCTCTCTCATGTGCACACGGCCCCATACCCACGCACGTGAAGAGTTAGAGTCCATTATGGACTTTCAAATAAACATGAGGATTAAATTGCAGAGAGGATTCGAACCCGTAACCTCTCTCGCAAACTGCTCTTAATACTACAAAGAATGACCAACTCTCCTAAGTTCTCAAGCCAGAGTGATTCAGCCATTACGAATATCACGCTTCAACATACGTCAGATAACCCTCTTTTGTAATTGCTCTCTTCCTTTTTTCATCCCAGAAGCAGATTTAGGGATTCTATTAAAATTCTTTTTGCTGGAGGACCTAAAACTGTTGTATCACCGTGACAGCAATGTTCCAACAACTTTAAGACCCCCACTTCTTGCATGGGTTCCCACATCCATGGTCCTTAACCCTATCCCCAACTCCCACCTCAACCATATCCTTCCCCTTCCTTAGAGGACCCACGCCATGAAGGCCCGGCCAAAAACAAAGGAAGGAGTACAAGAGAAACCCTAAGAGCTTGTAGGTAAGAGAAGAATTTTACTACCTAGATGCTTAAGCCAACAACGCTTCATCTGTAATCACAACCCAATTGTTTATCTCAAGTGTGCTATTAGAGCCTTAGAGAACCCCGTTAAAGACCTTTCTCACCTCTTTGGATGCTCACCACTAGCTCTAAAAACACAAGCTGGAGAAGTTGAAGCTTCTATAATCCCTTCGCCCATGAAGCCCGCTTCGGCAAGCCTAATTCCTGCTCCAAACTCCTCTCCGTCAACTGGTAGGCCCTGCATGTCTTTAGACCTATGAACACCTTGCATGGATTGACTGGGCCTATGCTTGGCCTAAACAAAATGACCCACTTCTACCACCACCTAATCCACTTCTGAACACACCCAATTTGGTATATCTTGACATGTTGGTCCCTATACCTCTTCCTCCATCCTCTAAGCTCCCTCCTACAAAACCTTTGGACCCTCTATGTCATGTATCCCCACTTATGCCTTAAATTGCAGCACCCTTCCCTTTGGACGCTCACTAAAAGTAGCGTGTGGGCTTCCTTGATCTTCTCCCCTAACCACTATAACGCCACTCATGCAACTCCCTCTTAGCAACATCAGCTGCACAAGTCACAATAGAATTTCCCACCTCATTTTAATGTAGAAACACTCAACCCCATCACAACCTCGAATGTAACCTGAGGTCCCATCCAACTATCTTCACCTAAATTATGGGCCCATCAGACCTTAGAAAAAAGTTATATATCCAAACAACAATATAGCCTCCACAAACCACCCAATGCTTTGGAACACCTCACCACTCCAATAAACGAAGGAGACCCAACATCGAATTTTATTAGCATAAGCCCCTTATGGAAGCACATTCTTTATTAGCATATTATGGAAGCACCTCATCGCCTGTGTTCCATTTTCCAACGTGGTATGATTCTCCTTAACCCTCCTTTTCCCCATGGTAAGGGACCCACTACCTCAAACAGACTCCAAACTCAACAATAAAAGACCTCTTCCTAACACAATACCCTCACCTTCCCTTAGAAGCCGATGATCAGCAATCTATAATAAAATACAAATTAGTGATTCAAATTGAAAATCTCCCACCAAATCACAAATAATAAATTCAACTGAGCTCCGCCATGCCGCAACCCCTTTCCCCATTTCCAACCAAACTAAGGTGGCTTTTGTTTTTCACTTAAAACTTTTTTTTTTAGCTTAATAAGTAAATAAGACTTAATAAGATTAAGTATTAAGTTTGTTTTTAACATTTGAATGAAATACGCAATTCTCCTCCCTTATTGGGAAGGATGGTGTTTTTTGTTTTGGAAGATGATTTTTTCTAAATAGAAAAAACCAAATATTTTGCTTTTCTTTCGTAATTTTTAGAAATTTCAGCACAAATCATGAAAGGTTAAAAACAAATAGGTTGATTAATTAAAGCTTGGCTGGCTTTAGAAAGCCAAAAAACAAACGCGCCTAAGTCTCCTACTCCCGGGAACTGTGTTTGCAGCCTCTGCAAACAGCTTTGACTCCAATCCCTTCTCCCTCAAAGAGACTGTGAAGAGAGAAAAATAGAGAATTCCTAATTTTTATTATTTCCTCAGAATAATAAATATCTATCTCTATATTACATACTGGACTTTATATATACATGGGGACCTGGGCTACCGGGGCGTGTAAGACAATAAAGGAAAAGACTGCATAATATCTAACACTTCCCCTCAAGCCGAGCATATATGTCATATGCACTGCTGCTTGTTACAAATGTATTTAATTCTGGGACCTCAAAGATTTAGTAAAAATGTCCGCTACTTGGATAATTAATCGACAAAACTAGTAGCTATACATCCTGATGCGATCTTCTCTCTAATGAAGTGGCAGTCAACTTCAATGTGTTTGGTCCTTTCATGGAAGACTGGATTGGATGCAATATGCAAAGCAGCCTGGTTATCACAAATGAGCTTCATCTGTTCACCCTTTCCAAATCTCAACTCCTGGAGAAGGTGTCTCAGCCATATGAGTTCACATGTTGCCAAGGCCATAGCTCGACATCGCTGGCCGCTAGATCTAGCCACTGGCATGTTGTTTCTTACTCTTCCGTGATATTAGGTTACCACCAATGAAACACAAGACCCTAAGTGGAACGCCTATCCGCAGGTGAGCCAAACTAACTCGCATCCGTGTAACCACAACCCGGTGTGACCTCTTATTCCTCGTACAACACACCTCGACCGTGTACTTTTAATATATCAAGAACGCTGGATTACAACATCCCAATGGCTATCACATTTAAGGATCGTAGGAATCGACTAACAACACTTACCTGGAAGGAAATGTCCGCCGAGCAATGGTGAGATAATTCAGCTTTACCTACTACCGCCGATATCTCCCAGATCTCCGTAAAGACTCCCCGTCCCGGTACAAAGCCATTAGATCCACAGGAGTCGCCAACCTACATGTACCTAACACATACCGGTTTCTTCCAAGATGTCTAAAGGCCACTCTCCGCTTGGGAGAGGGACCACCCGAACCTGGGATTGAGCTATCTCACTCCCAAAAGTACTCAGCTTTCCCCAAGCCTTGGGCCAAATGGAAATAAAAGATGTCGCTTAGTTTCGAATACCATCCTCGAACACGCCCGTAATGACGATGTCATCCACATAAACAACCGCCAAATACATCAGCTCGAAGAGTTATGATGATAAAATCAATGGTCTCACAGATCGCGGGCATGCCAAATTCTTGAACAACACCAAACGGCTAAACCATGCTCGAGGAGATTGCCAGCCATATAGAGAGCGGGCGTAATTCGGGTGACACTGGGAACTGCACTTCAGCAACAAACCGTGGTTGCTCCATATAAACTTCCTGGGCGATCACCATGAAGCGAAAGCATTTTTAATATCCAATCAAAGCGGCCAGAACATACAGCCTAAGTGGAGAGAGGTTGCACTGATGTAAGCAATTTTGCGAATGCGAGGCTGCCACCATAATCGTAACCATAAACTCGGAAGATATATCCTTTGGAAGAACTAAGCTGGCCTTAAGGCGATCAACTCGACCATCAGACCAACCTTAACCGCACTCCAACGACAACCAACTCGGGAAACTTACCAACCGCAAACAACTAGATCCCAAGTGCCGTTGAGCGCAGAGCGCCCATTTCATCTACCATTGCCCGCCGCCACCGATGGGAAAGTGCCTCACGTGGTGTTCTTAGGAAGAGAAACAAGTAAATAAGAAACAAACGCAGAAGAGCCAAGATAACTGGAGCAGAACTCAAAATTGTAAATGTGGATTTAGATTGCTAGTGTGAGCGATTACCTTCCGAAGAGCAATGGGCAAGTTATCAAGAACAAAGTAAGAGTTTCTGGTAGGAGAAGCTGAAGGGAGAGGAAGTGAGTCAACCGGGGCCTCAGCAGAAGGGAAAGGAACAACGGCACGGGGACGGCGATGATAGACCTGAAGGGGACGAGAAGATAGATCATCAAATCTAGGCGAGGAGATGATAGGAAGGGGTAAGACTTCAGTAACGGGAAGACCTGAGATGAGAACACAGCGGTATCCATGATCCACAGAGGAAAGCACCTACATTCAGGAATAACCATAATCCAAATGAGTGTCAGTGATGATATCAAATATCAGTCGTTTTGTCCGATTGCATGCAACAGCAAAACAAACTAAAAACACGAGGAGGAAGGAAATAAAGAGGTTGGTCGTGAAAAGAAGTGAATGAGGAACTGGCATGTATCATGATGAGGGCATACGATTAATCAAATAACAAGCCGTAGCGACTGGCCCCCCCAAAACGGTAAGGAACATGATAGCGAGAAGGAGAGCACGAAATGCCTCAATAAGATGACGATTCTTACGCTCGCCACCCCATTTTCGGCTGAGGAGCATGAGCAATAAGAAGGACCCATGAAGCGATCCCATGTCGGGACATAAATGAAATAAAGGGTGCGTAAAATATTCTCGCATTATCACTATCGTGAACACATGAATAGAAATATTGAACTGCAAGAATTTCAAAGATAAAATTTCGAAATAGAAAATAACCTAGCTCGAGTTTTCATTAAAATAACCAAGTACATCGAGAATAGTCATCAATGAAAGTGACAAAATACTGAAAGCCTAAAGTAGACGCAGTCCGACAAGGACCCCAAACATCAGTGTGGACAAGGTCAAAAGGAGATGTTGCCCGATTATGCAAACGCTGCGGGAACGAGACACCCAAAGATGTTTCCCTGCCGACAGGACTCACACGCAAGTGACGCATACAGCGGAAAACGAGGGACCATCTTCCGAACTTAGAAAGACTAGCGGCCCGCACGATCGTGGGATGCAGGATGGAGCATCGCTGAAACGCAAACCGCAGGAGATGATTGCGAGGGGCGAGGTGATGAGGCCCCGCGGACTCACGTCCGATGCCAATCATCTTCCCCGTACTCCGGTCCTGCAAGGTCACGAATTTATCAGAAAAAATAATGGAACAGTTAAGAGTACGAGTGATTTTACTGATAGAAATAAGATTAAAGGGACACTCAGGAGTATAAAGGACAGAGGGGCGTAGATAAGTGGAAGGGAGAGGATGAGCTAAACCAATACCTTAACCCACAGAACCATTAATGCCAGAATAAAGAGGTAAAGTAAAAAGAGAAAAGAGAAGAGAAAAGATCTTATTAATAAATGTGGATCGGAAGCACCGAGTCTAGAATCCGTGGTCCAAGAGAAGATGTATGAGTAAGGCAAAGGCAGGCATTACTCTGGCCTGGCAACAGAGGCAACAGACCGACTCACTGGCTGACAGCGACGACAGTATCATACTCATCGTCGCGAGGAATACTCGAGATGTGTGCAGGAGCTCGTAGTCTCGGGGCGACCGAGAATTAGAATCGAAGACCGCCACGTGTGCAAAGGCGGGAGGGATCTTATGCAACCGATAACAACGATCACGTGTGGCCAAGCTTATCAGAATAGGGAGCAATGAGGACGCTGTTCTCGACCTCGTACCACCGTCCCTCCCGGTTGCCAGTATGAGAAACCAACACGTAAGAATCTAAAGGGCTACGATGGCAAAGTCTCGTGTGGAGGAGATGGGAGGAGGCGAGCAAACACATCATCCATGACTCGACCGATAATCGCCAAGAATCTGATCTCGAGGGTCTCAAGATCCCGACGAGGCCAATGAGAGTAAGACTCATAAAGAACTTGTCAACTCGCGCTTGTCGAGCCCCAACGCCACTAGTAAAGAGGCATTAATGTCGAACTCTCCTTAAGAGAGGCAATCCGCCATTATACTAGATAGATCCATGTCTTGTCGGGCGGATATTAACACACAAGGTGGGCCACCTTATAAAAAGACGCCGGATATCATTCGTGTATAGAGCTTTCGCTTCCCATTCCAAACTTAACATGTCTTGTAAGCCCGAAGATGAAGCAAAATTTTTGGATCAACCGACCGCTATAATACACGCTACATAATACAAGATCTATTTTCCAAGGCACCTTCCTTGTCAACACTCAGTATATCATCCTCCGTAATAAGATGATCCTCATAACCTTGTCCCATGAACCAGAGTTCCACAGAAGCTGACCAGGAGAGATAATTCTCACTACCAATCAATTTTTCTGATGTGATAGTAGGAGATCCGGTAGATAATGCACAAAAATATAATTTTAGTTGCCATATCCACGAATCGGGAGGATCAACCACGTTTGATGAAGAGAGCCCTAATAAGAGGGCGAATTACTACCGTGGAGCTGAAGATAAAAAAAGGGACCCAAACCGTAGAATACGATCAAGATGAACTAAGCCAAATCAAGATGAACCAAGCGACCAAGAAGAACTGCGACGGCGGCGGCAAAAGGGTAATCAAGCCGACACGCGGCAAAAAAGGGCAACCGGCGGAGAAGGAGTGCTCGGAATGGACCACCGGAGGGCTAGAACACCAAGACGGCGCGACGACTCGACTATGGAGGCGCCGCCAACGAGAAGGCTTACGCGCCACATCGCCGCACTCACGCCGCCGCTGGCTGCGGACGGCGAGGTCGCCGAGAAGACACGCGCTGACGGGCGCGGATGCCGGCTTCCGCGGTGGCCACGCTGCGGTAGATCGCCTCCGCGTCGAAATATGTGGTTTTCGGCCCGAGAAGAGCTCTCGAAGTCGCCACGGCAGCTGAAGGCGGCGTCGGCGGCGGCCGCGCGGCCGCGCGTGGTGTAAAGGAGATCCGAAGGGCGGAGAAGCGAGAGATCGGAATGAAACACGAATACCCAAAAAATTAGGTTTTCTCTTGGCTCGATACCACAAAGCAAGAGAAAATAGAGAATTCCTAATTTTTATTATTTCCTCAGAATAATAAATCTCTATCTCTACATTACATATTGGACTTATATATAAATAGGACTCACAATACAGTAAGACAATAAAGGAAAAGACTGTACACATCTACAGAGACCACTGAGCATCGTGAACTTTGAACACATTAAGGCCTTTGTGTACTTCTTCCGCAGTTGTTCCATCCTCAGTAATTAGTCCCTTCCCTTTTGGGAAAATAAGGTAGAAGCTTTTTGTCTCAAGATTAAAATTGAATGGGAGAAGGAACCTTCATGAGCCAAAGAAAGCTTAGTCATTTGCTTCCCCTCCGCCTAGTCTAGGAACCACTTTCTATTTCATTCTCCCCGCAACAGCTTCCAACTCATCCAATGTATTAAGCTCTCTTCCCCAAACCTGATATAACAGGAGACACCTCCAGATCTCTCCCAGATACACCCTTTCCACTTCCCTTGGACATCCTCAACCACAAGCCCAAAAGATTTAGACTCCATAGGGAACCAACTTCCCCCACCCTTGAAGCTTCACTAATTGGAATTCTAGTTTTAGGGTTTGTGCTCTTACTAATTAGAAGATGTAGTTTATATATATAGCTTGTTTTCAGAAGTGAATAACTTGTTTTTGGATTTTCATCATTTTTCTTGCAAGTCAATGGTTTTCTAAAGAAGCTATATTTTGCATGGTTTTGTATAGAAACTATTTATATTGTGAACCCAACTCCTCATAGCTTATGCTACTTGGAAACTTTGTTACTCTACATAGTTTATAGTTAAACCTATTTCTCTCCCTAGCTATCTTTGTTTTCAAATACTTGATATCCTCATAGTTATTGTTGCGGCTATCACAATTGGTATGAGATTGCACTCATGGGGTACTAGAGCATGCTGCATATTGTAGGTTTAAATCTTAACGACTTAAACTTTTAGATAAAATTGGTTGCTCAGAAATTGTATAATATATGTGCTAATTCATCTTAAGCAAATGATTTTGCTAATTTATATTACACATCTTGGAGAAATTCTCCTCATTCTTGATTCAACCAAAAAATCATGAGTCATTTACGTTTGGTTCTTCATTTCAAGTTGATATATAAAAGTGTATTTGTTTAGTGGCACTAGCAGTATCCTGTGCGTATAGAACTTGCAGGTTTTATACCAGTTTGTTCATTTTTTGACATTTTCAAGTCTCTAGCCAGGGAGACCAGACATCAATGAGAGTCGTTGATTGTGCTAGTTATCTATACCATAATATATATATATATATATATATATATATATATAGAGAGAGAGAGAGAGAGAGAGAGAGAGAGAGAGAGCTGAGATTAAGAAGAAATCATCTTTCTTAATGTCACCACCCCACAGCTTCTCTATGAAATCATCAAGTGCTAGTTGTAAATGCCTTTGTTCACCCATGACAGGTGCTGGATCTTTCAGCTGCTGCTACCATAAGAGCCATGGCCAGACCCAGGGTTGTTCCAGCTCTTGGGTGTTAGTCCTCAGTCCTGGGTACTGAACCAGAGGCTATCATTGACGAGATGAAGCTCAGTAGCTCCTACTTTTAGTTAAGATCATTCACAATAATAGGAGTTGTTTGAATATCAATGGCTTATGGTTTGGTTGGTGTTATGTTAATTAGTTGTTCTCAAGATTGAAGGTTGTCTAGGAAATCCTTCTTACCCCTGAAAATGTTCGTATCAGGATGTTCTAAATTTTTTATGGAGCTAGCTTCCTGTGTTGTGTACAAGAATTTCTTGAATATGAGCATTTCATTCATTATTGTTTGAAATCTGTTACAATAATGGTTGGCATTTATTATAATTTTTGTCAGCTGAAAGGCTTCAAGTTTTTGAATTGATTTCCAGTATAGTTGGTTATTTTTGGCATAAACGACACTATTTGATTTTTCAAGTCGTTTGCTATGGTAATGTCTGGTTCTTGGAAAGTACCAAGGAAGGAAAATAAGTAAGAAAGAAAATCATATAATTAAAATTAGTTATAAATTTATACTATAGAAACCAAGAGGAGAAGAGTTGTTAATGAATTTCAAGGTCTTTTTCTATCGAAATCATCATACATATATACAACAAAGTGTTAAGTTATACATTAGATAAGATGATCTACTTTACCTAAATTGTTACAACCATATACAGTGCTATCCTAATAAGATACAAACCAATATGTTAACGTAAGATACATACTATAACGCTCCTATTCGGGTTAAGCATTACGTTAATCACGCCACTCGGTTACATGTGCAACCAGCCCGGGTCTCCATTTAAGCTCTCGCAAGATATCACCTAATCAAGCTCTCCAATCTCTCACATACTCCGTAAATCAACCGAATAGATGCCTTCTCACCGAACGAAATGACAATTCTTCATGTGTTTATTTCTGCTCATGGAAAATGTAATTGTGAGGTAATATGAAGGACAACTTGATTGTCAAACTAGAACTTTGTTGGAACTGAGGTTTTAATACCGACTTCCGCCAAAAGTTGATGGAGCCTCATAATCTCGCATGCAGATTATGTCATTGCTCTATACTCAGATTCTGCACTAAATCGAGAGATAACGCTATGTTCCTTACTCTTTCTTAGATCCTCCCCACCTGTGATCCGAAACACTCCAAATCTATTAGCGCCCCGATTCTTGTATAAAATCTTGCGTCACCGAGGGCTCATTTCAAATAACATAGAATCTGTTCTCTGATATGATGATTAAGCGTTGGAAAAGGCATTGTGTTGACTTCTGACACTATGATGTGCAATATCAAGGTGTGTTATTGTAAAGGTAGTTCAACTTTATGCATTTTATATATCTTAGGGTCTTGAATAGTCGTCTTGAGGTAAGATGTAGGCTTGGTGCCCATAGGGTGACATGACTTAACATGCTCTTCGCTTGTTTCGAATAGATCTATAGCGTATTTCATTTGAGATAAGAAGATTCACGTTTACTCCACATAACCTCAACACCTAAGAAGTATTTTAGCATGCCTAAGTCCATGTGGGAAATTGGTCATGAAAAAAGGACTTTAGTGAAGATATACCTGCCATATCATCCCCAACAATGATAATATCATCAACATAAACAAGTAATAAGATGATACACCTTGAGAGTTTCATAAAACAGAATGATCAGTTTTGCTCTTACAGATCTTAAATTTCTCGATCACTTCCATGAATTTTCCAAACCACACATGGAGACTTGTTCTAAGCCATCACGATGATTTTGAGACGACAAACTCATCAATCTCCCACCCCGAGCAACAAACACGGGAGGTTGCTCATATAAACCCTCTTACGTAGATCACGTGAAGAAAGGCGTTTTAATATCAAGTTGATGGAGGTCCCGATACGAGTGTTGCTAGAGATACTGCAGTCGAATAGGGTTAACATGGCCGGGAAAAAGTATCAGAATAATCCACCCCATAGGTCTAGGCATGTCCTTTAGCAACAAGACGGACCTCCAACCTAGCAATTGATCCATCGAGATTAACCTTCATTGTAAACACCGCCAATGACCAATGACTTTCTTCCCTACTTGAGTAAGCGCACAAGTCCCAGTAGCATATTATGGTCAGGAAGACATCCATCGCCTCTATCATATGTCGGCAGAGATGATCTAGGGCTTGAAACCTTGTTAGACAATGAAATAGAGTCGAAGATTAAATAACCGAACATGAATGAGATGATAAATGGTTATAAGAGAGAAAAAATGAGGAGGGTGGATTGAGTATATTGGCGTTTACGCTTTCCCCGAAGAGCAATAAGAAGGTCATCACTAAAGGCTGGTTGATGTGAAGCCTTGGCCAGATGGAGGCTCGGGCGAGGGTGTAATGAGCAGACCATAAGAGTGATAAGAGGCTTTGTTAGTGGTGGAACAAAAGTTGGAACTGGTGAGACAAGAGTATAAACGAGCAAATCATCATCCTCCCCCTGACTAGTGTGGATCGAGTATGGAGAAAAGATCATTCTGCCAAGGTGACATCAGTGAAACCGGTACCTGAAGGCTAGGGCGGTGCTGTTATACTTATACGAACTAAAGGAGTAACCGAGGAAGATACACTTCAATGACTTTGGATTGAGTTTAGATACACACGGACGAACATCCGAACAAAATAAGTACACCCTAAATACCCAGAGGCTGATGACAAAGATTTATGGGGAAAGAGAGTTTGAAACATAGTGGCCTAATCCAAGACAAAGGAAGGCATCCGATTAGTAAAAAAACAAGCAATGGAAACAACATCAGCCCAGAAATGCTTGGGCACATGCATTTGAATTAATAAAGCCCAAGTGGTTTCAAGAAGATGTCTATTTTTCTTTTAGCAACTCCATTATGAAGGAGTAACACAGATATGATGAAGGATACCATTTTGAAGCATGAAGGGTGAAATTGTTGGACATAACATTCTTTAAAAACCATCACTTCTCGATTTAAATAGAAACATGGCTTGAGTGTAAATTTTAGCACAAAAGGCACATAAGTGAGAAAATAACTTCGGACAGTTTTTCATTAAATATAACAAGTTTAAGTAATTAATCATCGACAAGCGTAACAAAATGCAATTCGATTGGGGATATGATGGACATGGACCTACACATCCAGATGGGTGACTCAAAGAAGACACAAGAACTCGTTTATTAACTCTAGAACAAAAACTAAGACGATGATGTTTCACAAATTGACAGGACTCATAATCTAAGGATGATAAGGTTGAAAATTGGGGACCACTGATTACTTGATAGAGGAAGAGGGGTGGCTGATTTCTTTATGAATCTCAAATGGTGTAGTAACCCCGGAACATGTAATAGGTCTTGGTACTGTATAATCAAGAATGTAGAGACCCCCAGATTCGTGTCCTCTACCAATAATCTGTTTCGTTATAAGATCTAGAGAATCTGATGTCGAAGAATGAGACATAACGTTTAGAGTTCGAGATTAGTTTGTTCGAGAGATATCAAATTAAAATAAAAATTAGGTAAACTCAAGATAGATGATAGGGAATAGAAGGGTAGAGAAAAATGGTGCATGAACCAAGGCTCTGGGGCCCATGACCCATACACTGAAGTGATAGTGGAAGATGAAGTTGTGATTGAAAGGTAGAAAATAGATTGGAATTACCTCTCATGTGATATGTGGCTCCAGAATCAATAACCCATTCGAAGGATGAAGATGAGACAAGGCATGTGTATGGGTTACCTAATTCGGCTATAGCTTTAATCGAAGTAGATGGAGACTTAAATGATTCCTGATACAAGTGGAACCTGGCAAGTTCGTCTGCAGAGAATTGAACCGACTAAGCATATGCCTCATTAGAGGCTATATGGGTGGTCAAATCTATGATTTTGGTTCTGCCCGATTTCTTGCACAGATACTGCATAAGCATCACATGCTTGCAGGACGGTGCATCACTTTTGCCTGACATAGGGGTAGGCCTCAGTGTTACTGTGCGATACTATTTTTATCACATGGCTATCCTGGCTCACCATATTTTGAGCGACAAGCATTGCATCATACAGGCGACGGAAGAAGCGATCGAGGATATATATTATTAATGTATGTATTTGGTTGGACATTTCTTGGAAAGAAGAAACTTCATGATTGGACATAATCTGCGCCTTAACAAAATCATACTCATATGGGAGGGCGGCTAAGAAGCCTATCACTGCCATTTTTTCTCGCTGATCTTGTTAGGCCTTAACATCTGGACTAAAGGCCTTAACATTCAGTTCCTCATATGTCTTTTTATAGTCCATGAAAAGTTCCGTAAGCAACTGATCTTGTTTCTCAAAGTGATAAAAGGCTCGACACATCAAAGATGCGAGAAATATTTCCCTTTCTAGAATACACAAATTCCAAATAATCCATTAGCTCCTTAACAAACTCAAAGTGATTAATGAGAGCGAGTAGTTTACTGCATCAATGGGTTCACAATTTGGAGAAAGGCGAACGTATACACTAACCATCGGTCCTTTGAATCATGAATAGGAGGGTTCTCATTAAGGTGACTGGTTGTACGAATACTGCTTAAGTAGAGGTAGATTGTTTTACTTCAATCTAAGTAATTAGGACCAGTCAGCTTGTCCTCCGTGATTTTAGACATCATCGGGACCACCCGACGTGAAACAAGCTCTTATCTGTGGTCGTCATATTGAGTCAAGGGTAGATCGGGACCGAGAGTACCTCGAATCGGGGGCCTCAAAATCTCCTAGAAACCCTAGACAAAGAGGGATGTTGGACACAAAAGCCACAAAAAAAAAAAAAAAAAAAAGCAAATCCAAGTACCAAACAGGGAAACCAAGTGGACATGAGGTCTAGTCGGTGTCGGACAACCTTTAGAGGAGAGGCGGGCGAACGGATCGGCGTCCGCAAGCGCGGTGTGGCCGGGTTTGGCTGGTCACTGCGGTGGCGCGTGGGCTCCACAAGCGAAGTAGTTTTGTGTCGGATTTTGTGTGGGTATGTCGATGGTTGGCAAAGCTCCCCTCGGGTTGGCGGTGAATCCATCTCATGAAATAGGTGTTTAAAAAAAAACCCCACATAGCTCTCTTGAGCACTCTAAAAAACTTCTTAAAAGCAGTCGAAAACCCTTCTAATCTGAGCCCTAGGCTCTGATACCATGTAGAAACCAAGAGGAGAAGAGTTGGAGGGGGTGAATAACAGCTTTTTCATCGAGTCATCATACATATATATACAAAAGGTTAGACTATATATTTGGTAAGATGATCTACTCTACCTAAATGGTTACAACTTGAAAGTAAAGTATCTAACCAAGATACAAATCCATATGTTAGCATTATGATACATACTATAACACCAACACATTTTTAGAGTGTTGATCTTCATCTTGACAAGTAAATTCAATGTTGAAAATCCAAATAATTTGTTAACTTTTAGTGTTATTTTTATTTTCCTCCACCCCTTTTCTTTGCTTATGTTTGTTCCTCTCTATATACTTTTCTTTGAATTTTCCCCACCAAAATTTTTCAAGAATCAAACATAATCCATAGGTTTCTATGGTGATTCACATTCAATCATCACATTTAAATTTTGGCAGAAGAATGATTCACTTTTGCACTATTTTTCATTAATATATGGTTGCTAGTTAATAGTTTACAAGTTAGTTTTAGTTATAATGGTGCTATGCTATTATTTACTTGTTTAAGACTAAATATTATTATATTATTTTAGATTCTATCATTTGTATGATAATTATTATTAGTTATTTGTGCGAGTGATTATTTTGTTTGAGAAGAATGATAAAATTTATAGAGTACTTTTATTTTTAGCATTTTTAAGGTTGTGACTCATTTCGACTATTTTGGCCTGACCCATATAAGTTGAGTTGGGTTGGCTTGAATAGAAGCAACTAGGTCTTGACCTAATTTGGCCATGACCTAATTAAATTTAAAATATGTTGAGTCGACCTGTTTCCTCGACTTTAGATGGATATATGACACCTAATTTGCGATGAGGAGTTAGCAAAGGTTTTATGAGTTCAGTAATTGCCTTTAAATAGATGACGACCATATTTGAGTAAGATATTCAAAATTTGTATGAAAAAAATTCTATGTCATAAGTTATCATGTTTTCAAACTTTTGGTCCTTGTGCTAAGCTCATTCCCATCCTTTGGATACTTTCTTAAGCCCAAAGTGAAGCAAGTCACAAAATTTATGCTAATGTAATGGGCATGCTTTTTAGGCATAGACTTGATGAAGCAAACCATTAAGAAACAGGAATCTAAGAGAACAAAGAGCTCTTGCATGATGAAGTTACTTAGGTTATATTTGGTTGACAGAATATGATAGATGTGCATATCTTATTTCTCATTGGATAAGAAATATATATCCTTTGATGTGAAATAAAATAATAATAATAATAATAATAATGAAATAATATATATATATAGGATACAGTTAGCGACGATATAACTCATATTTATTACATGGAATATGTTATCCTTACTCTTTATCTTATGATGTTATATCTAACTAATCAAATATATGGTAGCTTCTCTTAGGAGTTAGTTTATGTCCTTGTCATTAAAGGTGAATGGATATGTTTCCAAACCATGGTAGGAGATCTTGATCATATGCATGAAAAATGGATATCTTATCTAACTATTTTTGGTTGAACATAGGATAATAATATAGACAACTTATAACTTATCTTTATTTACATAGTTATGAGTATCCTACTCTTATCTTATCTCATGTTATATCCGACTAATCAAATTTAACATTAGCTTCTTATAAGATCGAAGTTTATAGCCTATTCATCCAAGGTGAATGGATATACTTCCTAGCTATATCATATGGATGGGAATATCTTGATTAACAAACTCCCGAAAACTTTTTTTTTAATCCTAAAAACGCTTAAAAGTGTTTTTAAGACTAGAAACACTTTTAAAAAACAATGTCAAATTGATTAATGGTTAGGTCGATTTACATAAACCCCTGTTGTTCCTTCATAGTCTAGCGGGCCGCCATTTGGCTCTATCATATATTGATGAAAAACCCACCATCTATAATGAGACCAATCACACTCCAAACTAAATAGATAAGTATGGAAAAACTAATGGTTGAAGAGAAAGTTTAATTAATATGTAAACTATGCGCAGGGGATCGACCACCTATGTGGGTGCCATACAAACCTAATTGCATTTCTTTGATGATTGGGGGTGTCATTTATCGAGGCATACATAGAGGCTCGGGTGTAATTTTGAAGGCGTTTCTTGTCTGATGATAGGACCCTGTCTTTCAAAGAAGGCATGATCAGTGTTATCCATTATTTGATCGCTCCAGCTTTAGCCATATTTACTACTTTTATTAAGATGGAAGAGAATGTTCGGACTTTTCGCTGCCGCGTGGTAGGTGTGGGAAATCAAAGCCAGGTTTACCAAGACATCGACCATCTTCTTCTCCAGCTCTAGGCACTTGGGCCACTTCACACTTCTCAAAATGGGCAAACAGTGCTCTAAAAAGGGTCAGATATCGGGCAACTTTTGCCTCACACTCCTATGTTATGCGGGAAATGACTAGATGGGAATCTGTGAGGCTCTATCTTTGGTAACTAAAGGGCTCGAGCCAAAAGCCCCAACAAGACATTCATGCACTGGGCTTAACTGTTAAAATTAGAAAGGAAAACTGAATAGGATTGAGATTTATTTTGTTCATCAGAAAATTCAAAGCAATATAAAGGGAATAGGGTTGAGAAATTAAAAAAAAAAGAAGTAATAGATAAAAATAAGGGAAAATAACAATTTAAAATCTGCTGAACTTTCACCACTTTGTCATTTATATCTTGGAATAAAAAAGTTTTCTTTTAAATATATGTACTTTCATTTTAATAGCACTTCTAGTTTAGGATATCTCTAACCACAATATGAATCTTGAATTGAGAAAATAAATTCATGTTATGAATAAAAAATTAATTTGAATTTTTTAGGTTTGAGAAAAAATGGATTTTAATTTTAAAATTAAAAACAATAATTGTCAAGTTTTTAAACAATTTTGAATTATGTTTCGAAAAAAAATGAATTAAAACTTTATAAAATCTGAATTTAATTTCTAAATCAATACATTAATTATTTAATTAAATAAAAAAGTAAATTTAAAGTTTGGCAAATTGCATGGAATAATTAGTTTTAAAGACAAATTTGATCTTGTGAATTAAGAAAAATACATTTTAATTAAGAATTTAATTTAAAATCAATAATCTTGGAAATTCATACACATTTCTAAAATTTGTAATTGAAAACTAAAGACTATTTTTTTAATATTTAAGAGTGAAATTCATTTTTCTAAAATTCTTGATTCAAAAATTGTCATTTTAAGATTAATAACTATATTTTCCTAAAAATCCAAATTTAATTCTTTTAAATTGAAATTAAAATTTAATTTTAATTAATTAATTAATTTGATTTTATGAATTTAAAAATAAATTTTAATTGTGATGCAAAATAATTATATTTTGATTTTTAGAAAATTTGAGTTATTAACTTTAAAATGACTAAGGACATTTTACTACCTTGTAACAAAAGTGTATTAAAAAACTTTAAAAATGGCTTCTTAGATGAAATTGCTGAAAAAAAAGAATTTCAATTTTGAATATTAAAAAAATGAGTCTTTAACTTTTTTATTATAAAATTTAAAAATATGTTTAAATTATGAATTTTACTATTACTAATTTTAAAGAAGAGACCAGAGAAATAGTTTAGAGAAAGAGGGCTAGTTCCATCTTTTTGAATTTTATTTTTCATTAAAAGAGGTTTTTTTCACACAAATTTAGAGTTTATATATATATATATATATATATATATATATATATATATATATATATATATATATATATATATATATATATATATATATATATATGATATCAAATATAAATTTGAGATGATTATTTATGTTATAAATCTTATATTATAATATCTTATAAAGTTTTTAATGAATTTGATTTAAGTTTCTAATGAATCAATGTTTGTATCCCATGTATCACAAATTTAAATCAATAACATCATTTCTCTCTTTTATATATATATATATATATATATATATATATATATATATATATATATATATATATATATATATATATATATATATATATATATATATGAATTTTTTAAAAATAGTTTTCTTTTTCCAAAATGGTTATTCATAAACAAATAATCTCTTTAATAAAAGACAAACTAAAAAACCTAGTCATTTTTTCTAACCCTTTTTTAAGTACTGAGAGGTGATTTTTTTTATCATTCTTGGCTTGAAATCTCCACTCGTCTCTTTTCTATCATTTTTCGTTTTCAATAAATTATTTCTTACAAAAATACGGTTTTTACTTTGTTTTTCTTATTTTGTTAACCGTCTTATACGCGTGTTTTTTATTGTAAATACTTATCTTGTGTGTATTTGTTGTACGTCTTGTACGGCGTGTGGTTTGTTATCTTGGTAGGTGGGTGGTCAGACAAAACCACAGGAATTGATCAAGCGTGAGTCAGATAAATGGTCGTGAGTATGTTATAGAACTGGAGTTATATATATTCTAGTCGTCATAGAATTATATAATGTATAAGTTTTAAGCTGATTATTTGTTTCTATAGGATGTATGATTAGTTTTAATTAATAAAATTATTCTCCTTTAAAAAAAGTTATTCATAATATTTCATCAAATTTTTTTGAAGTAGCTCAAATTTAAGCAACTAGTTATTTAAATAAATAAAAAATATTTTTTGTAAAAAATTTGTGAAACATATTCCTTAATCTATCACTTTTTTTTCAAGAATCAATGGATTTATCATTAGTAATTTTATGAAATTTTACATAATTAAGTATTATAATTTTTCTTTGAGGAAAAAAGTATTATAATTTCTATAATTTAAATACCTTTTATTGTTTTTGTTTGTAAAGTATTTAAGACGAGAAAAGTGTTAAGTAAATGATTTTTATATATTTAGTTATCTAATGAAATTTTAAAAAGAAATTCAAAATATAAACAAAATTACTTAGAAATTTACATATTTTAAAATTATTTAATCTTTAATAAATTAAAATAGATAAAATAAATCCAAAATAAAAAAATTAATAATACGGTTTAATTTACACCATTTAACGGTTGGATTATTTTTAAGGAAAATAGCAATTTAAATCATCAACTTTTACCACTTTGTCATTTATATCATGAACTAAAAAAGTTTTCCTTTAAATATATTTACTTTTAATATTTTCACAGCCTAAGATATCATTAACCACAATATGAACCAAAATAAATTCATGTTCTTAATAATAATAAATTTGAATTTTTGTAGGTTTAGAAAAATAATTTCAATTGTAAATTTAAAATAATATTATGGATTTTTTAAAATTTTAGAATTGGAAGTATAAATATGATTTATTCATTCGACAGAAATCATGATATTATTTGTTAAATGACAAAGAAAATTTTAAGTTTTGCAATTTGCATGGAATTATTAGTTTAAGACAATTTTGATTTTATGAATTAAAAGAATTAAAATTTAATTAAAATTTTAATTGCAAAATCAAGTAACATATATATATATATATATATATATATATATATATATATATATATATATATATATATAACATAATATACTCTTTCTCATATATATGTTATTTATTTATATTGAGAAGAAAATTAATTTCATTGATTCCAACTAACCATCAGATAAAGCATATAATCGAGATAAACAAGCGCGAAAGATGAGAATAACATCTGGAGTTTAATAGTATAATGGAAATGATTCGAGCATACATAAATTTGATAGTTGAATCTACAAATTTGATATTACTATTACATTAGAATCATTTTAAAAAGCAGTTAAGTTAAAATCATAACACCACTTATTTGATTTGTGCTCTACGATAAGTGCCTCTTTCTTTCCGTTCAGATAACTATGAGCGAATAAGCGTCATGGCTGGCTTGTGGCCATCTTGTTATCTGAGACAGCACAGTACGTCGGTTAAGAGCGATGATAACCAGCTAGCGTCTGTGAAGGTGGCAATGATCATCACATTACACAAAGGCAGCGACTAAATAGCGGAAAAACATATAAAAACTAGATTTGTGTGAAAAAACTTTCTTTAATAGGAAAAAAAATGTAAAGATGGAACTAGCCCTTTCTCTCAACTTGTTCTCTGTCTCTCTTCCTTAAAATTAGTAATGTAAAATTCATAATTTAAACACATTTTTTAAAATTTATAATAAAAGCTAAGACTCATTTTTAATATTAAAGTGAAATTTACTTTTTCAAAAATTCTTGATTCAAGATTGTCATTTTAAAGTTTTTTAATACACTTTTAAGTTACAAAGGTAGTAAAATGTCCTTAGTCATTTTACTAAGTTAATAACTCAAATTTACTCTAAAAATCAAAATATAATTCTTTTGTCATAAGGTAAAATTTATTTTTAATTCATAAAAATCAAAGTAATTATTTAATTAAAATTAAATTTTAATTTCGAATTTAAAAGAATTGATTTGAGATTTTAGAAAATGTGAGTTTTAAAATGACAATTTTTGAATCAAAATTTTGAAAAACTTTAAATTTCAATTTTTAAATAATAAAAAAATAATCTTTAGTTTTCTATACAAATTTTAGAAGTAATAATTTAAGATTATTGATTTTAAATTAAATTTTTAATTAAAATGTATTTTTTAATTCATAAGATAAAATTTGTCTTTTAAAAACTAATTATTCCATGCAATTTTTCCAAACTTTAAATTTACTTTTTGTTTACATTGAAAATAATTAATGTTTTGATTTAGAATGTAAATTCAGATTTATAAAGTTTTAATTCAAATTTTTTGTATAATTCAAAATTGTTTAAAAACTTGACAATTATTGTTTTTTGTTTTAGAATTAAAATCATTTTTTCTCAAACCTAAAAAATTCAAATGTTTTTTATTATATATCAATTTATTTTCTCGATTCAAGATTTGTATTGTGGTTAGAGATATCCTAAACTAAGTGCTATTAAAATGAAAGTACATATATTTAAAAGAAATTTTTTTAGTTCAAGATATAAATGACAAAGTGGTGAAAGTTCATGATTTAAATTGTTATTTTTCCTTATTTTTTATCTGACAACATTTGTTTTTTTTTAAATTTCTCAACCCTATTCCCTTTATATTGCTTTGAATTTTCTGATGAACAAACAAAATCTCAATCCTATTCAGTTTTCCTTCCTAATTTCGAACAAAGAAGTCGAGTATGAAATAGTCTTGTTGGGGCTTCGTTTGGCTCGAGCCCTTTCAGTTACCAGCATAGAGCTCTGTTGTGATTCCCATCTAGTTGCCTCCCAGATAACATAGGAGTGTGAGGCAAAAGTTGCCCGATATCTGACCCTTTTCAGAGCACTGTTTGCCCATTTTGAGAAGTGCGAGGCAGTGCCTGGAAATTTGGAGAAGATGGTCGATGTCTTGGTAAACCTGGCTTTGATTTCCCCATACCCTTACCACATGCAGCTAAATGTCTGGAACATTCTTCCATCTTAATAAAAGTAGTAAATATGGCTAAAGCTGGAGTGATCGAATAATGGATAACACCGATCATGTCTTCTTTGAAGAGCCGGAAATTGATGACATCAGCCACCACCCCCCCGATCATCAAGAAATGCTTGAGGGCTTGTGAAAACATAGGTGAGTGATCCTATGCCATAGAATTATGACATAAAGGGTTCCTCTTGTGAACCATGAAACAGAGTCCTAATGATTGTTAGGGCCTTATTGTTAGTTATTTTCACATATATAAATTTTGGCATAAAACAACCAAATCCGCAAGTGTACGGATCATAAGTAATAAAGTTATTTTTTAATTAAAAACCCATAGTATCGAACCCATTGGGAAAAATCGGTTTAAATGGGAGATTAAGTACCTCGACTAGTAAAGAAATTCACTATCTAAGCGATGTGACTGATTGGGATGATGATTGCTTAAACTAAATTAATTAACCTAAATTCTTGAAAATCAACAAATAATTGAAATGAAATGGAAGAAAACTTTAACAATTAACGCTAGGGTCGGTTGTCTCCATTGATGGGTTTACACTCAATCCATAAATCTCAATTAAAGTGAATGTATCCTCATGCTTACCCAAGGAACTCGATACAAGGTTTACACTTTTGTGTCTCCCCTATTTTTCTCACACCTCATTCATATTCTCCTTTCGGTTCTTACGATCTTCACATAAGATTGAATGATGTCCATCTTAATAAAATCCACCTAGTACTAAGCATTCCTAGTTTCCTAGATCTCTTTGATTAAGTTAAATTGATTTTAATAATTGTGGGACATAAAAGGTGAAAATCAATTCCTAAGGGGATGCTTCCAACCATCACTGTAGAACCCCTTAAGCTCTAGGTTTCAACTTCACCCTCCAGCATACAACAATTAGATAAAACCCTGGGAAATCAAATTGGTATTGCTACAGTATTAAGTTGTTATGAATATCAATGGATGATACCCAGAAAGAGTTGTATCCTTGTCTTGATTTCTAGGATCCCTCTAAGTGACACGAGAGATCTCGTACGAGAAATGAAACAATCACTGAGGGTATTTTGCATGGATATTTAATGAACTAATATACTGTAAGTGTAATTTTGATAGTTCACAATTTTTGTTCCTACCTCTGTATGACTAATTGTTGATTCATCATCTTTCACCTTTAGAGGTTTCATCTCAATTTAGTAGAATGATCTTAATCCTGTGTTAGCTTAGATTCTAATCAAGGAGAAGAAACATTTTAATAAATTGCCTTATTAGGTACAATTGTGGAGAAGGCTTGTGTTACTCTTATGCACATGGGAACAATAGGTTTCGATCATAAGAAATGGTTGTGAAGTGCTGGAAAGAAAAAACAACTAGATCATCAAGAAAGATGAGTCGAATTGTTAAAGTAAACTATTAGACCCATTGACTGCTTTAGAATATGGTCTCTGATAGTGATGTATGAATGTTAGGAGGTTTCCAATACTACTTTGCTTTTGGACAAGTCCAAAATTCAAAACCATGACTAATTTGTTTTTAAACCTATTGCAAATTGATAATCAGAGCAATTGTTCATTTCTCAGTGCTGTTTCAATTTAGAGAATTATCTTATTCATTTTATTTTTAAATTCTTTTCAATTGGAGAAAACGAAACAAAAAGTATTTTGATAATAGTCTATGCGATTAGTTTCACAGTGATTTCAAAGCAGGTTGTTCAATTAGTGACTATACATTGCCGGGAATGAGTTGATCTTTAGATTTTAACTCAATTCTCGTGGGAATGCTATCTGGACTTAAAATCCATTTTATTACTTGTATGACCTGTGCACTTACAATGATTTAGACCAAAATCAAATTTTACTTGTAGATTATTTTATACTCAGCAGAAAATAGTATTTGCAATTGTTATCAATCAAGTTTTTGGAAAAACTGCAGGAGATTGAAGGGTTTTTATAGTGATATCATAAAACAATTGGATTTTGGTCTATGTAAAAATCAGTTGACACCTCTTTGCATCTCGGGTTATGAACTTCTCTAGGTTGTCTAGGGAATGTGGAGGTGCCTCGTGAAGTGGGTCCCATTCTCTTTCTCTTTACCGGAACTGCTTTCTTGGGAGCCATTTAAAAGGAAGGAAGGTGGTTTGGCAATACTGGGTTTTTGGTGGGAAGAGAGAAAGTTCAGGTGATGGTGAAATGAAAAAAATGACTTTCGAGTCAATTTAAAGTGCCCTAGATTCGGGCATCTCCGCCTAGGCGAAGCACTTAAGAAGATGGAAGGTCGCGAGGGTTCGTTTAGGTGAAGGTGGCTTCGCCTAGGCGAACTCGAGAGCAAACCAAAAGTTTCTTGGACTCTTCGCCAAGGCGAACCAAAGAGCTTGCCAACCAAAATGTGGGGGGTTTGCCTGGGTGAAGAAATCCTTAGCCTAGGCGAAGGTCTTCGCCCAGGCGAAGGTGTTTCTTTGCCAAGGTAAACCAAAGGACTTCACTAAATGAACTACGGGTTCGCCTAGGCGAAGCTCTCTTGTTCTCAAATTCACACTTAATGTATTACAATCAATTTGACTCTTTTGTTTTCTCTCCTTTTGAAAAATGTCATACGTTTTTAATTTCACCCCAAAACTCGGTTTCAATTTGGTAAACCTCGATTTTTTCTTCTTGAGTAAACTTGAAACACTCAATAAACACATCAAACAAAACAAAACAAAGTGGAAAACAAAACAAAACAAGAATCCCCAAAATTTGCAAAATGAAACTAAGAACAAACATGAAAAAGAAAAATAAAGATACATGGAAGAAAGGGATTCTTACAATACTTGGGTTGCCTGAAAGCACACTATATTTAGTGACGATAGCTCAAATGACCATGTCTTACCGTTAGTACATAGAAACGATGAAAACTATACTCGCGGGAGAATGACTCATGGGTGTTTGGTCCAATGAGCCAAAGCATGCTGGAATGAACTTCTGTGGCAAGATGGTGTTGCCTTTAACTTTACAACAATTGATTTTTTTAGTTCCTTCAATATTGGATGTTGTCATGCTCAAAATTCCATGCATGGGTGTAGCTTCTATTTTCATGCACCTTTCATTCTCTTTCTTTTGGGAATTGTCCTTTTGATAGATGCTCAGTTACACTTTGTCATCTTCGACTCTTAAGGTCAATTCTACTCCATCGGCAGAGCTTTGATTTATGGCTAGGAAGGGTCACCCAAGAATGAGAGGTACTTTTTCATCCTCGTCCATATCTAACACCACAAAATCCATCGGGAAAATGAACTTGCCCACTATTATGAGCGCATCTTCAATAACTTCTTTGGGTGAAGCCATTGATCGATCTGCCATTTGAAGTGATAGAGTTGTCGATTCTATTTCCCCTAGATTCAGCCTCTTTGCAACTGAATATGGCATCAAATTGATGTTGGCACCAAGATCACACAAAGCCTTGTTGAATGTATGCTTGATGAGTGTCTAAAACACTCATGTCATACCCACATCCTTACTACGTTTTAGTTCTATTTTATATATATATATATATATATATATATATATATATATATATATATATATATATATATATCTCTTATATATATATATATATATATATTAATAAATCAATTATTATCGATATATGATTTTTGGATCTTTTGTGCATTGCAGGTGAATATGGTGGTTTTTAGAAGCTTTTTGGAAATGCGAAGAAGAAGAAGTGAAGACCTAGCAGCAACGTCGCAACGTTGGGTCAATAGAAGTTAAAGTCAAAGAGCAACCCAACATCACGACGTTCCAACGTGTAGGCGTGTTACTGACGTCAGCAGTTTTAAAACAGTTCTTGCCCGAATTATAAAAATCACGGGAGACCCGATTCCGGTGTCAGCGACCTCCCCGAGGAGTGGAACACGACGAAGCGACTCGAGAGATCGTAAAAACTCATGTTTTTGTATTTCTCTTCTCAAAACTATCAATGATTTATAGCACTATGCTTGTAATAATCTTCATTATGTTCTAGATTTATTTCTAGGGTTTTGTTGAACCCCGCTACAGTTGTATGGATTAGAGATTAATTCTATTCTGTTCAGTTTACTCATGAGTTATATCGAATTGCTTTGGGTATGTGGTTTAATTTCATGTTAATGTTTGGCCAACATTGACATGATCTTGCTGGGTATCCGAGATTGAGAGATAAGGACTCATAGGGATCTAAGTAGAGCAACACTTGGTCAATCGACGAACAGAGATATCTCGGTTCTGAGTGTGGTGATTAGGGCTTAAGTATTTAAGCATTTGGTCTGAGGTCGGGCGGGGAGTGCACTGAACCTGCTTGTGAAATGGCGGGATATACCTCGAGAGGATATCACGTGCTTGATCACCTGTCGCTTGAGAATTCATTAATAGGCGGAATAATAATTCCTGGAGGCAATAATCATCAATTGTAGCGAGGGGAGGCAAAATCTAGTTTTCCCCTAAAAAGTAATTTCACAAGTTATTTTAGATTTAGTTTTAATTCTACAGTAATTGGAAATTCATTAAGAGTTTAAGTCCGGATAATATTGTAGGGCCCGATTCAATTAGTGTACTTCTCCTGTGGATCGATATCAGGTACTTAGTGCGATATATTACTTGATAGCAGGCGTGCACTTGCTCACATAGACGCTTTACCCTGTTTATACAAGTCACACATCACGTTTTCATGCTATCAAGTTTTTGGCGCTGTTACCAGGGAGAAGTTTCGTGTTGATATTGACAATAGTGAAAATAGATATTACTTTGGAATTTTATTTTATTTTATTTATTTTTATTTTGTCTATATAAGTGCTTGTAATTTGGTCTTTGCGTTTGTGCGTGTGATTACAGTGAAGGCTATTGTGAATGTATGCGAAGACGGGGTCAAGTTGAACTACTTCCATTTGATCTTGAACGGAAAGAACGCTACAGGTGTCACGAAGAAACGAACCTGTGAAATCCCAGCGACCATGCAGAATAATGAAGGGCAAGATCAGGACCAAGAACAAAATGAGTCACAAGTGGGTCACAATGGGAATAATGGTAGGGATTATGTGCCCAGGCCGTTTATACAGCCAGATGATCCGTTTATGTTGCTATAAGAGTTCGCCTTACCACCTATAGTTGTTCGATGCTATATAAGAAGACCACCCGGATTCGACGAGCAACTTGGTAGCCGGTAACCTTGCGAGATACTTTAGATAATTATGTTCCGCAGTTGCCAGTGATGAGAATCCAGAATATGCACTGGCAGAGGCGCTCGGTGAGATTGTTTACTTGCTCTCACTAGGTGATAGAGGTTAAACATTGGCTAGCAGTCGATACACTTAGAGATTCCATTGCTTATTGGAACGACTTGAGTCTGAAGTTCTAACAAAGTTCTTCCTACTTACAGAAGTACAACTAGTCTGCGAGAGATCGATACTACAGACAGCTGGAGGGAGAGAACTTGGTGAAGCATGGGAGAGACTTCATGAGCGGTGGAGATGTCCACACCCGCAATTTGTTAGTGGATCACAGTCCACTTTTATAACGGTATGAGGATCTGACAGGAATAGTTATAGATGCCTCGAAGTGCACTAATGAGAAAACTACGGACCAAGCATATGAAATCTGGACGATACAAGCACTGTAATGTCAGGTGGCTTAGGGATGGATTCTGCAAGGGAAAAGGCGTGGGAGGCGCGGGATAACGAGGTCCTGTGTCCCCGGTTACTCATGTCACGTGCTTCATTCGCAGTGAGTGCTCGTAAATCTTTGTTCAAACTAACCCATAGGAGTTATGCGAATTATGTGGAGGATAGAGCAGTGTCTGAGTAATATTTGGGACTAAGCAGTGAGCATGCCTAATATGTGTCAAGGTTTGTCGACCACAACGGTCGGTATGGGGCTTGTGATTATCAAAACCATAATCGGGAGCCCGAGGTGGAGTAATAACGACGTCAGAATTATGGATGGAGGAACAATCTGAACAACATGCCACCACCCCGAGTGAGCGAACCGCCACCAGAGAAAAAAGTGGACTTGGAATAAGCCCTTGCTCAAATGCTTACTTCTCATACCGCCTTTATGAATGAGAATAGCCCGAATATGCAAAATCGAGCCCGCCCAGGATTGAGCAATCGAGCGGCGTAGTTAAGAAACACAGGTGCAAATGGAGTGAATGTAATATATACTAAGCGAGAGTAACAAGGTTCCTTGCTAAGCAATTCAGAGAAAAACCCTAGGGGTGATGGTAAGGAACATGTTAAGGCTATCACGTTAAGAAGTGGTAGATAGCTAGCTACATGGGGGCCGCCCTGATAGTAGAGAGGAAAGCGAGGTAATGGAGCAGTTCGGCTTGGAATATCGGAGGTAAGGAAGCGCGGCCCAAGGAGAAGCAGTAAGACACGAATGGGAGGAAGAATTTGAAAGCAGTAGCTACAACTGAACCCTATGCACTAGTACCATATTCCCAGCGTTTGAGGTAGAATAAACTGGATAAGCAGTTTACTAAATTCATGGAAGTGTTTAAGAAACTGCATATCAACATTCCATTTGCAAATGCATTAGAACAGATGCCTAACTACGTCAAATTCATGAAAGATATACTATCCAGGAAAAGAAAGTTATCAGAATTTGAGACAGTGAATCTTACTGAGGAGTGCGTGCTATACTTAAGAGGAAATTGTCACATAAGCTAAAGGATCCAAGAAGCTTCACAATCCTTTGTAAGATAGGGAACTCGATCTTTGAGAGAGCCCTATGTGACTTGGGAGCGAGTATTAACCTCATGCCTTTATCCATTTCCAGACAGTTGGGTTTAGGTGAAGCTAGACCTACTACGGTCACCATGGCAGCGAGATAGATCATGATATCTTCGAGGGGGTGATAGAAGATGTGCTAGTAAAGGTAGACAAGTTTATCTTCCCAGCTGACTTCATAGTGTTAGACATGGAGGAAGATAAAGAGATACCCATCATATTGGGTAGACCATGTCTAGCAACTGGCAAGGCTAAGATTGATGTGCAGAAGGGAGAGCTGAAACTAAGAGTGCAGGATGATGAAGTCCGAATTTAGTGTATTTAATCTTGGGTGAGCATCGGTAGGAGAAGCGTGCATGCTTTATGATAGAGAGCGTGGGGCATAGTGCACAGCCATAGTGGTTTGGCCAGGCCCTTTGGAGGCTAGCCTTGTGCAGAATGCTGGAGGAACTAAATGAAGAGGCCGAAGAGTATGTGAAGTGGATGGACTCCTTCCAACCGAACAGGAGGAAGTATTATGAGCTGTTGGAAGAGAACCCTCCGATTTGAATGCCCTTGGTTGAGTGACCACCACAGTTGGAGCAAAATCCACTCCCTAGTCACTTGAGGTATGCGTACTTAGAGATCCTCAGCCACGGATTATCATATCAACATCTCGACGACGTGGAAGAAGAAGCTTTTGAGATCAAGAGATCTTTATGGGTGTCTCTAACTTGGTACAAAGGGGATCAAGCCCCTCCGTGTGTGTCCCATGTCCGGATCTTTATTAGAGGATGGGCACAAGCGCCGTTAGAAGCTCGGAGGAGACTAAACCGACGATGAAGAGAAAGTGGCAGAAAAGAGGGTATTGAGTGGTTAGATGCGGTGATCTGCCCGTCTCGAATAGTTAGGTGGTGGCGAGTCTGGCGGTTTGTCCCACAGGGAGGGCCACGGTGTCTGGTGGGTGAAGGGACCCGACTGGGATTTTCGCTTTCTCTTTCGGGGGACCCTCCCAGAGTACTCCTACGGTCGAAAAGAGCTTTTCATTTCGTTTAAACGCCTTTTTAAAAGTGGTAGTAGAAGCGAACCCATTTATCTGATTCGTTTTTCCATTAAAATCTTATGAAATATGGTAGGACAATTTTTTTTTTTTTTCACATTAAACACTTTATAGAAAATCAGGCAGAGTTTCCTCTGTTTTTCGGACATGTCCCAATTTACAACACTTGTAATAAAACAATTTAGTACCACATCCAATGATAGGACGTGATCCCTTGACCAATTTAAATGTTTTTAAAATCATTTTACGAACACTATATAAATATATAAACAATCTTTTTAAAACCTATATATATATTACAAATAAAGGTGCATAAGTAGTTGTACAGCAAAACTATACATTTTGAGGTGGTCATCACGTGGCGGAGTGTCAGCGGGAGGATGCTCGAGCGCACTTAGGTCTATTACAGAAAACATTTGGAAAAGGGTGAGTTAAAGGCTCGGTGAGGAGTGCAGTCATAGGAAAATAATGTTTCGGATATAGTTCAAATATAATATGGCCCAAAAGCAAATTGTATAGATATCTCATTTCCATAAACATTGCTTCCGTTCTTTTCCTTTTCTATTCGAATACCCGTGTAAAACAATTGTATAGAGATCTCATTTACCATAAACATTTACTTCTTTTCTTTTCCATATAGTTCAAATACAATGCTTAAAACAATTGTATCAGCATATCTTTTCAATATATACTTTCTTTTCCTTTTGAATCCGTCATATCAATGGAACGCCTACAGTTAACACTTGTTGGTCCATGAAAACCTCTGAAATAGTCTTGATCATCGATGGCCCCAAAGGAACCTCCAGAAATCGTGCCTACCAATTAACCCTTATTTGGCCCATATGAAAGAACCTACGATGATCTTACGATCATCGATGACCTAAAAAAGGAACCTCAGATACGTGATGTCTTTCTTTTAAATTCCATTACTATGGAATAAAATGCATTATCACGTTAGTAAGCGCTGATGCTTTACAGTGTAAGTGATATCATCCTCTTCTCTTCCTCTGTAAAAATATCCTAACCCTTTCCCATGTACCATGCATCACGCGTAAAAATACTTTAATTGACTTTCCTTTAAACTTTATCTTTTAACATAGGGTAACCATGAATTCAAACATTTCATAAACATGTATATATAAAATATACATTCATAAACATTCATTTCTTATGGAAACCATAAATCATGCTTTATAAAACTATGAAACCATAATCATTTCATATTTTCTCAACATAATTTAAAGTCAAGAAAACCACATTTCTTTTTTTCATTTGAATATTTATAGCATAGATCATAAAAAACATATACATTTGGTAAACATTAATATATATATATATATATATATATATATTTTCCATCTACCTTAGTTATTTAAGCCCTTTTCCTCTTTAAACAAAACTTTCCACCTCCACCCTTGTCCTTTATCACCTTCCCTCCTACAAAATCACATTATCCATAAAATCCATTAACATCATACCCACCAATCATGTTTAATTAAACCATTAGCTATCTATGCTTTCCGGCCAGCATAGCATTTAATCACTTCCAATTGATTAAAATCAATTGAACTCAACTCTTTTGTTCTCTGTGATTTTCTTATACTTGCTCTGGAATTTACTTTATACAATAGCCCACAACATGCCATGAAATGGTCATGCAACAGGCTATTCACATCGACATAACCAAACCCAACCTGGACCTTGGTGCAGCCGCAAATTTTCGATCCATTGTATTCATCCACTGTCTCTACGGGAATATGGTTAGAATATTGACACAATGGGCTTTCCATAGAGTTCGAGAACACCCCTGGCTTGAGTTCGGACGAAGAAGTTATGGCCTTAGGGAATTGGAGGCCATGACCATTATATCCCAGAAATTAGTGTCTTTGGTGCACTGAATGAATTTTGAGTCCCGATGGGTGAATTTGGATTGACCTATTTCAATGAGGATTGTTCTCTATCAGTCTAGTTTACTTACATATTTGAATCACTCCCAGTCGGATGAGTGATGGCCATGTGCAAACTTAATCTGGTCATGGAGTAATAAAACGAGAACATAAGCGCACGCACATAACTGCATTTGAATGCATTTTGAGTCCGAATCGGTCGAATTTGGATAGACTATTTCAAGGCAATGTTCTCCTATCGCTCGGTCGGATGAGTGATGGCAGTTATGGCCAATCTGATCATAGGGTCGGAGAAAAAAAACTGGACAACATCTTCTTGGACACACACATACCCTTAGGTAGAGTGCTTAGAAGTGGGGAAAAACTCTACCTCAGATGGCGTGCTTTCGGGGACCACTTAGTCTTTCTCGGTTTAGTGAAAGCCGAACCTTGGACCTTGGAAGAATCTTGTGATTACGGTACCCTACATCAGCTCTCGTCGTGTTGATCGGCCCAACTCTCGGCCGTGGTCCAGGCCAATGAGAAATCCAGTGAGATCGAAGAGAGAAGATTGCTTTTCTCTCTCTCTCTCTTACTCTCTCTCTCTCTACGGTTTGGATTAGACCAAAAATGAGATCTTTTGGTGGTTTAGATTTTTTTGGCTATTTATACATGAGACACGTGGCTCACGTCGCGTCACGTGTCAATTTTCCTTCGGTCTTTTTTCGTCCCAAAATAATTTATTTCGTCTCGGTTTCAGTTCCATTTATCTTAAATGGAAAAATTTTAAATATTTGACATTTTTCAGGATTTTACTAAAAGTCTCGTTTTCAGGTTCCACTCGACACCCGTCGTCTTGAATTTCGTGAAAATCTGACTGTCTCGGAATTCAACGAAATTTGACTAGGTAACTAGATTTGTGAGGCAGATTCAACGATGAAGTCAGTTTAGATAAGTAGGGGATCTAGAAAAATTTCATATTTTTCTGTGGCAAACAACCGGTTTGCCATTTTTCAGAAAAATTTTCGTTTTAATCTAGTTCAGCTTCTTTGGACTCAATACATTATGAACATATTTTTTTATTTTCGGGCTTTTTTTTTCAAAAATCACTATTCATTTCATTTCCCGGTCAATACAAGCCGTCGAAAACAAAATTTACTATTCATGGAAATTGTAAATTGAGGTCTTACCTTTGAGAATACGCATACTACCCAACCTTCGAGCAGGTTATAGGGTGGAGGAATTTGCATAGACTATCGGAAATTAAATAAAACGACTAGAAAAATCATTTTCAACCCATTCTTAGATCGGATGCTAGGCCGTTTGTGAGCATGAGCATTCTTGTTTCTTAGGCCAGTGTCGGGTTATAATTGGGTCACCCATATCACCGGAGGACCAGGTGAAACAACTTTGTTGCATGCCGTATGTGTGAATTTTGCTTTTAGGAGAATGCCCTTTGGGCTATGTAACGCAATGGGCACGTTTCAACGCTGCATGATGACCATATTCTCAAACATGGTTGAGAGAACAATTGAAGTATTCATGGATGATTTCTCTGTGCTGGGGAAATCTTTTGATAATTACTGGAGAAGCACAGGCGGGCCTTGATAAAGATGTGAAACTAACCTTATGCTGAATTAGGAAAAGTGTCACTTCATGGTGAAGGAAGGCATTGTATTGGGGCACCGGATATCAGAAAGAGGAATCGAGCTAGATAAAGCCAAGATTGAAAAATAGAAACTCGCTATGCTTGAGTGAAAAGGAATAAGGAGCTTTCTAGGTCACGCAGGATTCTACAGGAGATTCATAAAGTTTCTCCCGAAATAGCTAAGCCCACTATGTCGGTACTTATTCGAGGGCGCCCTTTGAGTTTGATGATTAGTGCTTGAAAGCGTTCTTGTTTCTCAAACAAAAATTGGTATCGGCACCTATTGTAGTAGCCCCGGACTAGAATCTTCCTTTTGAACTAATGTGTGATGCGAGCAACTACACAATAGGGGCAGTGCTAGGCCAAAAATGGGACATAACATTTCAAGTTATCTATTATGCGAGCCGGACGTTGAATGATGCATAGCTCAACTATGCAACAACTGAAAAAGAACTTCTTGCTATTGTGTTTGCATTTGACAAGTTTTGGCCGTACATAATTAGTAATAGGGTAAGAGTGCACACCGACCATTAATCCATAAAGTACTTGATGACTAAGAAGGGCATAAAGCGAGGCTTGCTAAGGTAGGTGTTACTACTACAGGAGTTCATTTAGAAATTAAACATAAGAAAGGGGCCGAAAATCTAGTGAGCCATCTTTCACGATTAGAAGGGTCAAGTAAAGAAATTCAGATCAATGATGATTTCCCTGATGAACAACTCTTGGCAATTGAAGACAAAGAGCCAGTACCGTGGTTTGTGGATTTTGTGAACTACTTGGTAGCAAGAGTGCTCCCCCTAGAATTTAGTTATCAGCAGAAGAAAATATTTTGCGTACAGCTGAAGCACTACTACTGGGAGGAACCTATCCTGTATAAGCATTGTGCTGACCAGGAGATAAGAAGATGTGTCCCATAAGAGGAAATAGAAAGTATTCTAACTCATTGTCACTTGTTCCCCAGCATGTAGGGGCACTTTAGGAAATAGAATGATTCTGAAAGGTATTTCAATCGTGGGTTTCTATTAGCTGCCTTATTCGAGGATGCACACCACTTTGTGTCCACTTTAATGACAATGCGAAGAATGGGAAGCATATCAAAGCGAGATGAGCGCCTTTCTGACCTATTTTAGAGGTAGAGGCTACATTTTGATATACGAGAATGATTTTATGGGTCATTTTCCTTTATTTTAGCAACCTATACATTCTCTTGGCGTAGATTACACGTTTCTAAATGGAGTTAGGCCATACCTGCAGAACTAATGATGCGAAGTGGTAGCAAGCTTTCTCATGAGTCATACATTCACGAGGTCCCGAGACTCGGGAGCATTGATCTGGAAATAGGAAACATTTCTATAACAAACTCGTTGACAACGTGTTGAGGAAATATGGTGTCCGGCATCGGACTGTACTTGCATACCACCCACAGACTAATGCCCAAGCAAAATTGTCGAACAAAGAAATCAAATCTATCTTAGAAAAGCGTTGATAGCTCGAGAAGAAGGTAGAAAGCGAAAAGATAGATGATGCTCTAGGCATATAGAACCATTGAAGACACCATTGGGAATGTCACCATTCGGGCTAGTGTTCGGAGAAAAGTGTCGCTAGGTGGAATTGGAGCATAGGCATCTTTGAACCTTCATTAGTTGAATATGGATAGTAAGATGGCCGGCGATAAACGTATGTTGCAGCTCAGTGAATTAGAGGAGTTCCGTACTGAGGCGTATGAGAGTGCGAAGATATATAAAGAAAAGACGAAAGTCTGGCACGATAAGCATATTGCAAGGAAAAAGTTTGAGTCGGGTCAACGGGTCCTCTTATTTAATTCTCGACTCAAACTTTTCCCAGGGAAATTAAAGTCAAGGTGGTTGGGACCATTTACTGTGACTCAGGTTTTTCCATATGGAGGAGCGGAAATTATGCACCCAAAGAAAGGATCCTTTAAAGTTAACACACAACTATTGAAGCCACACTTTGGGGGTGAGTTTCATGCAAGCAAGCATGCCATACATCCAAGCACACCAAAAATAGTGCCATAGGGAGTTCGTGCAGTCCCGTAATCTCGGGAACATTGAGATTCAAAGTATTCGAGCTAAAGACATTAAACAAAGCGCTACTTAGGAGGCAACCCAAGCTTTTTGATGTTTTTCTTTCCGTAGTGTAGTTTTGAGTGTTTTTGGTTTTTTGTATGTTTTTCTATTTCTTTCCATAATCGAAATTTTTTGTTTGTTTGTTTGTTTTTAGGACTCGAGATAGTAGTGGCAGTTGAGAGCTAGTTCGGGAAACTCATTCCAAGAGTACGAAGAGGGTTGGAACTTCATTTAGGGAGTTTTCTCAGACTTAGAAAGTTTTGTAAAAAATTGAATTTGACCATCTCTATAACGTTGCGACATTGAAAGAAGTCGAAAACACAAGCCTTTGTCACGTCGTGACTTTGGGTTTCAACGTCGCAAGTTGGCAGACCACAATTTGGAGCCACTCTACATGCGTCGTGGCGTTAGCTGACGTGTGGGAGTCATATTTCAACATCACTGGAAACGTCGCGATGTTGGATTTCAACGTCAGACCTTGGCTTAAGTGACTCTGAGCAACTGCGTGTTAGTAATAGTGCTCTGGAAACTTATTGTATGGACATGATATTTTATTTATTTATGAGAATTTATTATTATGATGATTTGCATGTTTATTATATATAATGTCCTTGAATAATATTATTAATTATTCTAAATGTTCCTAATCGGTTATTGTTATGGGAATAACAATGAATTAAGATTAGTATAAAGTTTGATTGATATTCATGGGATGAATATGTGTATGAGATACAAATCAAATTTATATACATTTGTTGAGAACAAATATTAGACGGACAGTCTTGAGATTAATAATACATGGATCGAGTCATAAGTTAATCTCACAATAGTTGTCATTAAATCCTTTGACTGAGATCGCTATAGTTCTCAACATAAGGAATATTGTGTTTTGAGGAGAAGTATAATCAAAGCGTTGTCTTTAATCGGATGACTATAAAGGTTATACTTGAACATAATAAAATTATGTGACTAGAGATATGAAGCGATTAAGATGAAATTGTCCCTCTTTATTATAAGAGAGATATCTCACGGGTCCCCTCGACAATTGAGGTGAGAAATGCATGGTCGTGCTTAAATGGTGATGGATATCAATGTCATTTTGTTTAGTCGTCCCAGTGGGTTTGATTAATGCAGATAGAGCGATATAAAGGTTGAACTTTTAATCGAAAGTAAACATATTCATGAATATCGTGAGACAAAGGATTATGTCATTAGCTATATTAAGGTTGTCTCGGATCATGAACTTTTCATTTAACTTGGGTAGTCATAATGTCTTCTTAGAGGCCGCCTTATAACTTGTAGGATCGAATGTGATTTGGAGCTCTTTCTTGATGTTAATTGAACCTATAAGTCGCACATTGGAAACGAATAATATGGTTATGGTTTTAAGCTCTCTGCCAGTAATTTAAAATGATGAGATTATTTTAAATTACAAACCTTTCAGATAGTTGTTATTTAAATTGAATTTAATTTGAAAGTTTAAATTCGCGATTTAAATTATAACAAATAATTAATTTGTTATATTTTCTTATTGGATAAGGAAATAATCGTAAGGTTTTTCTTAAAAGAGTTTAAATATATAATAATATAAAAGTCGTTTCCTTATCGATAAGGATTTGAATTTAAATTATTATTATTTAAAAGAGTTTAAATATATAATAATATAAAAGTTCGTTTTTGACTTAAACCCTAGAAGACTTATATATATATATATATATATATGTGTGTGTGAGACATATATATTTTGTAGTAGTCGTCTTTTACTCTAAGAACAACCAAAACAGAGAGAAAGAAAAGAAAAACCCTAATTTTGTTTTGAGAAGACGAACCTGAACTAGCATTCAACAAGATAGTTCATTATTTGTTCGTGTGTGGATACTTGTAGAGGTGGTCGCTTTCGAAGAGCGACACCTTTGAGATTCGAATAAACGAGAGACGCAAACTTTGAAGGCTTGGCGAATCGATCTATAAGAGGTAAGTTTCCGTTTACCCTTCCTTGGTTTTTGTAAGCAGCGTACGATCCTTGGTGGGTTAAGGGATAAAAATTTTAAATTCAGCAGACATGCTCGATCGAATTGGATATTCTGCATTACAGATCATCTTCCAATCCTCCATACACCAGAACATATCCTTAGACCTTCTCAGATACTTAAGAATGTTCTTCCACGGTATCGGTCTGTCTGCTTATGTCTCATGGTATTACTCTTAGCAAATCTCGGTGTCCAACACTTTAAAGATGAAGGCGAGGCGGATAAAGTAAGATTCCTTATGCCTGTGATAGGATCTATCATGTATGCCATGTTGTGCACTAGACCCCGGATGTATCTTATACTTTAAGCATAACGGTAGATACTAGTCGGATCCGGTAGAGTCCTTTGGGCCCGATTTGTCGAACATTCTTAAGTATCGAGGAAGGAATTAAAGATATGTTCTTGGTGTATGGCGGATTGGATCCTAACTTTGTGACATTGACACTTCCACCTTCTGGAACATCGCGACGTTGGCAATATAGGCTAGAACGTAGCGATGTTGCCCTATTTTATGAACAAAAACATTCATTCTTCTCGTATCACAAACCACAGAACCACCTTAAGCTATGATTTTTTACAGGAGTGCACAGAAAGCGCGTAAGCTTGTCCTAACTAATCCACAAAAGCCCAGCCACAGAAGATTCTAGACACAAAGTCACTAGTGCTAACCTTAGTTTAGAGTTCCTACGTACGGTTTGGGTTTCGGGTAAGAGTAGGCTCATATTCAATTTGTATTGAGGTTTTTGAGGACGCTTATGCTAGAGAATGCACCTTAAGAGTGGTTAGTGATCATAGCAGCCATAGGATAGAGTCACGACCACCATCTCGAAGTCTGAGCTAGGTGTTGACGGTTTGCCTAAGTGGAATTACAGGAGGCTCATTTGGGCACTTTGGTTGAGTTGAATCACCGCACGGGTGTTAGGAGGCTTAGAGTAGAAGTGAAGCTGAAAGCTTAGGCGACCATCTCAACTGGAGCCCTATAGAATTACCCCAGTAATAGAACAGAAACAAGATAAGCTCGAAGTCGGGCCCAGTGAAGAGCCTAAGCATAGTTATGGTCATGAAAAATTTGTCAATGAGAGCGCGGTCGAGAAATTCGGCCTCATCTTAAAGAATAGGTCCTTCATCAAGGAGAAGGGGTTTCACCACTCCGATGACTTCTTCGTAAAAAAATTGCGAATATGGGATGGCGGGCACTATACTGACCTCCCAGAGACCCATTACCACGAGTGTGGTCTGAGTTTGGCATCAGTCGCTCCATTATCGAAAGGGTTTGGGTGCGCGGGGTGTTGGTAGACTTCGGTCACGAAGTCTATCGATCGATTACTATAACCTAGAGCGGAGTTAACCTGAGGGCTTATGATGGGCTCCATGGGCATTGACTACCCGGAGGTCATGGGATGTTGACCAATGAACTCACGAGTGAGTGGAAACTTAATAGTGAAGGGCCTGCTTTGTGCACTTGAGGCTAAGCGTTTGGCTACATTCTAGGTATGACATCACTTCATCACATTGCGTCTCATTCAGGCAACTAATGTGTGTGTGAAGTGAAGGCGAAGAGCCACAGCTTCAGTATGCCCTTTGCTCTGGACATTCCATTTGATGTGGGGTAGGTTATAGAGGATGCAATCCTCTATAACAAGGATGCAAAGATGAATCTCAGGTCGGGGTGCCCGTGGAGGATAATGAGGCTTAGATACACCGTCAAGCGTCCCTCATGGTTAAGAAAAGACAATAGGGTGTACCAAGGCTAAAGGAGGTGTACGACTCGAGAAATGATCCATCCGATGAGGATGAGCTTAGAGCGTATCAGTCTAGGTTTGGGATCCAAGTAGGAACCCAGGGTGAAGCTGGGCAGTCCTCCGCTGACCCCTTGCGCGACCGTCTGCGGAGGAGGACTCGGTTGAATCCCTCCACTACCACTGGGGACCCGGGTGCGGGGACCTCCTTTGCTCGTTTGATGCATCTTTGGGATGAGACACAAGAGCATCGAGTCTGGCAGTGAGTGCTGGATGCACTTCGGCCAGACATGCACACGATCGTACGTAACGAGGCGACCATCCTCATGACCAGCGGTCCATCCAGAGGAGTAAGCTTGCCCGACTCTCACGCCTTTCACTTTATACCCCACTCCACCACCCTTGCCCAGGTGAGTAGGGATCACCGGGGAGTTCCCTCCACCCTCTCTTGCTATTATATAGACATTGAGGACATTGTCCGCTCTTGTTTAGGGGGTGTAGGTTATCGAGTTGGCTTGCCTTTGTTTTTATTTCTGTGTTTTCTGCTTTATTGTGCTTGTTTCTATGCTTATATATGTGTTTTTTGTTTAGGGTTTCTTAGGTGTTTATGTCGGTGTCATCAGTTGTGTCTGTTTTTGTGTTATTTTTGTGTTTCTATTTATTAAGGGTTCCCTGTTTTAGTTTGCCTCGGTGATTCGTGCCACGGTAGGGTGAGCGGAATCAACAAAATTTGTTTCCTATGTTCCTCCTACTGTAGTAGTCATTTCACTGACATAAGCGTTCTAAGAGATTCGAACACGGGGATGGGTTTTCATCCACATGAATGATTTTACTCGGTGTTTGGAAAATGGTGAAGGCTTTTGTTTAGATTTTCGGATTTTTGTTAAGCAGTGGGGTTGTATGTTCCTTTGAATAAGCTGTAATGGTTTAAAGTGAAGTGTGAAATATGGTAACTTTGAAGGCTTGGGTCACTAGCTACGATAACATGGGGGTATTAAGGTGTCCTCGGGTTATTTCCTCGCATTAGGGGCGAGATGACCTATAGTGAAAGCCAAGCCCAGGATCTTTGTTTAACTATAAAGCCTAACCCAGAACCACTCCCTATTTAGTCAGACCAAGTACCCCTAAGCATTGAAGTCCCATTCAATTTTAAAACCCTGGCATTTAACCTCGTTTAGGTGGCTGCGTAAATGGCATCTAAGGATGTCGGTGCACTGTCCCCAGCATTAGCGTCTGTTTGAATACTAAGCATGGCAAGTATTGACGAAGGAACAACATTAAATGGCATTAAACCTTTAGTTTGGAAGGTATGGAACCATAAATCACGATGCTGTATCATTTAAAGCATGAGGGCTGACCCTGTGACCCAAGGCAGCCATGCCTCCTGCTGAGGCTATGGGAGGCTTGCGAGCATCCCTTGAGTTGTCATCCTCGAGGGGTGTGTTTAGCGACTAGAAAATGAAAGAAAGAAGAAAGAGAGAGAAGAAACGAATGAAACCACTAAAATGAAAGGCTGCGAAACTTTATAGAAATGAAAAGTTGCTTAGGGTTCTGAGTTTGTGGGGAGTTTATATAGTACCGCCCAAGGTATGAAAGCTACTAAAATACCTAAAATGTGAAATTATACAAGGGTCGAAATGGTAATACATCAAAGCAGAGTCGTTGGGATCAAAGTGCAAAATCACCGAGGGCGTGATTTCGTATGCGAGGGATTTCGTAGCCTAGCCCGAGATTCTCTGGAGATAGCGAAATTGAGGAGATTTAGCCTATCCATGATTAATTTCGCTGGCTAGCGGGAATTTAGCTAACCCTAGCGAGTATGTGGGATAGCGGGGTGGTTGGTTCGCTGGGCACGGTCGTTGTAGCTAGCGAGAGACCAGCCCAACTGTGGGATTTCCCATTCGTTGGGATTGCGAGTGCCCGCTGCTCGGTGCGAGTTTTGTGATCGGTAGTACAGCAATCATAGCGAAATCTGGGATTGCCTGTTTGTTTCTCCTTTGCATCCTCCTTCCTTCCGTTCACTTCACATTCCTCATTTTTGGATGGATGAAGACATCGTAAATCTCCAGTATTCGGCACGTATCTTAACATCAGATTTGAACTAAATGGCTGAGGTACGCAAAGACCTGCAAAATTACCAAAAACAAACTCGAAATGGCATCAGTGGTACTAAGTGGACCTGAACATATCAATTGGCTTAATTGAAATGATTAGTACGCAAAAAGCACTCAAAACCTATCTTGAATAGGGCTCAAAATAGCACTTTTTGGGCACTAATCACTCGGGTTTAGGGTTGTGTTAGGTAGTTTGTGTGAGTGATGCCATGATTGCTAATCAAGGATCCCTTTTGACCTCTTCAAATCTTTTTGGAAAAACACAGTACAAATCAAGAAAAGATCTGTGGGTTGTTAGATGCTCGGGAATTACATGTTGGATAGGTAAGGGGGACATAGTGAGTCACCTCCTAGGTGTTCAAGAAACCAATTCCCGATTAGTCTACCACACCCACACACATGTGATCTCTAGGGCATGCCTAGGCTCCGAACCCAGCTTACTAATGTTCAACAAACCTTGGGGGTTTCTAAACACCTAAGTGATGGGACACCTTAGAAAAAGAGGATGGCCATCGAGCCCCAGTTAAAAAAAAAAAAAAAGAGCATGATAAAAAAGAAAGTATGAATAGAATAAGTGGGATCTTCTAGTCGAAATCCCGAGCACAGTCGGAGGGGCTTTTCAAAGCCTAATGCCCAGGCAATGGCTAGGGAGCCATTGACTCCTTCACATTACATGGGACGGAGGATGGAAGTTTTCCAGCTGGGCCACTGGGTTTGGTTAGTGTTCGAGGTTGAAGTTTGAGAGGCTGAATGCATGGTGCCCTTAACTTGACTAGTGGGGAGTCACCAACGAGATCTCATTTCACGAGACACTTTCGACATAAACTTCACGGGCACTAGTATTTCTTTCGTAATTAGGTAGGTTAGTTTGAATAAAAGTTAATGTTCTTATCCTTCATTAGTTAGACTCTCCCAATAGGCAAGTTGAATTCAAGTTTGGGGGTACGGGAACCAAGTTATATGCTAGAGATCATGTATCAAGTACACATAGACTTCTTAGGAAGGCCATTGAAAACCCTAGGAGAGTTGAGTCACTTATCAAGCGAGCGTATTCGGTTAATTCTTTAAGTCAAGCAACCTTATGGATCCTCTGAAATTTGAAACAAAGGGCAAGATTTGTGAGTCGGTTCATTTTGATACTTCCTTTTGGCAACATGTGCATCACACTTGTGTCGTTGAGTTTTAGTATGTTATTTTCTTGTGTGTCTGGTTTAGAATCTATTTCTTGCTTGGAGACAAGCAAGAAGCTAAGTTTGGGGGTGTGATGAGTGTCTAAAACATTCAGGTCATGCTGTGTCTTCTACGTTTTAGTTACATTTTTTATATATTAATAAGTGTATTATTGCAGATATATGATTTTGGATCTTTTTTTGTACGTACGAGTGCATATGGTGATTTTCGAAGCTTTTTGGAAATGTGAAGAGAAGTGAAGACTGGCGACAGCGTCGCGGCGTTGGGTGACAAAAGTTAGAGTTAAGAACAACTGACGACTGCGATGTTCAAGCGTCCACGATGTTTCGCGATTCTGCATCGAATTATAAAGCGCGGGGGCCAATTTTCGAATATCGACGGCGTCTGGACGAGTGGAACTCGAAGCAGGAGCGACCTGAGAGATCATAAAAACTCATGTTTTTGTATTTCTCTTCTCAAAACTATCAATGATTTATAGCACTATGCTTGTAATAATCTCCATTATGTTCTAGATTTATTTCTAGGGTTTTGTTGAACCCTGCTACAGTTGTGTGGATTAGAGATTAATTCTATTTTGTTTAGTTTATTCATGAGTTATATCAAATTGTTTTGCGTCTGTGGTTTATTCTCATGGTAATTATTTTCATGGTAATGTTTGGCTAACATTGATCGGATCTTGTTGGGTATCCGAGATCGAGAGATAAGGACTCCTAGGGATTTGAGTAGAGCGACACTTGGTCAATCGACGAATAGAGATATCCTGGTTCCGAGTGTGGTGTTAGGGTTTGAGCATTTAAGCATTTCGGAGTATAAGGTTGGGGCAGAGATGCACCCAACCCTACTGGCGAAATAAGAGGATATACCTCGAGAGAGGATATCTAGCTAGGCACGTCACCAGGTCGACGAGATTCATTAATAGGCGAGATAATAATTCCTCCCCAGCATGTCGATCAATTGTGACAAGGGGAGGCAAAACCCTAGTTTTCACAAAAAGTAATTTCACAAATTATTTAGATTTAGTTTTAATTCTACACATTAATTGGAAATTCATTAAGAGTTTAAGTCCAGATAATATTGTAGGGTGATAGGCGTTTAAAACGTTGTGTTTTTTGTGGATATATGGAATGAAGTGCAAATTGCTGTCAGCATAGTATACGGCAATCGAGTAATGAAGTGTGCCTAAGTACGGGATGTCGATCCCTGGGAAAACCTTAATTGTAGTATCTTTGAGTACCAGATTATAATAGCTAACAATATTCAAGCTACTTGATCGTGATAGCTAAGTGGAAATAAAAGCATATTAAATTACAACTAATGTAACTATGTGCCTCATACTTAAGAATGATCAAAAGGGTGCAAAGAGGTTGAGGTGTTGGAGTGTGGACGGAGTCCCTGCATGTAATCGCTGCTGATTCCTATTCCATTATCTAGTATACATGTTCTCAGGTGGCTCTTATCTATTGTAATTAAAGCCTTTCGAGTCAGCTAACCTTCCTTTATCACTAGGTTTCTTTCTCCTTGGCTCAGCCCCGAGCATTACATGGAATGTAAGAACTCTCGAAGCCTCCTAATTATTTATAATCTTATATTACCGAGTTTATTAGGTTAACCTGACTATAATCTAATTCTTCATTCACTTCTCGTCTTACAAAGAACCCTTACGTAATTAAGATTGATCATAAATTAATATGTTGATTTCGATAAGCATGAGTTAATGATAAAGCAGATATATATAAGATAATGGAATTATGAAGGTTAACACTTTAACATAGTATTCATGTCCAATCACTACCAACACCTAAACCACGAAATTAGAACCTCATGATGTTTTGTTCTATTACAAAAGAAAAGCATGTCATATGTAAGGATCGAAAAACTTGAGTGTCGAAGGAATGTAAATTATAAGGGATTCTTCAAGTCTCTCTCTAAGATCGGCCTTGAGTTCCTTTCCTCTGTTCCCGAATCCAGGTTCCTCAAACCTAGCTTCTGGCTGTTTTCCAAACCCCCGAAATTGGATTCTCAGTTCCTTTGTATAGCTTCTTCCACGAGATAAGTTTTAAGTCTTTCCCTTACCGTTACGACATTGGGATGTCGCGACATTGGGTATTTCTTCACCAATCTTTCTCAAGGAGCTCTATAAGGCTCCATTTCCCGGCATTTTCGAGTATTTTCCTACAAAAAACGATAAAACTAAATATTAGAAAAGTAATAAAAACAAGGTCATATATATATGAAACTAATCCCAAATCTCGCTAAATCCCGGGTTTGTAATGAGTGTTTTTGGGCATTCATCATAGGGCTAATTCAGTAGTCAATGCACTTCTCCCTGTGGATTAATATCCGTACTTAGGTACATTATATTACTTGATACGGCGCGTGCACTTGCGCACATAGGTGCTTTACCCAGTTTATACAAGTCACACATCACGTTTTTGCACTATCAATGCTCCACATGACCTGGTATGGTGAAAGCGAACCTTGAGTTTTCGAGGAGTTCCGTTGGATGGTGCGTTGTAGTTTTTCGGACATGTTTCTTATTCCATAAACTTTTAGCTTCCTTTTTATTACTCATTGTTATTTCCTTCAAAAATTTCACATAATTAGACATTTGAGCTAGAGCATCACATGACGGAATATTGATCTCGGCTTTTGGGCATGTTCAAAACTTGGCAAGTGTTATCAACTTGGTTTTAAGATTTTGGGGAAAAATGTAAGTGGGTACATAAGGGAGGTTATTAGGAATGTCATTCTTCTTGTGACAACTTCATCAGATTTGTTGCTCTCTCCATTACTCTTCGCCTCAACTCCTCCTTCCTCAATTTCAGCTTCCAACCTTTCTGCAATTTCGGGTTCTCCTTTTCCTTTTTGAAGTTACTCTTCTTCATTTTAATTTTTCTTTGGCTTTTCAAGCTCTTTTCCACTTCTTAAAGTGACAGCCATGCATTGCTTTGGATTGGTTTCAGTATCACTTGGAAATGATTTCGGGGGTTGTTCTCTCATAGATTTAGCCAATTGACCCATTTGAGTTTTCAGATTTTTGAGAGATGCTCCAAGATTGACTTGATTCGTCTCCATGTTTTTCATGCATGTGCTGATGTTGGTTTGATTATTCTCTAGATTTTTCATGCAAGTCCTCATGGTTGCTTGAATATTTTCTAATCCTTTGATGTGCATCCCAAAGGTGAGCTAATTATTTTCCAGCTACATTAGGCTCGACTCATTGCTATTTCTCATCTCATTCATTGCTACTAACAGCTCATTGACTCTAGTTTTCCTTTGGTTCCCCTAATAGTTGGAGCTCGAAGCTCCTTGATTTTGGAATCCCGAAGGTGCCATGGTGGTGCTAAGCTGATGAGGTTCATGCGGAACAATAGCTTGATTTATGTATGATAAATTCTCATGATTTCTTAGCTCGGCATGGTAATGAGTTGGAAAATTGTTGTTGGGGCAAAATGTGTAGCTCCGATTGTTCACATAATTAAGCATCTTCGATGCAGGTGAGTGTCGCCATAAGAGTATTATGAGTTTGCATGTATACAATCTCCCCAAGAGTCAGCTCCTTTGGAGCTTGTTGATTCAACCTCGTCATCAAAGCTAGAATTTTGCCTCTAGAGATGATATTACATCGATTTCATGGATTCCCTTTTTGCTTTACGCATTACCTCTCGAAAGGAGGTTGGTAATTGTTTGTTTGTGACTCCTTAAACATCAAATTAGCTTCTTGTGTCGTTTTTCATAGTGATTGGAGCCTCCACATGCTACATCAGCTTCATACCCTTGTTGTGTATTGAGGCCATTATAAAAATACGTGCGGGCACTCGACTCATACTGCCCACGTCTTGTGGGCATCTTTTCAATAGTTCTTTGAATCTATCACATGCATCATATAGCGTTTCTTGGTCACCTTGTCAAAACTATGTGATTTCAGCTCTAAATTGTGAAGTCAATTGCGGCGGAAAGAACTTGGTTAAGAAAGTCTCAACAAGAGTCCCCCAAGTGTCTATCGAGCCCAGCATCAAATGGTTGAACCAGTTTCTCGCTTTATCCCTTAGAGAGAAAGGAAAAAGCTTATGTTTGATGACATTATGGTCCACTCCATTCATTTTTATTGTGCCACACAGTTGTAGAAAATTTGACAAATTTCAGTTTGGATCCTCTGAAGGGTTGCCCCAAAATTGTTGTTGCTTAACCATGTTGATTAATGCAAGCTTTAACTCAAAATTATTTTCATCTATCGGTTGATGGCGAATTCAAAATTAACTCAAAATTAACTCAACAATCTCTCAGTGTCAGTTCTCTAAGTCCATGCATGTCATTATGACCCGAATTACCCTCACTGAACCTATCACTGTTTTGATCTACCATCTTTGCATTATCAGCTTTTGCTTTCTTTCTTCTAAAGAAAGTTCTTTCTATTTCATGATCGAATGGCAATAATTCAAAGTTGGACTTTCTGTGCATGTAAGATTGGTACCTAAAATTAGAAAATCACAATAGAAAAACAGAGTAAAGAAATTGAATATGAATGAAACTAAATTAAACTAAAAATGAAAACAAGAGGAATAAATTAAAATTCCTTCAGAAAAAAGATTTTTGTTTAAATTAGCAAACTTCTGTTTTATTGGAATATTAATCTATACCACTTAAACGCTCTTTCCCATTAACGACCTTAAAAAAGTTGTTCGATTATTTACATATATATAAATTTTGGCATAAAACAACCAAATCCGCAAGTGTACGAATCACAAGTAATAAAGTGGCTTTTTAATTAAAAACTCATAGTATTGAACCCACAGGGAAAAATTGGTTTAAATGGGGGATTAAGTATCCCGATTAGTAAAGAAATTCACGATATAAGCGATATAACTGATTGGGATGATGATTGCCTAAACTAAATGAACTAACCCAAATTCTTGAAAATCAACAAGTAATTGAAATGAATTGGAAGAAAACTTTAACAATTAACGCTAAGGCTTGTTGTCTCCATTGGTGGGTTTACGACTCAATCCATAAATCTTGATTAAAGTGAATATATCCTCATGCTTACCCAAAGAACCTGATACGAGGTTTACACTTTCGTGTCTCCCCTATTTTTCTCACACCTCATTCCTTTTCTCCTTTTGATCCTTCTAGGTCCGATAATGTGATATTGGTTCTAAGGTGAATCAGTCCTTGGAAATTCTATTGGTTTCCTTTCGGTCCTTGCAATAGAATATCACAGGTTATGTTCCGATAGATCTCCTTTCGGTCCTTACAATCTTCACATAAGATTGAATGATGTCTATCTTAATAAAATTCACCTAGTACTAAGCATTCCTAGTTTCCTAGATCTCTTTGATTAAGTTAAATTGATTTTAATAATTGTGGGACATTAAAGGTGGAAATCAATTCCTAAGGGGATGCTTCCAAATGTCACTCTAGAACCCCTTGAGCTCTAGGTCTCAACTTCACCCTCTAGCATACAACAATTTGATAAAACCCTGGGAAATCAAAGAACCACATACATGCAATCCCAACACAAGTAAAGTTCTGAAAATTGCTCTGATAAAAGACCATAGAATTACCACCCGATTTTAACAACCAGCCCTAGGGGAGACATTAGCCACTCTTGACAGCCTCAAAACCTAACAATATCATATTTGCACCAAATAAAATACTGAAAAATTAAGATTAAGAGTAGAGTTAAGGAATACAAAACAAATGTGATATGAATCTCTTCCAAAACTCAGCTCCACTGCTACAAGGTATCCCCTAGCAGCTAGATCTTCCAATACAGCTCCAAAAATGAGCTCAAGATCAAGTAAAAACTAAAAACCTTGGAAAAAACTAAGCCTAGAGAGAAAACCTTAGAAATGGAAGTGTGTACTGCCTCTCTTGAGTCTCTCCTCTCTTTTAGGTCGAAAACCAGTATAGTATATACTGGATAGAGAAAGTTTTTGCTCGTCGCCACTAATTACTTCACCAAGTGGGCAGAAGCCGAGCCCTACGCTCATATCAAGGCAAGCCACCTGATCTAATTCGTCTAGAGGAAACTTATTTGCCGTTTTGGAACACCCAATGTGATAGTCTTAGATATCAACCCGTAATTAATCATGAAACCCTTCCAATATTTATGCTTAGAACACAAGTCAGCTCACTTCCTACCAGTGAGAACCGACTATTAACTTGATAAGCTAGCAGAGCTGTATATCAAGGAAATAATTCGGTTACATGGGATTCCTGTATCCATTATTTCAGACCCGAGATCAGTTTGCCGAATTTTGAAGTGCGAAGGCCTTGGGAACTGGTAGCGAATTCGATATCAGATTCCACCCACGAGACGGATGGACAATGCGAGATAGTGATCAGTTACGGAAGATATGTTAAGGAGTTGTGTGATCGACTACGAGGGTAGTTGGGATCGGCAACTCCCTTTAGTTGGTGTGTCACAATACGGTTTCAATCAAGTATTGGAATGGCGCCTTACGAGGCTTTATATGGAAGAAAATGTAGAACACCGTTGTATTGGACGGAATTGAGCGAAAAGAAATTGATTGGCCCCGACTTAATACAAGAGACTGAAGAAAAAGTGAAAATAATTAGAAAAAGATTGAAAGTGGCCACAGATAGACAGAAATCTTATGCCAACATGAAAAGAAAATATATTCGATATGAGATCGGCGAAAAAGTGTTTTAGAAAGTATCGCCTTGGAAGAAGGTGATGAGATTTGGGAAAAAGGGAAAGTTGAGCCCTAGATTTATTGGCCCATATGAGGTGATCGAAAAAGTGGGTCCAATGGCATACCGTTTGGCATTACCTTCAAAATTGGAAAAGATCCATAATGTTTTCCATGTGTCATCACTACGGAAGTGCAAGTCAAACCCGTCTCATAGATACTCTTCGGAACAATTGAGAAATTTGAGACAGTTGACATATGAAGAAGAGCGATAGAGATCTTGGCTCGAAGTGAAAGAATTGCCAAAGCGAAGGTCACGCTAGTCAAAGTCTTTGTCAGAGCCCTGGGCAGGAAGCCACTTGGGAAAGTGAAGAAAGCGATCACGGCAACAATATCCGCTGTTCCAAATAAAGTAAATTTCGGGGACAGTGCTGTAAGTGGGGGAGAGTTGTAACGCCCCAAAAATACCTTAGAGTTTTTATAATAATTTTTATTATATATTCCGGGTATAAATTGAGCCAACTTGGGTTTTTCTGGGAAAATTGATAAATTGTTAAATCGTGAAAAGTGAAATGAAAATGTAAGCATATGATTAAGTATTATATGCTAAAATGAGAAATTGATGGAACTCAGAAATAAACCCAAGTGAAAAAGGGCAAATTTGGAAATTTGTAAAATGGGGACCTAAGGGTCAAATGATAGCTTAAATGCTAATGTGAAATAAATGATAAATGAAAGTGAAATGAAAACCAATAAGTGAGAAAAATGCCAAAAATGAGAAATAGAAATTGTGTGTAAGCCAAACAAGGCTTTAAGGGAAAAGGAGAAAGAAGACCACATTTGGTCTTAGAAGAGCACATTTGTGCAAAAATGTGTGAAGAGCTTAAGAGAGGAGAAAGTTAGGGTTTTGTGTGATTCTTCCCTTTTTGCTCAAGATCTGGCAAGAAGGAAGAAGGAAGAAGCTAGGGCAAAGAGTTCCAAGTGATTTGAGGTATGTAACTAAGCCCTAGAAAGTTATATTTGATGTTTAGGTTAGAAAAACCCTAATCCATCCATAGGCTTTGCTCATTGTTGGTTTAGAATGGTATTTGAATGCCTTTGGAAGTGATTTATAGGGTTTTATTGAGATTTTGAGTGATTTTGGGAAGAAATGTAAGGCAAATAGAAAAATATGGGCAAGCAGGTCCCTTACATTTTGCGACAAAGGGCACCCTCGTCGTGACATAGCCCTACGCCTTCTGTTTGCCTCATGTGACGGTGAGAACTAGAAAGGCCTCTACGTTGCGACAGTAGCCTTGCTATGTCGCGACGGAGTGCTTACGCCCTTATTGTGTGATGCTATGCCACAGCAAAGACACTGTTCATAGCGAGAAAATTTTCGGAATTTTGTTCCGAAAGTCTCGTATTCGTACACCGATAGTTTAAGGACCATAGTAAATGATTAATGTGGGTTCAAATAAGAATGAAACTAAGTGAAAAACGTACCGTACCTCGTTGCCTCGGCGAAGAGAAATTCGTTTAGTACAATTAATTGTTCAACCACCAAGAGTGGAGAATTTGTATTTGATTAGGTGCAGGTGAAGACGACAACTTGACTTAGGACTGGTATCGAAAGAGACAAGGGATCGATAAATTGGTTTGTTCTGGGTGACTCAATTCCCATTTCAAGTTCTATATATGTTGATTTGAATTATTAGTATTCGAAATGTTTGTCAAATATATGCATATGTACATGTATTTGAACTATAAGTGAATTTATTGCATGTGAGTAAATTGATTTGAAATGTATTGTTGAATGACTAACATGACGGGATTCACCGACTGAATTCGTCATGAAGGTAACCGTATTTGTTAAATGTGAAATCACATTGCTATTGAATGATAAACAAGATATAATTCATGATGAATACACATTTGAGTGATAATTATAATGGAATCTAGCACATTTAACTCACAATTTACCCACATTTGGCATAAGAACAGGTACTTCTAATTTCTTGTGTTTTGGTTGTGCGGGTCTTTAGGTTTTAAAACGTAGAATTGCACAGGGATGTAAGCTGGAAGCCAATATGAAGCAATGTGGATGTGGGTGAGCAATTGACGAAGTCTCGGGAACCCCAGCAAAGCTAGGAAAGCACCAGTGGACATCTTCTACCGGTAGAACTTTAAGTCCTACCGGTAGAACTTGTTGGAAAATTGGCAGTGAACATCTTCTACCGGTAGAACTTAAAGTCCCTCTGGGGTAGAACTCTGTAGAAAAATTAGCGGAGTGAGCACCTTCTCTGGGTGGGAACTTTAAGTCCTACCGGTGGGAACTTTATGGAACACAGTGAGAATTGTCCAAGAATTCAATCCGTGCGCGAGTGTACTCGTCAACAAACCAAAATGGGAAAATCACGTGGAGGGGGCTATAAGGAGGAGGACACAAGTAATAGAGGTGGCTTTTCTCGACTCTCTTTTAGTTTTTAGGCTTTCACTTCTAGGGTTTAGGTTTGATAGAATAGAGTTTTTCTTCTGTTTGAGTGGTACCTTGTAGATCAGTTTGATTTCCATTCTTTTAGAAGTTTCGATTCAGAGTTTGTAATCTTTACGACATCGATATTTATTCTTCTTTAAATCTTAGCATTCCATATTTTCTATTCTCGGTTCAAGTCAATTCGGTTCATAGGAATGCTTGTTTTTATGTTTAATACGTTCTTCATCTTTAATTGTTCATACAAAGTTTATGGGTTCTAAGCCCCTCTTTGCTTTGGGATCATACGGGAAACTCACCCTAGATCAAAAATTAAAGTCCTCAATTCCTCTCTTGATTTTCAATGGATTGTGTAATATTGATCACTTGTGTAGAAGGTTTTAAATCTTTAGTTGGGCAAATTCTTGACAACGTGTTAATGAGATTTCGGTACGTTGTGGCAGTCATAATGCCAACTAAGGGTTCGTTTTAATTGAGAATAAGTGTTTAGTATTACTCGATCATCTTATTTCCAAAGCATTTAAAGATAAATCCTCCATCGAAGACCATTTATCAATGGTTCCTAGATGAGTTTATAAAATGAGAGGTGGGACTTACCTGATCATAAGTGAGTGGAACCCTAAAAATCCCAACAATTGTCTTTCTAGGTTAAAACTTCAAAACAATCAACCATTCAATCAAACAACACATCATCACAATTCTCCTTTAAATCATACTTTTAGTGGGGAATAGCTCTATTGATCAACAAAAGTAGACCGCTCCCACCAGTGGAGATGACCTGTGGATTTCCACGGTATTACAATGCTAGGCGACCATGAATTCCTACGCTTGGGAATAGAATTAGAGCTGTAATCGGAATGAAGCATTTTTGGCGCGGATTCTTGCGAGGAGTAGCGACTAACCAAGTTGATACGAAGGAAGCTAGAGGTAAATTACAATTGCATTGCAATTCGATGCGTTCTCCACTTTTCTTTTATTTTTTGTTTTAGTGAAATCTTATTAGAATGCTTCTTGGATCGAGTTAGTGTAATTGCATGTCGGTTTGGGATATGTGAGCTTAGGCTAATTAGAATTGTATCCCCAGAAACTCACGGGAATCCATAATAAGCCAGAAGTGTCTCAGATAACATTTTACCTCAAATGGATAATCCACGAGATCCAACAAGGACTCTATGAGCCTCCAAACATGGGAACCGATGCTACTTACCGATAACACCAATGAGAGGAGAAATAGTAACCTTAATGAAATCGGTATAGAGTTCCCACAACTCCTTTGCCCAATGTAGAAAGAACCCTTGAGAAGTTACAACCTCAAAGGACCACAACCAATTCTTGTATTCGCCTTCTGGAGGCCAATCAATTCGATGAAGTCGAGTAATCCAGATCTTCTACACATACGAGGGTTCGAATCACGAGAACCACTTACTCGGCTCTATGTGAGGATTTCGAGGATGTCTGCAGTGCATTCCTCTCCACCGGTTCACCTCTCCATATAATCTGTTTGGTTTTATTTCCTTTTGCTTTGAAGGAGAAGGCCAAAATCTGGTTCCATTCCCTTGCACCTAATTCAATCTTTACATGGGAAAACATGCGGAACGAATTCCTCAATAAGTTTTTCCCTCCTGCACGTACCAATGCCCTCATGCGAGCAATTCAGAACTTTTCTGAAAAGCCAGGTGAACCCTTCGCAGCGGTGTGGGAAAGATATAAGGATCTCCTCCATGCTATCCCTCATCATGGGTTGGATGTTGGACAAATTTGTGCATACTTTCATCAAGGATTATCTCTAAGTAATAAACAGTACATCCAAATGATGTGTGCGGGAGAATTTTATGAGAAGAGTGCTAGGGAGGCAATTCAAATTTTTGACACTATAGCAGAAAATGCTCGAACTTGGGAGACTAACACCTCTGTGGACACTGCTAAAGTGCATAGCACATCCACTGGTGGCGAATCCACCACCTAAGAGAATGATGAGTTCTGACGAGTACAAATTTAACAAAGGAAATTAGAGGCAATAGAGATGAAAAGGTGAATGAGGTAGCTAGTGTGCACCAATTACCCTCGTACCAAACGGACCTAGAGTAGAGCCATGCATTATCTGCGATGACCCTACACACTCAACCATTAGCACCCCAAATCTTCCTCAAGTTAAAGGCTATTCAGGTGAACAAGCCAACGCCCTTAACTACGAAAACCTTTCAATTCCCCATGCTACGAAACTTATAATCCGGTGGGGGCAAGCATCCTAATTTTAGTTGGAGAAATGAGGAGCACTACATAACACACTTGAAACAACCAAGGCCCTCACTATCAGGCAAAGGTTTTTCCAAATTCCATTCCTCCGTTTTCGAGTCAAATTTGAGGATTTCGGGAAACTCTAATCCAAGTCATCATCCCTTGAACCAAAGGGAATCAAAACTCACGACCTTACCAACCTCCACATAAGAAGTCGGAAGATATAGTTACCGGTTTGTCTGAAACCTTGATCCACAAACCTGAGAACTTCCCGGCCCTTTCTGAATGATGTGAGATCCCAGGATAATAAGTTAACCTCATCTATAGGTAACCTTCAATAAGAAAAAGGGGAAACTTCCATCACAACCATCCAAAACCCACAGATCAAGCGATTGGGAAATTTAGGTTCAAGTGAGGGTACCTTTGAGCACTGTAAAGTTGTCACTACCCTTCGGAGTGGTAAGGTAGTTGACAAAACTATTCCAACCAAGGAACCATCACAAGAGTCTCATAGTGAATTAGCTAGAGAGGATGAAAAATCAGACACACCTCATGTCCCTAATACAAATCAGCAGATGTGATCAACGAGAGGAAGACAAAGTCTAACCATATCCTCCGACTCCATACCCTCATAAATTTAAGAGCACGAAGAAAGTGAATAACCATCTTGAAATTTATGAGTTGTTCAAGCGGTGGCGGAACAATTTCCCCTTGTTAGATGCCATTAAGCAAATCCCATCATATGCTAAATTTAAAGTTGTGCGGTAAAAAGGGAAACTAGGTGTCCAACAAGGAGGCATTCATGGTAGACAATCTACGTCCCTAATTCGGAACAACTTTGAATACAAAAAGACCCAGGTAGTCCTACTATTTCTATAGTAGTTGGAAATTCCAAGTTGGGGCATGCTTTAGTGGACTTAGGAGCAAGTGTTAATCTTTGCCTTACTCGATAATATGTGGACTGGGGTTAAGGTGAAGCCAGCCAATATCACCCTCGATTGGTGGCCAGTAGTGTCGAAATTCCTAGGGGGAATAGTGAAGGATGTCATGGTCCAAGTGGACAAATTTTACTTCCACATCGATTTTTGTGGTGCTTGACACTCAGCCGGTAGTGAACCAAGGAACTCAGTTCCCAGTAATTCTTGGTCGACCATTCTTGGCAACTGCTAATGCCATCATACATTGTAGGGAGAACTAACACTTTCATTTAGAACATGGCCCATTGTCTGAATATTTTCAATGTACTCAAAGGAATGGGAGATGAAAAGATATTAGTGAAATTAACATGGTTGACTCAGTGGTACAAAAATACTGGATAATGTCTCACATGATGATCCTCTTAAGTCATGTACAGTCAGCCGAATTGGGATGAGGAAGTGACCACCTTGGAGTCAGAGTTTCTCCACTCTATAATTGAGCATCAAGATGTATTTGAAGTTAACAGGTGGGCACCTAAATTTGAACCCTTGCCGCCAAATGAGGATAAGACATTGCCTTCGGAGGAGAAGCCACCTAAGCTTGAGCTAAAACCTTTACCAATACATCTTAAATATGCATTCTTAGGGAGGCGGACCTTTTCAGTAATCATATCTTCCTCATTAGAGCGTGACTGAAAACTCAACTTTGGAAATATTGAAAACCCACGGGACTACTTTAGGGCATTTGGACAATTCACGAGATATTAGGAATCGGTCCTTGATGCACTTTTTGTAGAATTCACTTAGAGGGATGTTAAGCCTTCTAGGCAACCCGCCGAGGAGGCGATTGAACCCGATAATGAAAGGAGTGGTGAAGAAGGAGGTTTTAACTCTTGGATGTAGGGGTTATTTACCCTATTGCAGATAGCAAGTGGGTTAGTCCAACACAAGTAGTTCCTAAGAAGTCGGGAGTCACGGTAGTTGCCAATGAAAATAATGAACTCATTCCTACTCGTGTCACCTCAGGATGGAGGGTGTGCATAGATTATAGGAAACTTAATCTGAGCCTTTAGGAAAGACAACATTTTCCTCTTAGTTTGTTGATCAAATGTTAGAGAGAGTTGCAGGGCACGAATTTTATTGTTTTCTTGATGGGTACTCAGGGTACAACCAAATTGAGATAGCATTAGAAGATCAAGAAAAAACTACATTCACTTGCCCTTTTGGTACCTTCGCCTTTAGGAAAATGCCCTTTGGACTATGCAATGCACCCGGAACTTTCCAACGATGCATGATGGGAATCTTCAGTGACATGATAGAAATCATATTGGAAATCTTCATGGATGATTTCTCAGTTTTTGGTGACTCGTTCGAGAGCTGTTTAGAGAACTTACGTAAAGTTTTGGAGAGGTGCCAAGAGAAAAATCTTGTGTTAAATTGGGAGAAATGTCACTTCATGGTAACACAAGGAATTGTTTTAGGCCACATAGTATCAAAAGATGGAATCGAAGTTGATAAGGCCAAAGTTGAGCTGATTCTAATCTCCCTACTCCTAAATTATTATTTAGAGACATAAGGTCATTCTTAGGTCATCTTTGGTTTTTATCGACGGTTTATAAAGATTTTAGTGCTATAGCGGCCCTTATGTACTTTGCTTTATAAGAATGTCCCTTTCACATGGTCACAAGCTTGTGACATTGCTTTACTAAGCTAAAAACATGCTAGTGTCACCACGATCATGCGCGGTCTCCTAATTGGGACCTTCCATTTGAGATCATGTGCGATCTTTAGTGATTATGCCATAGAATTTGTGTTAGGACCAGGAGGGAGGATAAGGCTTTTGTCATTTACTATGCCGATGGACACTAGACTCTTGCCAGACCTTCTGCCCAACTACAGAAAAAGAGTTTCTAGCGAGTTGTCTTTGCTCCTAGAAAAAGTCGAGTCATATATTGTTGGCTCCCCTGTGACCATCTTTACGGATCATGCGACTTTGAAGTACTTGCTCTCACAGCGAGATACGAGCCAAAGGTTGTAGGTGGATTTACTATGTCAAGAATTCAACTTGACCATCAAAGATAAAAAGGGGGTTGAGAATGTGGTCACTGACCACTTATCTCGATTAGTTCCAGAATCCAACTCCCATGGCATACCCATAGGTGATAGCTTTCCTGATGAGCAACTCTTTGCTCTTATTCGATGCAGTGGTATCTTGACATTGTAAACTACCTAGTCAGCGATTCAGGTTATTGGACTTCTCAACGAGAAAAATTCTTGTGAGATATTAAGAAATACTATTTCGATGATCCACATGTATTTAATCTTGTCACGATCAAATAATGAGGAGATGTGTACCCAATGATGAACAAGTGAGGATTTTAACTTCTTGCCACTCTGAAGCCTGTGGAGGACATTTCTCTGCCCGAAAAACAGCAGACAAGATTTTGCAAGCTGGGTTTTATTGGCCCACTCTATTTAAAGATTGTTTCGATTTCTGCAAAACGTGTGCTCAATGCCAGCAACTAGGAGGGGTCACAAAGCGAAACATGATGCCTCTTACCCCAATTCTAATCATTGAAATTTTTGACTGTTGGGGTATTGACTTCATGGGGCCTTTTCCCCCTTCTTGTGGCTATCTCTACATTTTATTATCTGTTGACTATGTGTCTAAGTGGGTTGAGGCAATTCCAACGAGAACCAATGACCATAAGGTTGTTTTGAAATTTATAAAGGAACATATTTTTTCTCGGTTTGGAACGCCTCGGGCAATTATTAGTGATGGTGGACTCCACTTTTGCAATCGATCTTTTGAAAATCTGTTAAAGAAATATGGAATCACAAGTAAAGTATCCGACTTACCACCTGAGACCAGTGATCGGTGAGCTAGCTAATAGGGAGATAAAACACATTTTAGAAAGACGGTTGCCCGAATCGAAAAGATTGGTCACTCTTGTCTTACCGGTGCTCTTTAGACATACCCGTCTTAGCCTTTAAAAAGCTGTTCTTGGTATGTCTCCACATGAAGCTGGATTTATGGCAAAGCTTGCCATTTTGCAGTAGAATGGAACACTTAGGGCTTCTTGGGCTGTGTTTAATTACGTCTAACTCAGCGGGTAAGCAGCGTTTATTGCTGGGACCGGTTGCACCTGCAGAAGAAGGGAAAGAGGGGGGGGAAATGTGTGTGAAGGTGTGTGTGAAGCGCGTGAGAAGAGCTGCGGAGGGAATCGTATGAAAGCTCCAGAATTTACAAGGAGCGGCTTAAGTTATTCCATGATGAAGTCTGTGGAAAACTCCGTGTCGAGAAAGTCTTCTTTAATATAGTTCGATTGCATCTATTTCCTGGAAAGCTCCGCTCTCGTTGGACTGGTCCTTTCATCGTTAAGGTGGTTTATCCATACGGAGCCGTGGAAATTGAAAATCCTGACAATGGGAACTCCTTCAAGGTGAATGGCCAACGCCTCAAACCATTCCTTGAGCACTTCTCTCCTCACGAGCACACTGTGGATTTGGTAGACCCGCTCTACCAAAACTCTCCTTCCAAGTAACCTCAGTCTCAAATTGTTGTAAATAGTTTTGCTTTTCTTTTTGTTCTTGCTTTCTATTTTTATTGTTTTTACTTCAATTGCATTCTTTCATTTGCTTTTCAATAACATAGAAAATAAAAAATCATGGGGCTCTTGTTTCTGTGATTCCTCCAATTTTGTTGTGGGGGTACCTTAATTCAAAGCAATGGGGACAATGTTTGTTTCTGTTGTGGGGGTAGGTGTACACTGGGTGAACATAACTACGTGCTCGTTATGTGTTCAGTGGGTCAAATTTTTCAAAATTTGCTTCTTTTGAGTATTATGTTTTACCTGCACTGTACATACCTGCTTGATCTCATATACTCTCCACATCATCTTATCGCATGTACATCTTAACAAGCACACACAACAAGCCTTGTATTCTTCTGTGAATTGTTTCCCCCTTGCATTCTACCTACTTTGCTGCTCACCCAAACCACAGACTTATGGCCAAAATTTCTCCGATCTTGCCTGTTATTGTTTCCAATTGTGCATCAATTTAGCTGGTCATGATAATTTCATGCATCATAGTCTTTATGGAACACCTTGCATAAGTGGAAAATGATTGGAGGCCATTATTTCTTTACATGCAGTAGATTTGGCAGTGTCTGATCCCTTACCCATTTTTGAGCTTTAAGTTCATCAGATTTATTTGAACCTTAGAATGGGATTCTGGAATAGCGAGTGGTTCTCATGGAAGTTTGAAGTTATCGAGAATGAATTACGTTACTAAGTCTCGAATCTGAGTCAATTGTGAAATTTGAGCAGAGAGAAAAGTGAACATCACAGCTTATGGATGAGACGATTGAGCAGGTCGAAGATGTATAGTAGCCTGCATTTGTTCAAAGTGAAAAAAATATATATATATATATATACTTATATATACCACCATATATCTCCATATACGCATCTATCTCCTCTTATAATCTTACTACTATTCAAAAAAAAAAAAAAAAAAAAGAGAAAAATCAGGTTTTGAAGCGGGATTCTGATGACTTGAATCTCCAGGTGGAACATAACTGGCGTGCAGAGTCTGCGGTAAGAACAGGATTCACATGGGACTTCAGCTGAAAAACCTCAGCAGATGTTTGGATTCACCGGTGGAACTTTTAGTCTCAGGTAGATCAGATGGGAGACCAGGCGGTTTTAGCCAGGCCAGGACCTGCTGTTTCCTGCATCGGTTTTGTGCGTCCGCAAAGGATATTTTGCGTGTGTGTTCTGCCTGGCATTCCCCGACTCGGATTGCTAGAAGTTTGTTTCGGAGTTCAGACCGATTTTGAATCATTGTTGGAGCGTGACCAAACCCTACGGCTCTCGCAACATTGTGAACCTCTTTTAAGCCGCCGCCGGATCTTTGGTTGGTTTTTGTGATCTGCCAACCGCCGGCGGTGGAGGTATCTTGTCCATATGACGAGGAGGCAGTATATGTTCAACACACGGGCCAGGCCGTTGTTGTTGATCAGGATGTGGGACATGACAGATTTATTCCGGGCGTCCCGGAAGATCATTACTATCGTGCCATTTCCATGTGATCCAAGGCATCTACAGAGAGGGCTTTATCAGGTTCATTCATGAGCGTAGGCTGTTTTCCGAACTGGGTGAAAAGAAAGAAGGAAAGCTGGGTTGCATCCTCCAGAGAGTGGGGTTGCTCGGAATCGATCTGTGATGTGAAGAGATAAGAGCCTCTGCTGTAGAACTCGAGATGACACAGAAATGAGATAAGGCGTGTAAATAGGGGTTTCGTCGGGAAGGTCATTGAGCTGTTCTTTCGGCCTCAATCCATCAGGCCATTATCAGAGCTGAACATGGGCTGTTTTCGAGGATCAGATACTTTTTGCCAGTGTGATTGGGATTCGCAGTGAAGGAAAATCAGTGGATGACTGTTTGTTGACTTCTGGTGATGGGACGACTGTGCTCGCCTCGACTCAGGTAACGTACCGCCCACCGCCGCTTGCCATTCATGGGACTTGACTCATCACTTTGGGACGGTGGTTCGACGCCGATGATGCTGGGGAGCCATGTAAGTCTTGTTGCCAATGGTCAGTTTGTCAAACAAAAATTTGTCACGAAGGACCCAGCGAGATCTCGCGACCGAACAAGATCATCCTGATAGCATTTGGCCGAAGGTTGTAGAAAATCTCGTCGAGCGAGATTACGATTGTTATGCGAGGTTATGGTAGGAAGCTAATTGGTATGCCTTGGTCATATGGTGCGATGAGAGTTCTTCTGATATTGGCGTGCAGCGATCCAGTTCCCTCCTTGTGATAGTATTGTAGAAGAAGCGGGGATGAAACGGTCGAAGGTGTCTGGCGGGGCAGATCACAACTAAGGCGGCCGAGCGAAGAGGCGACCTCAGACCCGACCCTCGGGTGCCTTGATTACCTCCTCTCGGGACCACCTCTTCAAACAGGCACACCTGAGCACATCGCCTTTGAAGAGGTGGAAGCGGCGGATCAAGGGAATTAGTTCAAATGCATCCTTGGGAAACGAGAAGCGTTTGGACCGGCGTCTCTCGGGCTTGAGAGCCACATCTTTCGGGGGAGCCGGCGATGGCGGATCCTACTTCTCCCAGTTTAGGAGAATGTTAGGAAGGTGAAGCGGCCCATGTGGACGAGACGCATTCTCTTCTGATGAGGATGAGGACGACATAGTTGTGTTAGGCTATACTAGGGTGGTGTTGGCAATCGGGTAGTAGACCTTAGCCATGTTATGCCAACACCCATTTTGATCTTTTACCTTTTCTTTCTTTTAACCCACGGTCATTACAAACTCTTAAGACCTCTTTAATTCGACTTATGTTTTTGTTCTTTTGACATTATGCATGATGGTTACATATTCTATCATTATATGATTGCCTACCTTATTTCCTAACATTCAGTTCCTTTGCAAGCATGACTATACATTTCTTAAATCCATAATCATATTTGAATAACAATTTTGTGTTAGCGTGTTATAATGTTGTTGTAAGAATGTGACTACCAGTCTAATTAGATCATCAGTGATGCATACTAAAGTGGGTGAAATATTTCTATTCATAAATGTATTTGAGATTCTTTACAAAGCATTTATCTGAAGCGCCTTAGTTAGATTCATACCTAGTGGGTAGTTAGATCTGGCATCCTCTTGCTGGGGGTAGCAAGATGCGAGGATGAAGTGTGATGAATACACATTTGGTGATAATTATAATCAGAATCTAGCACATTTAACTCACAGAATTTACCATTTGGCATAAACAGTGCTTCTAATTTCTTGTTTGAATTTGTGCATGTCTTTCGGGTTTAAACGTAAGTGCACAAGGATATAGCTCGGGGAAGCGATATGTAGGCAAGTATGGATGTGGGTGAGCAATTGGCGAAGTCTCAGGAACCCAATGAAGCTAGGAAAGCACCGATTGGACATCTTCTGGTGGAACTTTGAAGTCTCTGGGGTAAGACTTAGAAAAATTGGCGGTGGGAACATCTTCTAGGGTAGAACTTTAAGTCCTCTGGGGTAAAACTTCACTAGAAAGAATTGGCCGGTGTTATTCTCTGGGTAAAACACCAAAGTCTCTTAGGTGGGAACTTCTATGAGTTTTTGCGGGGTGACCAAATTCTGTCGATGCGCGAGGTGTACTCTAGTCAACAAGGCAAAAATGAAAGAATCACATTGGAGGGGGCTATAAAAGGAGGAGGACACAATAATAGGGTGGCGGCTTCTGACTCTCTTTAGTTTTTAGGCTTTTCCACTTTGGGGTTTTGGGTTTGATGAAATAGAGTTTTCTTCATTTTAGTGGTACCTTATGTGATCCAGTTTGATTTCCATTCTTTAGAGTTTGGATTCGAGTTTATGTCTTTCGGCATCGATATTTGTGCGGCACAAATCTTGGCATTCCATATTTCCTATTCTCGGTTTACAAATTCGATTACGATTCCATAAAGTCTTTTGTTTTATGTTTAATCGTTCTTCATCTTTAATTGTTCATACAAGTTTTATGGAGTTCTAAACCCCTCTTTGCTGGGATCATCTGAAACTACACGATCAAGGTAAAGTCCCTCAATTCCTCTTGATTTTCAATGGATTGTATTAATATTGATCACTTGTGTAGAAAGGTTTTAATCTTTAGTTGGGCAGAGTGCCGAACAAACGTGCAGCCCAAATTTTCCCGTTGTGCTTGATCATAATGCCAGCTAAGGGTTAGATTTTTAATTGAGAATAGAAGTGTTTAGTATTGCTACGATCTCACTTTATTTTCAAAAGCATTTAAAGATAAATCCTCCGCCGAAGACCATTTATCCGATGGTTCCTAGATGAGTTTATAAAATGAAGTGGGACTTACACGATCATAAGTGAGTGGAACCCTAAAAATCCCGGCAATTGTCTTTCCACAGGTTAAAACTTTAAAACAATCAGCCATTCAATCAAACAACACATCATCACAATTCTCCTTTAAATCATACTTTTAGTGGGAATAAAGCTCTGATGATCCAATGGTAAGACCGCTCCACATTAAGGTGACACGTGGATTTCACGGTATTACAATGCTAGGCGACCGCAATTCCTATGCTTGGGAATGAATTAGGCACACTAATCGGGGCGAAGCAATTCTGATGAATTTTGTCAAAGCGAATGTTGACTTCAATAGTCATATGGCCAAGAAGATTGTATTAAATGCAAAGCAGCGTGCTCTTGCTAAAATGACAAAGTAGTAGTTAAATGCATTTGAATCTGTCGTGAATGTTGACTTCTATAGTCATATGTGAGATTGAAATATCGAATGTGAAATCACATTGCTATTGAATGACAAACGAGGACTATGATTCGCCGTGAATTTTTGCCGTGGTGTTGAGCTATGTACTTATGTGAAATCCACAAACCAGCGAAAAATGATTTGAAAAGTGTATTTGTATGATATCTTTTACATTACACATAAGACATTATGATAAATGCATTATTTTGATAAATGCATGATTCGTATTGAACTGAAATAGAATAGAGAACTTTATAGAACCACTAAGCATAAAAATGCTTAGCGTATTGTTTTATCAATACGCAAGTACCGAGTGATAGATATTGATCGAAAGCGGACCTAAGGTCGAGCTGAGTCGTCTAGAAAGTTCCACCGAATGCTTTCGAGTCACATCCTCCCGTTTTTTACATTGATATTGTTTTGTAAACAAGGAGTTCAACTCAGTATTTTGTACCTATATCTGAATACAGATTTTGGATATTATGTTATATGACATAAAATGTCATTTTTGGGTAAATCATATTTTGTAAATGGTCTGCGTTGAATTTGTAAATGTTTATGGATTTGCACTAAAAATTAAACGTTTCATAAGTTGAGAATAAAGTAACGCATTAATTAAATGTATTTGATTAATGGCCGACGGCGTCCTTGGGTTTCGATCGGATCTGTGGTCCGAGAAGTCGGGTGGGGTCGCCACAAAAGGAAGACATCAAATTTGGAGGAAAAAAAAGGTTTTAAACCTAATAAAATTAATTCTATATATTAATTCAAAACTATGTTTTATTAGATTCTTTCTTATGATTCAAAGGCGATATTCATATTATTAACAGATGTGTTGATGTTGTTCTTTAAAAAAAAGTGAATTGTGATTATTGCATTATTACTTTTGATCTTCACTCTATTGATATTTGTCCTTCAAATTCTCAAGTTTAGGCTTTTAGAGAGTTGGTTATTTAACATGGTATCATAGCTTGGTCTAACACCACCTCTTTGTAATTTATTCCCTAGTTCTTTTTGTAAGTTTATGGATGACTATATTTAGTTTGTTATTTTATTAATGTAGAATATCAGGACTAAGAACATATATAATTTTGATGAATTTTTTATTATATTTGATTTTATTTTAATTTTTCTATAGTAAAACCAAATATGAGAAAATAATTTTTCTATTTCCCTAATACTTTTCAAGTTCCAAATAGAGTTTAAGGTTATTAGCAGTTTTGAAAATATAAGGAAAAGAAGAAAAAAATAATGTAGTAATAATTTTTATGTTTTGATGTCTAATAGAAAAATCTCAAGAAAATCAAATATCATAAATTATTTAGAAACTTAGGTATTTTAAAATTATTTAATCTTGACAATGAAAATAAATAAAAGAGTTTGAAAGTATCAAATAAAAAATTATGAAGTATCAAATAAAAATAGCCATTAGACTTAATTTAATTATTATTTTCTTAATTTTATTTCCTTTTACTTTTCCTCTCTTTGTTTCCTCGCATTTTCTCATTTTGAAAACAGAAACATGCCTAAATTAATATCATAGGCCAAAAGTAGAAGCATAAATCATTTTACATGGTTAAATGACAATTAGATTTTAATTTAAATTTAAACATCTAGTTTCAAATAATTTATGTAAATAAATGTTTTATTTGAAAGGGTGTTTGGCCCCAGCCACCGTGGATCTTCTTAAGTATTAATGCAAGCATGATGTGGACCAAACGCCCTTATCATATACCATATACTCAAGAGCTTGGCCTGGCCCACGTCATGTTATTATCACAGGTTAACATGAAAAGTTGTTTTGATTACATTGTTTTTTGAAATATGTTTTGATGGTACGAAAGCATAAAAAAATAGCGTTTTGAATTACCGAGAAACTGTTCTTCTTTAAATCTAGTATTTTTTATATGTTTTTACGTGTTTTTGAATAATAGCCAAGCCCAAATGTGTTTCTTGTTTTTGAATATAAATTCTAGTTTTAAAAACAATAATCAATATACCTAAATTTCTTCATTAGATTTGATTGGTTTGAGCTTGGTCGAAGCTGCTGACCTTTTAAAGAAAAATAATTTTATTGATTAGCCCATGAATCATCGATAATAATATAAAATCAAAATCGCCTTCTACAGCAACAGAAGATGAAGCTTAGCGTCAGGATTAATAATATAATGAATCAAACTCAGAAAGCCTATACATTTTGATAATTGGCCTCTGCGTATAATATTATTCATATGATTAAGAATCTTTATGATTTCGGTTCTGTGAGTGTCGGCGAATTGATTTGATTTGATGCTGATTTGATATACTTTACTCGCCCTTACAGCGAATAAATGTATCTGCAGCCCGGCGGCTCAAATAACACACACACATATACTTTTGAAACAAGGCGTCGACTAAAGCTGAGAAAAAAGCAGGCTAAAGCTTCAGATTTTGTGAAATAACCACTTTATTAATGAAAGCAATAGAAAAGGAGTGTAGATGATGATTTCGACCCAAAAAATGATAAAAAAAATCATCGTTTCTATTTGCTTAAGGAAAAAGAGGTTAGCAAAAAAGAAGTTTAGGAGTTTTCAAAACTGTTAAGTAATTTGGGAGAAGGTTCTAACAACTTTAAAACCTAACAGAAAGGTAATTTAATATTTTTGTAATGTTTTATTTTATAATGAATTTTGATATATAGATATATAAAAAAAAAAAAATATTATTTTTAATGTAAATGATTTTGGATCAAAAACCTATCAAAATGGCCAACCTGTGGTTCAACCCAACAGACAAAAATTCAAATGAGTTTGGTTTTTTTAAAGGTTGTGTGAGGATTGGATTACGTATGAATTTAAAACTTAGAAATTAGACCCAATTTCAATTGTATTTTGTTTTAAGTTATGGAGTTGTTCAGTCACACCATGACTAATCAAATAAGTTATAGCTTAGTTCTTAAGAAGTTTAGGGTCGATATGAACTTTTTTTATTCAAAAAAAATATTATTTCTAGGTTCCTTTTAAAACTTTTAAGTTGGATTGTCAATGCTGAAAATTTCAGCAAGTTTTTCCTTTTTTCTTATTCCTTAGGCTATCTCAAACTCTATATAAGGGCCTTTGATGTAAGCTTTGAAAAATAACTTAAATGAATTCAATACTCTTTGTGAGGTTTTTCTTCTCTTTCGGTTTTTGTAAAAACTTTTGAACCTATCAAGGTTAATCCTTGTAGTGTTAAACCTACGGCTCTTGATTCTTCTATAATCAAGGGGACGGGGTTCTTTGGTTATTTTACTTTGTTCTTACTACTTTTGGTTGCCTAGAACCAAGGGAACAGGGACGCTATACTACACTTACGACTCTTGATTCAATATAATCGAAGATGAGGATCATTTGTCGTGTTTGAAGGGTTCTAAAGGATAATCCGCATCGTTGGTTGGATCTCACAACCACGAAAGCATCTGAAATTCACATCATTGACCTGGATAGAAAGAGATTTTTGCTAAATGCCATAATTACTTCACAAAGTGGGCAGAAGCCGAGCCCTACGCTCATATCAAGGCAAGCCACCTAATCTAATTCGTCTAGAGGAACCTTATTTGCCGTTTTGGAACACCCAATGTGATAGTCTTAGATAACAACTCGTAATTAATCATGAAACCCTTCCAATATTTATGCTTAGAACACAAGATAAAAAATCTCTACTCTTCCCCCAAGTATCCTCAATCCAACGGCCAAGCTGAAGTAATCAATAAGACCCTACTTAGCTATTTGAAGAAGAGGCTAGACTCCTCAAGAGGAAAATGGGTAGACGAGCTGCCAATCACCCTGTGGGCCTATAAAACAATGCTGAGCTTAAAGTCCTTTGAATAAACAAATCGGATGGCCTCATCCATCGCACTAGACGAGTTGGAAGAAAGAAGGGAAAGAGCAGCTATCCGTATGGTCGAGTATCAATGACGGGCGACGCAACAAAAAGATAAGACCGTTAGACATAAATGCTTTAGAAAGAGCGACCTAGTCCTGAGGCGTACATTCGGCGAAGGAAAATTGAAACCTAAATTAGAGGGTCCTTACTTAATTATCGATGACGGATATAAAGGAGCCAATAGACTCCAACATTCGGGAAAGGGGGGGTTAGGTGTGTAGAACTGCACCCCAATAACTCAACTCACTTGAAGTACTTTCATTAGAATTTTTGTTTCACCCGATTGGGTCGGCAATCGAATAAAGAAGTAATTTTATTTTTCCTTACCTTTATTTCATCTAATCACACCCCGCCCACATGGGCCTTTTAGTCACGAGCGCCTTTCTTTGCCATTAGAGGCCATGACCCTCGGGGTCTCGAACCCCATTCCTTTGCCATAAGAGGCTACGAGCTTCGAGGTCTAAGACCATTTTCTTTGCCATAAGAGGCTACGATCCTCGGGGTCTCGGACCCCCTTCTTCGTCATAAGAAGTTACGAGCCTTGGGACTACGCGTCCCTTCGCTATTCAAGGCTACTAGCCTTGGGTGCCGGACCCATACGAGCCATAAATGGCTGTAATTTCGGACTCTGGCGTCTCTTTTGCAGAGGCTATGAGCCTCGGGGTCTTGGACCCCCAGCCTTGCTATCAGGCCAGCAGGCCTCGAGGGTCTCAGACCACACTTCTTCTCAAAGAGGCTACGAGCCTGGGATCACTGATCTCTTCGGTCGTAGAGGCTATAAACCTGAGGTCTCGGATCCTGTTTGTGTAGAGGCTATAGGCCTCGAGGTCTGAACCCCCTTCGAGATAAACAAGCTTAATAGTGGGGAAGAAATCGGTAGCAGTGTTTGAAAGAAGAATGCAGCTTAAACCGCGAAAGGGAATTCAAATACAGTGGAAATTGTTCAAAATGGGCACAACCTGCCTAAGTAAGGTTAAACAAAAAATTTTAAACTACATCTACTGCGGGGTCCAAGGATAGCTCCCCCCCATCCCTATAGCTAGCCGGAGGGACAATCTCCATCCCATCTCCACCCTCGGGCACTACTGAAGCCTACTCCTTCCAGCTCTGAAACCTGCCTTAGATCATCCGAAGCCCGCTCCTTGACTCTACGACTTGTCTCAGGATCGTATATTGTCGGGGCGAGCCCGAAGACTGCTTCACTCGCATCCTTGGCATCAGTAAATCTGGTGTCATATCCAACATCGAAATTTGCATGGTCCCGATCTAGGAGCATCTTGTAGCTCCTTCACCACTCGTTCCATCTCGAACTTGCAGAAAGCATCCTTTCGCTTGAAGGTTCATATCATTTGTCAATTAAGGTTCCTTTTGATGGTCAGCTCTGTGGTTGGTCCATCTCCTTCTCCATATTCGCCATATTCTTTGGTCCACTACCTTTGGCTCCAAAGTTCCCCATTATTCCTCGCCTTTGTCACTTGTCTTTCGAAGCTTAGGCCTCAAGGCTCACTCTTGTACCCCTTATCGTAAAGCTCAAGCCTCCATCAAGGCTGACAACTGGTTGAATCTATAATTTGAGCACCCATATGTAATACTCGATAAATACACGCCGAAAATGCCACACTATGAAAAGCCACAAAATAAGCAATAAGAAAGAGCAAAATGATGAGAAACATGCCACAACAACACAGGGCAACGAGACTACTACATGGCGGATGTGTTAGACAGGATTATATCCTCCATCTGCTTCTCCCTTTGCTTCCTTCACCACTTCTACTCGCTGAACAACTCCTCTGCCAGGGAAGGCGCCCCAATCACAGAAAAGCTTTTTTGTGGTTTTTTGGCACAAAGAAGAGTTAGGGAGAAGAGATTCAAGTGATGAAGAAGACAATGGCCTATCAGGGGAAGGCCTAGTGAATACTCCAGCCTTGCCCTTCCTTTTTGCTTGCGAAGACTTCTCGGGAAAGCTCTAATTCCCTTTTGCCTATGAATCCCTTTTAGGCAACACACGGATCCTCTACGACTCGTCTGGGTCATCAAACAGTACAACAAGACCCATGTTCTTCATCTTCTTTTAAGGTCGGTCCTCATGTTCTGGCTGGGTGCCTCCCGTCCTCTTTTGCTTACCAACCGCAGCAGTAGCAAGAGGAAACTTCAGTCAGAATGAATCTCCCCCCCGAAATCCATCTCCTCATTGAGTTCGTCGTCTTCAACACCCCTCGCTTTAAGGCATCCATGAACGTAATCACTGAAAGCCTACAACCTCGGGATCTCCTGGGGGACGAAGGTCACGAGGTTGTTAGTAATGTCTCGGATGTTCTCGAGTGTCAACAATTCATTAAAATCGTGTTGCGAAGCCAGGTGAGAGAGAATGCTCAAAAGGCAATCGAACTGGGTGGGAGAGAGATAATCTACCAACTTCCATGACTTCGACCACCACACCAATGCACTGATGATTGTAGAAAAGTATAAAATCACAGGCACGAAGGCAAAAAAAACTGCACACTACCCGCCCTAAAATCCTTAACTTTGCTCTTGGATCTGGTTTGAGCTTATATTCTAAACATGGCGGGTCCTCCGGCACAACCAAGCTCCAAGCTCAACATATTGCTTTGAGGCTTATTCTTTCTAGTATCAATCAAATGGACCACAAGTTAGAGTGACACGTCCGTCACGAAATAAAGTATATGCCAGATTGTGTGTCTCTTTAGGGTATAGACAGAAGGATCTATAACCAGGAACTGATACTGTATCGACAGTTCAAGACACTGTACGAGGAGACTCAATTATGTTGATGCATTTGGAGTCAGATTTTGATCAGTGTAATTTAAAAATCGATGCACTAAGGTTGGCAAAGGAGTTGCAGCGCCAGTAAGTGAATCTATCTTAATTGATAGGCGAAATTCATTACCCCCTGCTCCTTATCTATGGGGAGAGCTAGAATCTCTACTCAAACGTTCAGGGGGAAGGAGTACTTCTCTGAGCTGTTGGGCTAAGGATCTTGACTCAGCCTGAGAAGTGAAGCCTCGTTTGAATCGCTGGCGTTTAGTTGAAATTTTAATATCAAATTCAGGCCTGAAATTTTGATGTGATACAATATTTGGTTTCAGTTTTCAGAAAATCGTTTAATCTTGAATTGATTAATAAAGAATAAAAAATCAGTTTTGTAAAGCGTTTCTTGAAAATGAAATTATAAAATATTGTAATAAATCAAGCATTTTAAATTTAATTAAACAAGAAGCACAACAAAAATGGTTTCGATTAAATATAAAATGTTGAAAATAATTAGTCGTTTAACTGTTTTGAATTTTGTTTTTGTGCAATTAGTAAATAAACGTGTTTCATGTTTTGAAAGGTTTGAATAGAGAAAAGCGTAAGGTACCTAACTGCTAAACGAGGAACAAAGATTACCACAAGGACCGAGATACATAAAAAAAAGTAAGAATCTCTCGCCACTACCTCAATCCGAGATAAATAGGGACAACTCTCCCCCTGATCCTTGATGGGCCTTTTGCGTCCTCACTAATCACTCGAGATGATATGGGGTGTCATTCTCATAATCATTAAAATAACAATTTAATAATAAAAAATTAGATTTCAATAAAAGTTGTATTAAAAATGACAAAATATCATCAGAGTTATAAGGTTACATATTTGATAACTTTTAAAAAAGAATGAAAATGTTACAAAATAGTTATTAATAGCTACTGTATCATATTTCATCCTAAATTTAACAAATTTAATTATATTTTTTAATAAAAAATATTGAATTATTAAAATGAAATTCCATTTTAACACCTATCATTAAAGCAAATACATTGTTCATGGATACCAAAACATTATCCATGGTTATAAAATGACATTTCACACCCCATTTTTGGGGACTGGGAGTTGCTCTAAGGGCTTAGCCAAGATAAAAGACCAATAAAACCCTATACCAACGAATCGACTCCAACAATTCAAATCAGAAAAGCTCCCTCTGGACCGCCGGGGGTAGAAGGGCTTAGTGAAGAAGGAGAAGAAAGGTGGGGGTCAAAGCATAAACGGAATCAAAAACCAGAGAAAGGTAGTTAAGAGGAGATGAACATTCGAAAAGGGAGTGTTGACTACAGGAATCACGACGATATATGGAGGATCTAGGATAGAAGAGGGTGAATTGGAAAAAACCAAGCGGAAACTCCCTAAGAAATTGAGCTGTCTGAAGGCAGGAATCGTAGTGATTGTCAGAAGTTCTAAAGCAAACGAAGAGATATACCAAGGGAAGAATAGAGTGTTATGAAGTTCTATGAGGAACAAATGCTGAGTTTTGGAAACCAGAGAAGATGAATGTCATGTTGGAACCCCAAAAACCCATCATTATGGCCTGGAAAATCAAAAGGAGCATTAAATGTGAAGAGCCGTACCCGATGACGTACGTCCCACGAGGCCAACCCGCTGCTGCCACCTGTCTAAGAGCAGAGGTGAAGGGACGTGCCATCTTCATATTGCCTATTGAGGTTATTGAGTACGGCGCGAAGGATAAATCTCCGATTTAGCGGATATATTGGTGCTGGATTTTACGGATATGCTCGAAAAATGTATATCGGTGGATATTTACTACATGAATATCGATATATCGGAAATTAAATTGTTGTGATCAATCCATAAGCGTTGGATCAGTCAATTTCAATCGGCCATTTAAATATCCTGATATATCGATATATCTCGGATATTTAAAAATTGAACTAACATCGCGTGTGCCACCGGTATGATATTTATGATATATCGTCCCGAAACGATATATCGGTCATCGTAGATATCGTGTGAATCGGAAGTATCGGGATATATCGAATATATCAGCGGATATATCGGATATTTTTCGTCAGATTACGAGGCATACATATCACTTTAGATGCATGATCGAGTGATATTGAGGCGATAAAGTGGATTTAATAAGTAGCTGATCATAAAGATTAAACAATATCCGAGTTAATAACGTAATGAAACGATTTAAAATCAATATATTTAATAATTAAGTTTACATATTTAATATTATTATTATGATTAAAAATACTTTTTGATTACGGTTTATAACTATCATTAAATATTTAATTTTTTATATATTTTACTCATAATTATCAGAAACCGATAAATGTAAATGCAATGATAGCAACCGGCTTAGTAAATGTGAGACAACGCAATCTGTCGCAAAAAAGACAATAACCATATGTGCACAAATGAAACTATAATCACATACGCACCAAGGAGATGACTAAAATCACGAAAAAATAAATAAACTTAGATTTGTGTGAAATAATCATTTTATTGAGGAAGAAAAAAAATGAAAAGAGGTATAAAGGGCTGATTTTAGGTCAATAATTATCAAAAAAATCACCTCTCCTTGCTCAAAGAGAATAGGCTAACAGAGAAAAATTTAAAAAAAAAAAAGGCTAGGGTTTTTTGACACTTGAGCCATAGTTGAGATAATGAATCTCCGTAACATTAAGGGCATATTTGGTTTCTGTTTTTTAAATTTGTTTTCTATTTTCAAAAATAAGGAAAACATGAAGAACATGTTTGGTTCTCAATTTTTTTGTTAAAGAATACAATAAAACACTAAATTCGAAGAACAATAACAAATTTTAGGGAACACCCAAATGGTGTTATTTGTGTTTCAAAAACTATTCTCAAGAATAATTTTCAAAAACATGAACCAAAATGCCTTAAGGAAAGGGGAAGGAAATCAAATTTGGAGGGAAAAAAAGGTTTAAACCTAATAAATTAATTCTATATATTTATTCAAACTCATTTTATTTGATTCTCTCTGTAGTTGAGGCATGATATTACGTATTAAACTCAAATCCTGATTTAAGTTTTAGGAGAGTTGGTCGTTAGCAATGATATTAATACCTTGGTCTAACACCACATTTTTACAATTTATTCCCTAATTCTTTTTGTAAGTTTATGGATGACTGTATTTAGTTTGTTTAACTTTCAACGTGCAGATATGGGGACTAAGAACATATATAAAATTTTGATGAATTTTTTATTATATTTGATTTTATTTTAATTTAGGGATCTCCAAAAAGCCCAAGGCCCGCCTTGGGTCGGGCTACGGCAGACGGTGGCAGGCCCCAAGCTCGGTGGGCCAAGTATGGCGAAGCCCGTTTAAGAAGGGTCGGGCGCGGGCTTGATTTTAGGCTCGGCTGAGCCACAGGCTGACCCGATTCTATGGGCTTTTAGGCGCTAGAACTTGGCGAAAGTAAGATCAGGAATAGCCTAAAGCCCGACAGCCTCGACTTAGGTGTAGGTTTTTCATTTAAATTGTATTAAAGTTAAATAAAAATAAAAGTAAGAACCCAAAAAAACAATTCAAAATAAAAAAACACAGGGAAGGGAAGGGAAGGGAAAAAGGGAGGCTGTGGAGCTGGGAGGGGGGGAAGGGGAGAGGAGAGGAGAGGGGTGTGGGCCGAGGGGGAAGGGGAAGGCTGTTTATTTGGGCACGTGAGGTGAGTCGTAGGCGCCACAAAATTTTCTTAAGCTGAGCCAACTTGGCTTGTTGACCGGTCAGTAGCTAGTGACTGGCTGAGACCTAGGCCTTATTTCTATAGAGTAGAGCGACTGATCCCACCAGATTGGATACCCTTAGGTAAACAGTGTGAAAATAATTTTTTTAGTATTTTCTGTTCACTAATACTTTTACGGTTCCCAAATAGAGTTTAAAGTTGTACTTGATTCATCGAAAATACTAAGGAAAGAAAAAAAGATACTGATAATGATTTTTTATGTTTAGATGTCTAATGAAAAAATCTCAAAGAAAATCAAATATACATAAAATTATTTCAGAAACTTAAGTATTTTAAAAAATTATTTAATCTTGACAAATGAAAATAAATAAAGAAGAGTTTGAAGTATCAAATAAAATGAGTGTGAAGTATCGGATAAAAATAATACATTAGACTTAATTTAATTATTATTTTCTTTAATTTATTTATTTCCTCCTACTTTTCCACTCTTTTTTTCCTCGCATTTTCTCAAATTTTTTGAGAACGAAACATGCCTAAATTAATATCATAAGGCCAAAAGTAAGGCATAAATCATTTGCATGGTTAAATGACAATTAGATTTTAATTTAAATTAAACATCTAGTTTCAAATGTTTATGTAAATAAATGTTTTCCCCAAATTTGAAGGGGGGTGTGGCCACCAGCCCACCCAGGGATACCAACGAAGTATTAATGCAAAGCATGACGCGTGGGCCAAAGTCGCCCTTATCATATATATATATCGCCAAATAAGCAGCCCACATCTATATTTATGTTAATATTTGAGTTGAGAAACTTTAAGTGGGTTGTTGGATTCCCTTGTTTTTTTGAAATATGTTTTTGAGAATAATTTTTGGCACGTAAAGCAGCGTTTTTAGTGTTCTTAAAATTGTTCGTATTCTTTAAATCTAGTGTTTTTTTTTTATCTTTTTGTGTTTTTCAGAACAAAACAAAACTGGAAACTAAATGTGTTTTCCTTATTTTTTAGAATATAAATTAGTTTTAAAAAACAATAATCAAATAGGCCCTAAATTTCTTCAACCCGATTTCAGTTTGGGTTGGGCTTAAATCAGAGCTCCCTGTTTTTTTTGAAGAAAAATAATTTATTGATTATATGAAATACATTAAGCCCAGTAATGTAAATCAAAATCATTTGTATAAAAGATGAAACAACATTCAGGTTAATAACATAATGAATCAGTTCAAAGCTTATATATTTGATAATTGAACTTACATATATAATATTCTGTGTTAACAATTAGAATCTTTATGATTTTCCAGTGCAATAATTATCGGCAATTGATTTGATTTGATCTTTGATTTGATATACTTTACTCGCCGCTACCGCTGAATAAATCTTTGTCTGCAATGACGACAAACAAACGAAACAAGGCGATCGACCTTTAAAACTACGAAAAAATAAATAAAAGCACCAGATTTTTGTGGAATAGCAAACTTTATTAATGAAGAAAACAATGAAAAGACGTGTAGATAAGTGATTTCGGGTAAAAAAATGACCAAAAAAATCATCACTTCTTGTTTAAAGGAAAAGAGGGTAACAAAGAAAAAGTTGAGAAAAAAAAAGAGGTTAGGGTTTTCAAAACTATAAAGTAATTTGGGAGAAGGTTCTAACAACTTAAACCTAACTGAAGGTAATTTAATATTTTTGTAATGTTTTATTTACCATTTGAATTTTGATATAGATATATAAAAAAAATGTTATTTTTTAATGTAAATGATTTTGGATCAAAAAACCTAATCAAAATGACCAACCTGGTTCAACTCAACGAACCGAAATTCAAATGAGTTTGGTTTTTTTTAAAGGTCCTATTGGGATTGGATTACGTAGAATTAAAACTTAGTGGTGGATTTCAATTTATTATTTTTATTCTAAGTTGGGTTTAAATTAGTCCGCACCATGACTAATCCGATCAAGTTGCAAGCTTAGTTCTTCGAGTTTGGGGTCAATATGAACTTTTTTATTAAAAAAAAAAAAAAAATTTTTAGGTCACTTTTAAAATTATTGTTCAATATAGATCCCTTATGCCAGATAAGAAATATGTTTATTTATTTTTAAAATTTTTAAATGCAAGTTAGAAGTTGCAGCTTCATTTTTGAACTCAAATATAAATTAAACACAGCGGTTTCATTTTTATATTAAAGTCGTAGTTAGAAACTACGGTTTCATTTTTCAACTAAAACCTTAGTTTGTAACTCTAACTTTAGTTCAAAAATAAGACCGTAGTTTCTAATTGCGGTTTCTCTCCTATATGGTATAAGAGGGTCATTTTGAACAAAAGTATCAAAAGTTGCTGAAAATGAATATTTTTCTTTATAAAAGGGTTATTTTGAACCAAAACTCTAGTTCTTCAAATTATTTTTATATTGGCAACAAGATCTTAAACAACCAAAATCCTTGAGCAATCACTTATTATTTTACTTATTAAAGTGTTTTCTGGCATATATTCACTTTGTTTATAATGTTGTAGTATATGTTTTTACAAAGATTTGAACTTGGATCTCCGGTACCCCTTTCCACCAGTTTGTTTATAATAATAATAACGATGATGATGGCCTTGCTCAAGTGGTTTGATTAGAAAAAAGAACTTGCTCAAGGGTCTTAGGTTTAAGTCCGAATGAGAACAATATACATGTTGAAACTGAAGAATCATCTTGGAAGCCGGGAATGTCTGATTAAATACAATGTATGATAAATATATTTACTTCGTCATTGTATTCTTAACTTTATAGTAGTGCGAAAATCTCTTTCTAGAATCCACAGAATCTTCAAGCTATTCTCTACGTGACCAGATGCAACGATGTGGGCGCACTGATCCGCAAAGAAACTAGATAAGAAAAGCATTTCTGTATTTTTAGTTTATGTTTCTCTCTTAAGGTGTTTTTATAGATGCGGAAGGCTAGTAAAACTAATACTGGAGGCGTGCGGTGTATTTATAGGCGCTAACCCTAACTCCCTCTAGGGTTTTATAACACCACAGGCTTTATAACGCCTTGGGCCCGTAAATGGGAAACCTTCTTTGTATCTTAATAATGAGTTAAATGGGCTACGTCATCCCAATGAAAATTTGGAAACAGAGGATCATGCTGGCCTTATTAATTAAGACTCTTGATCAACCGGTCTAGATTGTCGGAGGATAAATCCGATAATCTCACTTGCTTAGAAGCAAGTGCGGGACCATCAATCTTGTCGAGGCTTCCTCACCCAAAGCCCAGATGTGAATTCCAAAATTAATAATGTTTTATATCAAATGTATTTTCCTCTTTGTAAAATATCAATAATTAATTGATAATTTTTCTTCTGTAAATCAACTAATTATTTATTCTCTTGACTTATCAGTTTCTCTAACGGATCCCATGCAACGACCGAGTGACTTTTCGATATCAGTCTTTGAAACATGTGAAGGATATTTCATACAAATTCCATTTGTATATTTCATAAATACTTGATAATCAAAAAATACCATAATCTAATTATCAAGATATTGGTCGTTTAAAATAGGCCTCGCATTGATAACTCAAAGAACCATAGTAACTTAATTATCTATTTATAATACTCGGGATTAAGAAAAATAGCATATCTAATAACTCTCTTCGAGATTCAATTTCCTTTCCTGGTATCATGATTAAATCTCTTTCGATCCTCTCGAATGACCACTTAATTCATTCCAATATTTTATAATAACCAAGGCCCGATCGTTTCATAAAATATTGAGTCTAAATAAGTGCTGACTTTATTTAATAAGCGTAAGAGACAATTCATTAATTATGAACTGTGATCATCTCTTCAATGAAGCGTATCCATATGATCATATACTACATAATTAATGGACACTTATGTGTAAAATATAATGTGCAAAAAACTTCATATTATTATATCGAAATAAATTATAAGCTTTGTCTTGCTCACCAGAAGCGCAAATGTATCGCTCAGCTCGGCTCCCCAAAGTAAGCACGGGACCCTCTTAAGACCCATACAATTTACGTGTTTCTCGAACACACGTTCTCGACGAATAGCTCCCCCATTTAGGGTAGTGCATATCGATGTTGATTTACTTGGTCAATATCCTTAATACGAGTGGTATAACGAGTGTTTTAAGACTCCATTGGAATACACCAACATATAATCCCTTGTTCTCTTTAGATACTTGAGTATATGTTTCGCTGGCATCGATGTTCTACTCGGGGATCGATTGGTACGACCTACTCCCCTTGCATAAGCGAGATGTCGGCTTTGGTACATAGCATAGCATACATGAGACCTGCGACCCGAGAAGCATAAGGTTTTTACTCATGAGTTCTTTCTCTTCGAGAGTTTTTGGTGATTGTCCCTTGAAAAGGTAAATTCCATGTCTAAAGAGGGGTAGAAGTCCCCTCTTGGAATTTTCCATGCCAAACACAGTCGCTATTTTATCAATGTAGGAGGCTTGGGATAAAGCTAACACCTTATTCTTCAGTCTCGTAAAGTTTGATTCCTAGAATATAGTTAGCTTCACCCAAGTCCTTCATATCAAAGCGCTTTTGGGTAACCCGCTTCATTAAGACAACACTTTCTGTGTTTCCAATTAACGAGAATATCATCGTAAAAATCTCAAGACTACCACTATTCATGAATTTTCTTATACACATGGTTCATCGGGACTTTTCTCAAATCCATATAATTTGATAGCGATGGCTTTGATGTTCCATGACCTGGATGCTTGCTTAAGCCCATAAATAGACCTATTCAACTTGCAAACCATGTGTTCTTAACCTAAGGCTATGAACCCTTTCGGTTGCTACATATAGATATCCTCTTCCAGCTCTCCATTTAGAAAAGCTGTTTTGACATCCATTTTCCAAATCTCGTGTCGAGGAAATTTGCTTCCTTTCTGACTAAGAAGAGAATGCGAGACGATTTAAGCATGGCTACTACGAAAAGTTCATCATAATCTATACCATCTTTTGGGTGTAACCTTTTTGCCACCAATCTAGCTTTGAAGGTTTCAACCTTCCCATTGGTCTCTCTTTCTCTTGGCAATCCACTTACGCGGTGGTTTTACCCTTTAGGTGCTTCTACGAAGACCAGGCGAGTTAGAACTCATAGATTCCATCTCACGGTTCATTGCCTTTTTCGACTCTTGCACATCAACATCCTCAATGCCTCTTCGTATGTGGTAGATTAGGTCATCGGGATTATCAACGACTTGATAAGTCTCCTAACAAGGCATACCTTGCGGGTTTACGTGTCGATCTCCCACTACGAGTTTCTTTGCATTGGCTGTTGTGCATGTCTGAAGGATCCAAAGTTTTGCGGTTCGGTGGATTACCAATCTCTTCATTATGTTCTTGTTCTTGGAAGTTTCTTGAATTTAGTCTGAAACAATTTCTGTGTTTGTTCTGTCGAATTTTTATTTGTACATTTCCCCTCTTTGGTATCAACGGGAAGCAGGGTGGAAAAATGAGTTTGTGGTGGATCTCGGCGGAGTCAAGCACCTAAGAACCGCACTCTTAGGTTAAAATTGTTCATTGCAAATCCTCTTCTAAGAAAGTAGCGCTGAGTACTCCTTATCACCTTCTTTTCTTTGGATTATAGAATATTCCACCTCTCGTTCCTTAGGGTAGCCAATAAACATACACATTTATGTTCGAGATTCCAATTTTTGTTTCTATACCAAGGCGTGTCTTTGGAGCACCCAAATCTAATATGGTTCAAAAATGGGCTTGCGCCCTTTCGAAGTGCGTAGGTGTCTTTGAAAGCAGTTTAGGCCAGACTAAATTTAGTATGTATGCTTTGTTTCTAAGGCATATCCCGAGGCGGTCGGGTAATGATGAATAAGCGAGCATCAACCTCACCATATCTAAAGGGTTCTTTCTCCTTCCGAGAGACTCCATTTTGTTGAGGCATTCCGGAGATGATAATTGAGATATTATCCCTCTTTAGCGAAAGTAAGACTTGAACTCTCGGATAAGTATTCACCGCCTCGTTCGGACCGAGAGGCGCGATATGGACACCATTGCTTTTAACCTCGACCTTATACTCTACCGAAATTTATCAAAAGCTTTAGACGCGTAGGCGCGTTAGGTAAACATAACCATATCTTGAGTAGTCATCGATAAATGTGATGAAATACTCATACCCCCTCGGGCGAGCGGTGGTCCACATACATTAGTGTGTACCAATTCCAGCGTATAGTGTACGTTTCCTTTGGCGCATTAAATGTCGCGCTGGATCCGTCGATCCGACCGATTGGTCGAACGGTCGAGGCGTGATACTATCTACTATATACTATCGTATCACGCGTCTTGGGACTCTTGATGACTGTTCTTTCTGGAAGGCGCGCCGCTTTGCGTGCCACAGCAATTACGTAATAACAAAAATCATTTTACATATACACAAGAACTACCACCGGAGTGGTGTCCATCACAATCTATACACATATACAAAGTCTCATTTATCTATACATGTACATTTTCTATTACAAAACATCGGTGCGGAAGGCGTTGGTAGGCACTATCATTCGGCACGCATTATGGCGTGTGGAATGTCACATCCTCTATCCACTTGTCTTTACAACTACTGTACCTACACGGATTGAGCACCGATTGCTAAAGCTTTACAGCAGGTAGGGAACATAAGCATGGACAACCACCAATAAGCGTATCTGAAGCTTATATATGCATTATATATATATATATATATATATATATATATATATATAATATATACTATATATATATATATATATATATACTCTCTTTCTCTATATATATATATATATATATATCTAAACATATTTCTATAACTTAAATTCCTTATCATCTTATATTCCTATTGCATATCGAGCTTTTACATTACATGTTACATATCTTTTGTATATCCTTTATATACTTTTAATATTCCTATTTCGAATACTTTACATATTCCTATACTTGTCCTGTGTTCATCTTTCACGCTTGTCATATGTCTTTTCAATGTTCCTATTCTTTTTCAGGTTACATATCATGTCTCTAGTCTATATCTTTTCATCTTTCAGTTCTATGATTTATTGCATTCTATATACTATTACATATAGCATTTCTTATCCTATACCTATATCATGTCTTCTTTCATGTTGTGGCTACATGCCCCTGCTATACTTTTCATTTACCTTTCTCTTTTCTCTACTTTATGTACTTTACTTGTTCATATCCTTTTTATTGTACTACTTTGTACTTTCTATACTATATTCATATATCTATATTCATGTCTTATTTTCATTTCCTATCTTGTTTTTCCTATTATACTTTTCATATGGCTTTCTCTTTTATCTTACTTGCATATGTTGTCATATATATTGATATAAATCATTCATATGCTATGCTTTCTCATATGCTTTTCGTATACTATGCTTTTCATATACTATACTTTTCATATGACTTTCATTCTTCACTTTCATACTTGTACTATCGTATACTTTCGGTACTTTTCTTATGCTTTTGTATACTTTCTGTGTTTTGGAGGTACCCGTAGGTACTACAGAACAGATACAGAGGTATATTTAGATCTTTACTTCTATTCTTTATTCAGAGTCTTATCATATATCTGTTTGACTACCTAGATCAGTCATAAGAAATGAGTAAACCCTTGATCTGATAAAGGTACCAGAAGGTCTAATCGATCTTGGTGTGTGGCGGGGAATCTGGAGTACTAATCGGGAGTGCCGGGCGCTAATCGGGGTGCGAGCACTAATCGGAATGTAGGAAGTACTTTGTCGAGTGCCGTGCTGTCCCAGATCTTGGGGCGCTAATGGGGAGTCTTGGGAGCGCCTGTCAGATCTGGAAATTGCCTGTCGGGAGTGCACTCATTCATTCTTTGATCCTAGGTAGTCATATGATCATATGTCTTTCATAACTCATTACCATTATTGTCTTACTCGCGATACATGTTGCGACATATTCTTTTCGTATTTCGTATTCACCCATTTGGATAAGTTTGTATTCCATATCATATATTTGATTTTTTGTATTTATATAAACCTTAAATCTATCACTTATATCATGAAGGCATCTATACCTCTTGTATTCATATATTTCTATATAAGCTTTCTATATTCATAACTCTTTATATCATTTTATACATGTACTAAGTCATTCATTATGCATGCCTCATTCTATGCTTTGTCATCTTTTGCTTATCTCTACATCATTCTTAGCATTCGCATTTTCTATCATGTGTTTCTAGCATGTTCCATTTATTCATTTCGGTATAACTATCATATATTCCTATCATTTACGTATTCCTGTCATATCTTTATCTATTCATATACTTTCTATATTTCTATCATGTTCCATCTATTCGTTTATGCATATGATCGTATGTTCGCATCTAAATACTCTTATATTCATATGTGCCTATCATTCGGATGCGTAGGCTATCATATCTTATGACATATCCTATCATATCTTATCATCTTATAACTTATTTCTATCATATCTTATGACATATCCTATATTCATATCATATTCATGTTTATGAACCCATCTATACATATTACATTTTCTATATTTTCCTTGTTTCATAGCTGTATATAGCACTTCATATTCTTATGTAGCATGATGTGTATGAAATCACACCTCATTCATATATTCTTATTCCTCTATGAATATATATTTGCCAAGATTGGAATCAATCCAATCGGATCATCAAACTAAAGTTATGACATTTTCATGCCAGCTAGTCATTTCTGATTTTCTAGTGACAGTTTGTATTACTCATTTTCGGGGTCTTAACTTTATGTTTTGACCCTTATGTCCTTATAATCATTTAAAGCTAAGGTGCTAAGGGTTCTATTCCAACTGGAATCACCCAATTCGAACAAGGAACTCAAGTTACATTGTCAGAAACAACCGGGACTTCTATGTTCAACTTTGAAACCGAATTTGGTTTGCACATGGTCCCACTTCGAGTGGATTTTTGGGCCACCTAGAGTCATAATTTGACGATGTTTATTTCTATATGGATGGTTTTCCTTGAAGTCTATTTTAATTGGCCACTTGAATCACTCAAATCGGATAAGAAATGAGCAAGTTATGGCCAAAATACAAAAACTGGTCGGCCCGAAACAGGCTGACAAATTAATGCGGTACACCCCTAAAGTGTGCCGGTACACTTCCAATAAATGACCCGAAGCGAAAGTGTACACACTTTCAAAATTAATACCAGTACAAGTCACCCGAAATGCCCTAAATGTGTGTTTTCCCATTTTCCATATTTTGATACCCCAGATCAATTCCTTCTTTAAACACATCTAAATCTTTCGCCCATGTCTCTTGTAATCTCTTTTCTACCCAAATTATCTTTCAATACACAATTATAGACTCTATTGAACTCAAACATGCTTTCTATTCATCTCTTATACAAGGCCTAGGGTTTTACTCAGCTACATTCAAGAAATTTAGTTGGGATGACATCACATGACCACACAGGGATTTAGAGGCGAAACTCACCCAATCATGTAATTGTATGGAAATTCATACAAGAATTCATAGGTCCATGCAAAAATCCCAAGTTCCATACCTTGGCTTGCTTGGCTTCTCCCTCTTCTCCTCTTCTTCTTCTCTTCCTTTGCTCTTCTCTCTCTCTCTCTACGGTTTTCTCTTCTTCAAAATGAGACCAATTTTTGGTCTTATCCAATTAGTTTGTTAAGGCCATGTTTGGCCAAGTCATGTTAACACTTTTCTCATTTTTGCATCTTAGTCCCCCATTCTTTATTATTTCAATTCCATCTTTTCTATAATTGCCTTGAATCCCATAACTTATTCTAAATTCTATTTTGGCATCCATCTTTTCATTTTATGACAATTAAATCCTTAAGTGGTAAATGACTAATTTACCCTTGGCTTCATTATAAATTCCGGGTCTTTGTTTTATTTTCCGAAATTCATATTTAGCTTTTAATATACCCTAAACAAATTAAGCGCTGGAGTATATTTAGAGTGTTACATTAAAAGAGACTCTTTGTCATTTTACCTTCTAAACATGATTCACATCTTTGGTATAGGTTCAAAGATCAAAGAATTTAAATTCACTTAACTTGACCATGAATTCTACTAGAATTAGCTATTGTCATCAAATGCCACATATAGGTTTCTTTTGAAGCCTTCCTTTCTTAAGTAAAAATTGCTCATCATCGATTATTTTCAATAGCATTAATACTATGGGACATAGGAGTTAAAAATATAAACCATTTATCAATAATCCGACAAATAAAGCGTTTGATAAACATAAAGTCTTATTATTAAAACAACTCCACTAATTATCTTTGCCATTACGGAACATATTCCCCGTTCCCAACTTCAAGCTTCTTTGTCCTTTCATAGAGTGGGAACACTTTGTTTGAACCAACGCAAGAGTAACAAGCATGGTTAGTGGCTCTTGAATCGTAGTCCATTTATCATTGTAATTCTCCCTTAAACAAGCCTCGACAACATTTATACTACCCATACCTAGTTTTGGGCAATCCTTCTTCGGTGACCTTTACATCGCACTTGAAGCACTTGCCTTTTCGGCTTCTTAATTGCGATTGGTTTGAAAAATTTGGACACATTTCCATGCACTTTTTGTTCTTCCTTTCCGCCTTAGGTTTCCCTTTGAGTTTTGAAGAACTTCGGCATAAATAGCACTTCCACAGCTACACGAGAGACCTTCGGCGCTCTGGCTCGTGCATAAGTTCAATAGAGTAAGCAGTTTGTTCATATTATAATTCAATTTGAGCCCGACCAAAGCTATTGGGTAGAGATTCTAGGATCAAGTCAATCTTGCATCTCTTGATCGGCTTATTCATCACCTCCAGCGATGCGATGTGCCCCGTCATTTTAGATAATGGTCACTTTGTTTCCTCGATCATCTGAGTGTTCATTCAATTGCCTTCTCGTTGCTTGTCTAGCGATCTTTGCTACTTTTAGCAAACATCCCATCTAGAGTCGTTATTTCTAATACACTCTCGGATCATTAATTTGCTTTCACCGGATGTTACCGCAGCGGCAAGAATATAACGACAATTTGTCGTGTTGCCGTTACTTGATCTACAAATGCTTCTTAGTTTCCTTTGAAGCATTAGCAGTGGGCTCCTGGGGTTTCGGAGTTGTTGTAATGAATTTTATTCTCTCAAAATCAAGGACAATGAAAAGATTGGTTTTCCATAGGTCGTAGTTATTTCCATCGATGGCTTTTTGACTCGAATTAGCTAGAGGATTAAAAGATGCCATTTTGAAATTTAAAAGCACATATATTAACACGTAATCCACACAACAAACATACAAATATGTAGATCCTTAAACTACTAATTATTAATGTTTATTGCAACAGCAATAATTTAGTTTCCATTACAAATACTTACGTTGTTGAGAGCGTTTGTAATAAAACCCAAACTTTGAACATAGTATGTCTAATGTCTACTAAGTCAACTCCCGAAGGTAGAGTGGAGTCAGACTCCTTAAAACCTACCTCCTTAAATAGCCTTCTAGATAACGCCTACTTGGCGGAGTTTCAAAATTGATTTAAAAAAAAAAACAACCATTGTTTCAATATTCTTTTTTGGGCCTTTAATAACATTGTGAGTCTCGTTGGGAGGTTATTAATATTATTAAAATTGAATGTAATAACCATTAATTTAATTTCAAAATTATGCAATATCCCCAGCCTTTACATCGACGTTGGGCCGATACAATCTTTGTAAAATTTTGAAATTATTTTAGATCCAATCCAATAAATATTCATGCTTATCCGTTGGGGTATCCACACATAACCATTTATTATTGGACCCTTAATGGAGCCAACGAGTTCAATTAATTAAATTAATTTTTAACCTTCACCCGTTCAATATTTTATTATTAATTAGTGGGGTTTCCATAATAATATTATCAAGATAAAACAAATATTATTATGCACATGTATGTATCAAATGATGCGAATTATATGGCTCCTATTTTAAATGGCATGTTAAGCACATATCGGATGTTATATCCATATAATTTAAACAATTATAAATATAGAATAATTAATAGGCCCTAATCCATGGTTTCCTAAGAAAGAAAATTACAAGCCCAGTAAGTAGAAAAGCCAACTTGATATACCGCGTACTTAACTTCTTGAGTCTTATAAGTCCATGGGGTGTGGGCGAGTTAGAATTGACTTTAGGGTTTAGCGCATAAACACTAACATATCCCCTATTGAATCCGGCATCGCGGCCGCCCAGCGCCACACAAAGGCTTCAGTTGCCGGAAATTTTACAGTGGAAACCTTTGTTGAGGTAATACTACCAAAAATCAGCCCATTTTGACAACGCAGCGCCCCTTTTACATTTTTTATACTAAATCCGAATTTACATATAAAAAAAATTGCAGGAAAAAATAAATCAGGAGAAGCCTAATCTTTGATTAGCCTCCTTATTACATCTCAGCTATATATATATATATATATATATATATATATATATATATATATATATATATATATATATATATATACTCTCTAAGCTAAAATCTACCATGGATTAAGGCGAAAACCAAATCATTCATTCATAATACAAAAATTATAAATAACATAAATATGTGAATCCTAGGTGCCATATATCTAATATACATCATATATACATGAGAAATAAAATTATGGATTCAATCTATCACACACCGATTCAACCAGTGCTCTGATACCAATTGAAGGAATCATACAGCGGAAGCCAGGAATCACACAGTTAAATACAATGTATGATAGATATATTTTCATCACCCATTACTAACCTGTAGTAGTGCAGAAAATCTCTTCTAGAATCCACAGGACCTTCCAAGCTATTCTCGTGATCTGCGTGTGGCGCACACGATCATGGCCAGATCGAAAGACATACGAAACCTTTTGTTTACATTTTTCTCTCTCGAGGTGTTTATAGACACGGAGGCTGAAGTAAAACTTCTAAACCACTGGGGCTAGTAAGCGATGTGTTTATAGGCGCTAACCACTAGCCTCGAGGGTTTTATAACACCTTGAGCCCCTGATAAATGGGGTACCGCTAGCATGTCTTAATAATCCCGATTAAATGGGCTACGTCATCAATGAGCTAGCTTGGGGATCCTATGACCCATTATTAATTAAGGCTGATGTGATCTGGGTTAGCCAGCCCATAAATCCAACAAAACCAAAAGTGTATTCAAAAAAAAAAAAAAATAATAATAATAATAATATTTGCTTCTTGAGGTTGTCATTGTCTATAATTAAAAAAATTAAAGTAAGATGTAATTAAAAGTCTTAAGATTTTTTTTTTAGAGTTAAATATTTTAGTTACAATGTAGTAAATTGTCATATTGGAATTTGAAACCATTATAAACCCACTATCTTATCTTGAAGATTAAGTGTTGTACCACTTGTAGCTAGGAAACGGGTTAGTCCGGTCCTAATGGGCGCTCATTTATAAAATGGGCTGAGCTAATTTGGGTCATTTTTATTTGGGTCCTTTTTTGGCTAGCCCATCCTGGTCTTAGGCGGGCCACAAGCCAAAACGGGTCAAAATGGGCCATATATTAAAAAATTAAAATAATAATAAATAATAATTTTATTAATTTTATATTTTATAAAATAAAGTTTATTTGAAATAATTATAGTTTATTCTTATGTTCTTAAAGGATTATATAAAATAAATTATTTTAGTTATACTTTTATATATATTTATTTATTTTAAATTATTTTCATGTATTATTTTATTTGATTGAAAACAATTATTTAATAACTATTAATTTTTCTAAAAACAAATATTTTATATTTTTCCTAATAAAAAAACTAATATTTTGAATAATTAGAAAATATTATATAGCCATTAATAAAATGGAAAATAAAAAACGGGTCAAATGTGCTAAGAGGACCAACCCGACCCAAGCCAAAATGGGTCATGGGCCTATTCAGGCCGGGCCAATAGATCATAGTTCTATTCGAGTCACCATTTCATCAACCTGACCCTTAAAAAATACACGTTGAAATGGATTGGTCCATCGGATCGGACCCATTATCCCACCTCTAGTACCACTTGAGCTAGGTACGATGGTCTGTAAAAGTGTAAGAGTTAGCTTTATGATTTATCAAAATATTTATATTAATCACAGAGTGTTGTCATTTGCACTCATCAAAATAAAATGACGATAACAAGACTGTCCATTAATCAAAGGGAAGCATGGCTATAACTAGGGTTATCAAAATTTGACACAGCACGTGAACATGACACGAATCTAACACGGTTTTTGCGGATTTGGGTAGAGTATAATCTGGTTTTGGTCATATTCGTGTTGATCTACCTAACACGTTTAATAAATAGGTAATATTTGTGTTGACTTACTGCCTTGAATTTGATGCAGATTAATTCGTTTAATTATTATATTAATTAATTAGCACTTATTGAATAAGTTATTTGTGTTAAATATAGATTATTAATTATAATTACTATTATTTTAAATAATAAAATTAATAAACATATTAAATTTAATAAGTTATTTATGTTAAACATGGATGTCTTATTATTTTAAATAATCAAATTAAATGGGTCATATTCGTATTGACCTGCCTAACACGAATAATAAATTAGTTGTGTTTGAGTTAGTGAATGTTGACACGTTTATTATTAGGTAATCGGGTTTGGGTTAATTGAATGTGCGCGTCATGTGTACGCGGCAGGCATGTGCGTGGATGCAGTGCCCTTAAGCTCTAACCAATGAAATGGCGCGTGCCTCACACGTACCGACGGTTGGCGTGGGGATCCCACAACGCTGCACCAGCTACATGTGTGAGATAAAACAGAAGGCGCGAATGGGAAGCTAACGTACGCTATGTGCGCACTACTCTCACATCACTCATCATCTTCTTCTTACTTCTTCCTTCATTTTCTCTCCGTTTGGCGCTTTGCATTTTCAGGTATCCATTTGATTTTCTCCCCCTTCATTTTCTTCGAATGATCTAATGCATTTGGATTCACCGCTATCAAATTTTATGCTACCATACAGTTTGCCTTTGTTTCTCGAGCTCTTCTGCATTGCTTGTTGATTCTGTTGGTCATAGTTTTTTTTTTATTCCGTTGGTTCGTTTAGCATCTGAATCACTCTCCTTCGTTTTTCAATTCATTTAGCGCTACGCATTTCAGAGACTGCTTTGGTTTTTGTGCATTTTCTTTGAAATACTCATAACAACATTCAAAAATGCCGATGAATTGATGGAGATTAATTAAACTCGTTGTCAGAGAAAATATGTGGTAGAGTTTTTGGATTGAGATATTGCGCGGATCATCCATTGTTTTGTTGATTTTCTGGTGTTCAGGTATTTCATGCTTCGATTTTCTTTGTAATAATGAGGAGAACATTCGAAGTGCATATGAATTTGTGGAAGTTCAACTCTATTTGGCATACGTTCCTTTCTGTATTCTTAGAGACTTCATGTGGAATTTTGATTGAATCTGGTGTTTATCATCACTTGTTTTGTTGGTTTTCACTGTTCTGTGTTCCATTCTGCAGTTCTCCGATCTCTCTTCTTCTGCTTCTTTTCTCCTCGGCGTTTTACTTTTTCAGGTACCGCTCATTTTATGCCTCCTGTTTGAACTAATCCGAAAAACATCCAAAATACATACAGAGATTACCAGAAACTTAATTCTAATCACATTACACTTCTTGTTTATTTTGCAATTTCCATTCGAAATCTTTTTTGGAGGTCTGATTTCTTAGAAAATCTTTCTTGGAAAATTTTGTTTTGATGTAGTATAAATCATACATTATAGTGTTGAATGTCATGCATTTTCCTTCGAATAACTAGAAAAACAGCTCGAGTTCATATAAAGTCATGTTAAATGAACTCTTTGACCGTATGGTTCTTGTTTGTGGCATAAGATTAGTGGAAATTGATTTTTCATAAAGTTCGGAAGACCGATTATTATTTTTTATTTTGTAGGCTCTTGTAGTTTCTAAGACCAACGATCTGAAAGAAAATGAAAGGTCCGCGACCTGTTTGGGCAGTCAAGGTGATCATGGTGATCGCGATTGCATCGATCTTCTTCCGTTGCGTCTCTTCAAGGAACCACACTGTTGGAGGACCAAACGGTTGGGATTTGGCGTCCAACCTGCAATTCTGGTCTCGTTCGACGGCGTTTTACACCGGCGACAATCTAGGTTCGTGTCCATAGATCTGAATCCTCTATTGTTTTCTTCACCTGGAGGTTTCTCTTTCTTAGCCATGGATGAAGCATGCTTTTAATCCTTTTGATTTAATTTAGTTATTTATTTTAAATGCTTTCATTTTCGTTTGATGCGAAATCCGAGAATCAATTCGTCCAAATTACTGAATCACTTCAAAATTTTGAAGGAAAATCACACTGAAATGCAGAACCTGGACCATATTATTAGACTGGAGACTTATGCATTTGGTTTGCTGAACAAAAAAGAAAGATCCGACCGTGAATTACTCTTCTCGGAATCTTGTTTGGTTCCTGAGAAAATTGCTCTGTTCCATTTTGATCCAAGGACAAATGGATTGCATTATGGGACTTCTAGTACAAATAATCTTCCAATTTTTCCATCAATTAAATCTATCAAGAAAATAATTTTCTTTTCCTACCGACTTCCATTTTCCACCACCCCAAACGATGGTTTATTGTCTTTGAATTGGTTAAGAGGACTCGGATTTCTTTTCCTAACCGTATCGTAAGTTCGTAACGACTTCGTTTGTCCTGACATAATTCTGTGGCAGTGTTCAACTACACACCGAACCACGACGTCCTGGAGGTGAACCAATTGGACTTCGCCAGGTGTCGCATCATCAACCCACTCGCCACCCACCGCGACGGAGAGACGGTGGTGCCGCTGACCACCGCCGGCAGACGGTTCGGCCATCTGCGGCCGCCGCGGACGCTGCACTAGGGGACTCAGACTTATGGTTCACATGTGCGGCGCCGCTGCGGCTCTGTCCTCACCCGCCGGAAGAGTGCAGTCTCGAACCTTCAGAAGAGCGTTCTCGCGCCGCCTGCCGCCATGGGAACACCACCGGCCCAAGCCTCCGACTGCTGAGGAAGAATTCCAGTGTTGGAGTGAACACTTCCAGGGCTGGGTGTGGTGCTATCTACTCGATTTATATCAGGTGATGTAAGTTTTCTGATCTTTTACCTCATTGATGAGTTCAATTAGTACAAAGATCTCGCTGTTAGCATGATACTACTCATATATAGTTGGGTTGGGTTAATAACCGATTGATAACCAGTGATATCTTCTTCAAGCTGTTTTTTTGTTTTTGAAAGAATATCTTGAAGCAGTTGGATCATTTTGTTTTTGTGAACTGAGCTACAATCTCTGGCTAATATGGAAAGGATATGGGCCATGAAAATTTTATGTTGATCATGATATTATACAAGCTCTACTCTGTTTTCATTTTTCTTGTTTCATCTTTTTACTAGAAAATAGCATGAAAATGTGATTTTGAGGAAATTAGGGGAAAAAAAAAAGAGGAAAGAGAAGCTAAACTAATTTTCTTCTATTGATTTATCATGAAAATATAAAATATAGCTAGTTAAAAATAAATATATTTTTTATATATAAAAAAAGAAACAAATAGTGAAATTAGTTTGGAAATTTTAGTTTTTAATGTTTTCTTTCATTATGTGCAAAAAAAAAAAATTAAAAATTCAAGATGAAAAATGATATATATTGAGAAAGTTTCTCTTATTTGTTTAATAAAAGATTCATGACAAAAATAAATAACAACTTTTATCACCCAAAGAGTTTTACTTCTTTTCACTTTACTCCATTATCATCTGAGACAAAAATCTTTAAAATTTTTTCTTCTTAACCATTTCTAATAGCCTAAACAGGCACAATGCCTCTCATTACAATCTTATTAAAGGTAAAATTTTGTTAATAAAAATTATTGGATTTGATGGAGAAACAATAAACAGAGAAATAAATTAAATTAGTATGAGTGCTCTTACAAGAGAAAATAATATCATGTTTGGAGGAATGACCCATATTTTTCTCAAAAGTTTTTTGTGCTTACTGTTATTAACTTGTTTTGAATCCATAACGTGATTTTACTATCTTAGATTTTGTTTTAGCATTGTTAAAGACCAACTTATGATCTATTAGTCTAACTCAAGTGATTGAAACGTCAATGATAAAATAGTTAGACATGGGAAAAGGAGGGGTTCGAGTTTCAATGAAAACATTTTAACATATTGTATTCAAAAGTTATTAGCAAAAAAAAAAAAAAAAAGCCAACCTATGTTACTGCATACAACAAAATTCCAACCCCTTTTTAAATTTTAAATTATAAAATTTAATTCTAATTGAATAATAAGCTTTACAAACCATTTGTTTGTTTTTCTCTTTATCTTCCTTTTTTTTTTTTTATTTTTTATTTTGTAACTTTGGAAACCTTGTTGAGTATATTATCATTATTATTTTGAGTGTCATTTAAATGCTTCCACCTAAATAACTTCATCGAAGTAATTCTTCAACAAAAATTTATCATTATTATTATTATTATTACTATTATACTAAAAAAATATTCTATATTACAAAATTTGGTTTCTATGGATATTTATTACTAATTTGAGTCCCTTTAAGATGATCCAATGATTTATTGTACTATTAACTTCAGGATTGTGCAAACTGACCTGGACAACATAATTATAATTTTTTTTATGGAAACCAGAAAACCGAAATCAAGATAAAACTTAGTTGCTGTCAAAAAAAAAAAAAAAAAAGAAGATAAAACTTAGTTTCAAATATACAATTTCTCACAATTTTTTATTTATTTTTAATTCTAGACAATCGAAAGATAAGTTGGTGGCAAAAAAAAAATACTTGGTATATTTTAACTTGGAAATATGGAGATAAAATGTATGACTGAACCGGATCAATGTTAGGTCTGCTTCGCTTGGATCGATAAATTAAATTTAATTAAAGAATATCAATTAACAGGCAATCATTATTATAAGTCTTTTGAGATGTAAGTAGAGTCTGCAAAAGCTCGGGCCGAGGAGCTGCTTTAGACATTTAGTAACCTGGCGGTGTGCAGCTCAATAGTTTAGAAGGGTTAGATATGAGCTTTATTTACAAGTCCGGCCGACTCATGGTAAATTTCGACACAGTAGTTTTTAAGTTCCCATAAGCTCGTTATGATAAGCCCGCTACATTTATGTTATTTTTTTTAAAATACATTACGTAACTCTATTTATAATATGTATTTTGTTAAAACTTTATTATATAATCAAATATATGCTCTGATTAGTTGATGCGTTAGGGTTTTCTAAGCCCAGAGGGATGGATTAAAATTTAAATATTGTTTTGATACACAGATTACATCGAATCCGTTTATCCTGGCCCCACTGGCTGGCTGATCATGCGCCTAATACGAGGCTTGTGCGGTTCGACGGTAGCCAAAAAATCTGGCCTCGTTCGTCGAAAGCGTATTTCTTGGTCGGCGAGCGCATCGGCGGGCGAATGTGGGCCGTGGGCTTCATTTCTCAGGCGGTCAGCGGTGAACGGAGAGATCCTAGATGTAAGGACACTATCATTTTGGGCCGGTTTCAGTATACAGGCCCAGTTAAGTAACTAGATCCAGTCAAGGGCTTTCTGTTATTTTCAAAATACACCATTTTAGTTCTATTGTTCTGCAATGGGCCATTAGTTCATGACTGATTGCACAGGTTATAATATAAATTTAGGAGAGGCCCAACTAGGATTGTGGATGGATCAATGGATTTTTGGTTGGGCTTTCCTTGGTGGGCCGTATATTAAAAGACATAGAAGAGAGAAAAATTATTATCATCATTACATGTTATTTTTTCTAATGTATTTCTTTTCATTTATATGTAAACAAGTAAACAAGAATTAGAAAACATATTAATTTATAAATAATTAAAAAATCAAATTTAAATAGGAAAAGTACGTATCAAACTACTAATTTTAAAATATTTTACATATCATTTAGAATATGATTTATGGATTCGAGACCACTCTCTAAAAAAATAATTGTGAACCTACACAAAAAGTACATAAGCAAATGTGAAAACCGAAAAAACCCCTCATTAAGGGAAACTAGCGAACTAATGGTAAGGGACGAGCTTGTCGGACGACCTATGGTGCATTTGACCAAAATATTGAAGTAGTACATTGACTATCTAAAATAGTATATTGACTATTATTATAGTACATTGTCTAATTATGGAGTTACGTAGAGGTATAGTAGTACATCGACTAATTACAGTAGTATATTGACTATTTATGGTAGTAAATTGACTATTTATGGAAGTATATTAACTACTTATGCTAGTATATTGACTACTTATTATAATACATTGACTACATATTGTAGTATATTGACAACTTATTATAGTACATCGACTACATAGGGTAGTAAATATGCTAAAAATTGTATTGAGCTTTTCTTCATCAAATCCAAGCTCCATAATTGCATTGAGGTTTTCTTCATCAAAATCATGTACAATGGAAAATAATTTACACCCCGAGCACCTTGATTTTAGGATTTTTCCCTATAATATAACACAAAGAACCACATTAAGAATATAAATGAAGAATAAACATTTATCATTATAAGATGAAATTGATCACCTCACTACGTGACTATGGAAGATACCCCTTATGTTTCTTTTAGGCTTCATCCATTTATGTATTATAGTAGTAAATTCACTACTTATGATAATATATTCATTAGTTAAGGCTGACTTATTAATTATAGTAGTATATTCATTCAATGCTTATGGTCGATGTTTTAAAATGTCAGTTTGGGACCAGAGACCCGGTCGGTTTGATTTGACATCGATTCGGTCGAGTTTTGGTCTCGAACCCTTTAATCATTAAGCCGACGATGAACCACTAAACCAACGCGGTCAAGCGACGAATCGAAGCCGAAGCCAGATTTTAGACAAGCGGAGATCAAAATCAATTCTTAAAGCATTGTTCAATCAAGAACAAAATTGGAAAAATCGGTTAAATATCGGTGATATTTTAGGTTATCGACAGAATCGATGGAATCTGTTTCTAAAATGGATTTATTTTAGACGAATTTCGGCAATTTATCTTAAATTTGGCAATTTATGATTAATTTCGCCCGATATTTGGTTCTTCCGATATTTAATTGAAAATTTCGATTTTCTTGATATTTAAGGCGAAATTTTTTAATCTGCTTAAAGGCTATTTGCAAAAATGAAAATTTTAACTTTGGGGGTTACTATTTGCCGAAAATGTTTGGAAGGTGGCCTCAGCCCATAAAGTTAGGTTAAAACATTATGGTGCGAACTTTTGTTGTCTCTTATTATTTATGAATATTTCTATAGTTTACATTATTATTTATTCTTTTTTATTTTTATAAATCCCTTTTCACTGAATATAATATTTTATTTTATTTTAATTTTCATTATAACTTATAATATTTTTTAAATCAAATATTAATTTGAAAAGGAAGAGAAATAAAATAATATCATTAAAAATTTAAAATTATAATATACAATATTTTGAATCATATATTATTTACCTAATATTTGCAATAATAAAAAAACAATAAATAATATATCTTTAACATAATAATATTTGAATAATATGTGCAATATAATATATTTAATTTAATAATTCTTAATCCATTTTATTTTTAATCTATTTTAATTAAGATATGAATCATTTACCATCATCCCATATAATTTAGATATGAAAATTTTTAATCGACAGATATTTTTGAAAAATATCACGACGATATTTTGCGATATTTTGATATGTTCGTAAATCAGGTGCTCGATATATGCGTGTTCTGGAATGTTTTGATCGGCAGTTCCGATCTTTGCAAAGGATTGGGCCGCATATGAAGGATTGAAGAAATGTAAAAGCATTCAAACTCAAAAAGCTTCATATGAAAAACTGGGCCAATTGGTGGGCTCAAATACAAGGGCAAGAATGTAGCCCAATAAACAATCAAGCTATCAATATGTGGCTTGTTTACTGTTTCTTATCATATACATTGAATGACTCTTCCGTTTTGAAAAATAATATAATTTGATAAATATTACTTAAAATATAGCCTAAATATGACATGATATAATATTAAAATTATGGAGGTAAATATATAATGTTATTTTCATTTCAATACAATTTGCCATTCAAATATCATACTTAGCATTTCATAAAAGTTGAAATATTAACATAATTATATAAAAATAAATAAATAAAATTAAAATACAAATTATATATTTTAAATTTTAAAAAAATATAATTACGTATTTATGACGTCCCTTTGGTTTAGTAGTTTGATTTGTGATGAATATTGAATCGATACTTGTTCCAGGTTAATTAAATGTCTGATTTTTAAAATGTTGTTTGTAATTGAAACATTTATTGTCGAAGGTAATACACTGACTAGTTTTTGGTATACATTCATTGTTATGGTTTTACATCGCAAATAAAGTTACATCAGGAACAGTACCCAGTTTTGCAGCGTAACATTTATAAAACACGCCACCACAAAGTTGGAAACAAAAAAACCTTACATTTTAACTGAAAAAATGTATTTTTAACAACCAGAGCATTATTTAACATAGATAGCACAAAAAAACAACCGGAAAACTACATTTGGACCAGTAAAACGAACTAAAACAACCAATAAAGAAGAAAAAAAAATCAAACTTTTATCACTAATTATGGACCAAAAAAGTAGACGAACAACCAGCAAAGAAAATAATCAAACTTTTGTCCTTACAGACCTAAAAAATGAACTAGAACAACCATCAATATTGAAAAAAAATCAAACTTTTATCCTTACCTTTGCCTTATCAGTCGACGAACGAATGGAACCAAGAAATCGTGTTCCCTTTGAAGTCAGGAAGATCGTCTGGGTATGTGAGGCATTGCCTTTGCCGCCAAGAAGCGAGCAGATCACGAGAGAAGGAGAATGTTTAGGAAGGAGAAGCAGAAGAATCAGGGAGGAGAATGGTTGGGAGAAGAAGAACGGAAGGAGGGAAGAGAAGGACCAAAATATTGTTTTTCCTTTTTTTTTAATTACAGTTTCCATTAATGAAGGGTATTTTCGGTTTTCACATTTACTTATGTACTTTTTGTGGAGATTTACAATTATTTTTGTAAAGAACGAGTAGTCCGAACCATAGAAATTATATTCTTAATGATATATGTACAAATATTTTGAAATTAGCAGTATGATATTTACTTCTCCAAATTTAAATTGGTGGCCTTGCAGTGAAAATTTCTAAAAATGTTTAAAATATGATAACTACTTCTTAGAAAACTGTTTGTATAATTCATGAATTTTACATTCTTAAATGTTTAAGAATGCAATACAAGATGGTAGCATATCCAGATTTAAATTTAGAGGGCATGACAAAAGTCATTGTAGTAACTTTATTTGTTAAAGTGGGCATCTTGTTGAGAGAAACAGCTTGATTTTCGTTTTTATATGGAGTGTTTTAAGTAGGTTTATAAATACATAAAAAACAATTTTAAGTCATATTACATCTATATTAATCTTTATATGATGAGGTTATAAACCCAGTAAAACTTCTGCGTGGCACCAATAATATTGCGAACTTCGAATTTAAGGTAATGAATTAGATTATGAGAGAGCTACAAACATAACTCACTGTTCGTGATTGATTTCCCTCTTTTAAATTCAACCAAAAAGCAAACAAAATCATAAAGTTTTGTATATTTTATCTTCTTTGACTGAATCGGCTAACAAGGAGCCCCACTCAACTTTTTTTCATTTTTTTTTTTTGGGTTAATTTACAATTCCTTTTGGGTGCTTTGATATTTTGGGCGGCTCCTTGCCCCTTCGTTTTGTTTCCAAACAATTGGATGTGTACGTTAAATGATGTAACATGTTTAACTTTTAGATAAATTATTACCTAATAATAATACATAAAAACTAAGACAGTATTTAGATGCATTTATCATTCTTATATTTTTTAAACCTAAAAAGTTATAATTTATGTATAAGATGCAAGAAATTCTGTAAAGAAAAATGTAAAAATAGAAGATAAAAGTTTTTAAAAAGAAAATGAATTTTTCCAATTAGTTTGCTATTTTAATATATATATATATATATATATATATATATATATATATATATATATATATATATATATATATATATATATATATATATATATATATATTACTTTTGAGATAAATTATTTAAAGAATGTTTGGATATTTTTAATTTCTCTTTAATTTTTTTTTTTGAACATTAATTCAAAAGAGGAAGAATATTTTGAAAACTTTTCTATTTTATATTAGTGTATGGTATTAAAGAAGTATTACTTTTGAATTCTCAAAAGAAAAAATGTTCCCAAGCAAACAAACCAATTTTAAAACATCCCCAAGAGAAGGATATTATCTTCCGTTTTTGAAATTTGTATATATATATATATATATATATATATATATATATATATTTTTTAATTTATAAAAACATACATTATATATTTATATTCTTCCAAAATATTTGTCATTGATTTAGATAAAGGACTATACTATTCACATCGCATTAAAAAGTAAAAATAAATTTGTATATCAGTTTGAAGACAAATTAATTATAATAATGAAAAGGCAATGGAAAATTTTTGTTGCCTGATGAGCTATTAGTGGGAGTTGGTGCATAGAGCCCAACCATGAATTTGATGACGTGAGAAAGTTGACATTCAAAGGCTGATGAGCTATTCTACCAACTCTGAAAATCGTATAAATTTTTGTTGGAGTTTTTGAGGTGTTTTTTTATCATACCACGAGATATTATGATCAAGATTATGTATACATGAAAGACGTTTTTAAGTTATATCATAACTAAATTAATCACTATATGAGCAGAGATAGACCATTATAAGAACGGTAAAATTCTACAAAAAAACATAATTGTATTATGATACACTAAATTTTAAAACAATTTTCACTTTCTAAGATCTAGTGATAACGCTATCAAAAAGAAAAATTAATAAAATAATCTAGGGATAAAAACATTTCAATTATTTTTTAAATTTTTTTATAAATCTTTTTTGATAATTAAGCACTTTGTTATAATATAATAAACTATCCTCAGTATGACTCAAACCTAAGCCTCTCTCTTTTCTTCCCCTTTTAGGATGTCCTATATTTTTAAATTTTGAACGTTCGACCAATTGATTACTGAAGTTGGGTTTGATGTTCAAGTGGGTTGTTCCAACCCGACCTAATATGAAAGAGCTAAAGGGACTAGTTTGTGGGATACCCTTCCCTATTAGGATATGTATGAAAATATAGTCATCGAGAATGGAACAAGTTTGGGTTTAATATTTAAAACCCATGTTGGATTCAAGTCGGGATTGAGATTTAAAACATTTTCCTCTACCCAAATAGAAAAATAACAATTTACCCCTAATATATAAATATTCTCTTCATTTTTCAATTTAGAATTGCCTCCTATCTCATTCTAGGGTTGCAATCATGCACATTCTCATACTTCTTTCTCATTTGGATGATTAGATTTTCAGGAACACCTTCAGGAACTCTTAAATAATGAGAGGACCGGGAATTTCTTATGCGCTTCGGAAAATCTAAAACAAGTGGAGCTAGTGACGAGCGTTCAAAGTTTAAAAAAGGTAGGATGTCGTCAGGAGAGGAAGAATTATTAGGGTTTGAATCATGGTGGAATGATTCTTGTATTATAACAAAATGCTTAATTGTAAAAAAAAAGGAAGTTAGTAACGACAAGACTAAATTTTTTTCTTTCTTCTTATCACTGGTTCATGTTGAGAATTTATGCCAGTTTTTGTACTTATCAATATTGTGATTTTGTATGATTTTTGATTTGGATATGGGTTTTGGCATTAAAAATTGATCTTCATCCCCTGTACAAGATTTTAACTTTTGAGGATTGTATTTTTTGTCATTATTTTTAAGGAAAAGACCATGTTTGGTTGCTAAGAAAATAGAGGATGGAGGGGAAGGGGAAAACACAAATTCAGGTTAGGACAAGGCATGGATGAGATTTGATTCTAATTTCATAACGGGAATTGAAAACACATATCCCACCCCTACTTGGGTTTGAGACAAATATGAAAAACAAGCACATACTATGGGACGGGAATGAGATAGTGGTGCCTCATCCCAAACCGACCCCTTTGCCAGCACGAGTTATAAAGCTACCTAAAATCTATCATTGGAAAATTTGAGGAAAAAAAGGGCTAACTGTTCATGCTAGGATGTCATACCCTAGATTATGTCCAACTAGAATTACACTCGTGATTTCAGGTTAAAGGTTTGACCCTAAGCATTCCTCTTAATGCAAGTTAACAATCAAACTAAGCATCTTGATTTTTTTTCAAGAGGGAAACTACAATCCATTCTAAGAAAAACTCTGCTGATACTATAATATCACTTTAACAAAAGAATACATATCCCTATTTGGTTGAATAAGAAATCCACTACAAGAAATTGAATAAAAGCGACCCTTTTACATTTACTTTGGCGACAGACTTCAACCATCTCAAATTACTCGAAGCACTTATTCTATTGCAAATTAAATTTTCTATCACTTATATATAACCATTTGCTGACAATAATTACAATAGTAAATATCTATTGACAAAAATATTTTTGCGATGGATTTAAACTGTTGCAAAAGTTATTGGTGTGACGCCCCAAATCCCGGGGGTCCGTTGACAACCCGTCAACCCGTGAAATATTCGTGGATGTCGGGTAACCCGACACCACTCATGAAAATCGGGCAGAATCTCTTTGTGCGAGGCTCTGGCTGCAACATGTCCCGATCACATGACCTTTGTCCCAATATTTTACAAAGACCACCCCAGGTCTATATACAATTAAAATGAGTGAAAAATGGCGCGTGGACCCATTTGTAATCTTCGCTAAAATATCTAACCAACTATATAACATGATTGAGTTAAGAAATCACTCTTAATTCAAAACATATATTAAAATTTAAAATTATAATAAATGTTATACAAAATAAACACCAAAGCCACATGTTGGCTTTCTTCTAAAACGCGGCCTCTAGTGAGCGTCGTCCTCCTGTGTACTCCATGTACTTGAAATAGCGATCCCTCGACAGGGTGAGTAATGCCCAGTAGAGATAATTTCTTATATAGGTTTACTCCGCTAAATTGCACATGTCATGGCAAACAATCACACTCAAGCAAATACATGATCCTACTTGAATGTCTACATGTCCAAACCCATGTCTCGAGTCATCACCGACTCCCTCACACATGCCTAAGCCAAATGCAAGTAAAAATAAAGTTTTCAAAACAAAAGCTTTTTGTTCTCGAAAACTTTCTCTAGGATTCCAGTCAAATTTATTGGACAATTGTTGTGGACGAAGAACACATACAAATCTACGACGTTATTACCAAGGACTATTGTCTAGTCTCCGACAACGGCGCCAATAAACTTGATGACCGGACCAAAACATATTTGCACATTTATGCATTAGTTATGCATGCAAGATTATAACGTTATCCTTTGAAGGACTACTATCTAATCCCCGGTAGCGCCATAAAACTTGTTGTGACGAGCTCCATACAAATTTGCCAATCCTTATTACAAATGACTATTAACTAATCTCGAACGCGATTACCCATCAACGGTGACATCATACTATCATAACAAAAATCTCTTAGAGATTATAACGATTTAATTTCTTAGTTTTGGTCTGAGAGTCTGCAAGTGTGCAATTAGACAAGTAATAAAATGGACTTAAGTCCGGTCTCCCGATCCACAGGAATCTCAAGAATTTTCATCAACTACGACTATTTCGAAATTAATACTATTTGGACCATAAATTGATCGGGTTTCAGCGCATAGAAAATTTGAAATCCATGGTTCAAAATGAACATTCAAATGAAATTGAAATAAAGCAAATGAAGAAAATAAATCCTACAAAAGAAATGAAGCGACGATTTATCATAGGAAGACACATTAAAGAGCGGTCGCAGTGAGCGATCGATTCTGTAGTTCCTCTTTGAATTAATTTCTTGATTATCTCAAGTTTTCCGTCTGTCGAGCATTTTAGCCCAGATGCCCGGTACAGATCTCTCCACGCTCATTTCGTTATCTCTTCTTCACGATTCTCCCGAATTACGAGGGAACGAGATAACTACTTATAAGAACTCATAAATTAGGTATTTTCTTTTTGCAATACTTAATACCCATTTATGGGTGGCATACACATAGCTCCCAAGTTATTAGTCAAGCAGGATATACAACTTCAAATTACTCTTCTCGAAATTAAAATGAATCAGCCTTTCCTTGATTAGATCTCATTAATAACACGGGATTAGCCTCCATATCGAATTGAGGTGAAATCTACGCTTGTTTAATGAGTGAGTCGTTGACTCGTTCTTGACTTCAAAGTGAAGAGGATTTATCTAAGTGAACTCTAAAGCTTCGAAAGGATCCTAATAGCGAGTTAGTATACATGAAGAAATGTACATTACTCCGCAGTTGTCTTCCCTGTGTGCTGGAGGACCTCTTGAAATCAGAGTAGCGACGCAATTCTTAACGGGTATAATGTAAGCGATATCAAATCAAATCAATATTCATGTCAAGTAAATTAAACCAAAATAAACAAGATGCGCAAATTACTACGGGAAAAATCAATTCGACTACAAGCGTTCACTAAATGGTAGGTTCTTCAATTACTGAATCACGAGACGACTGTCAACCGATCAAAGAATAGCGCAATTCAGGCCCCGGAAACAATCGAATCCGGAAATTTATCTGAACTTGATGCATTCGGGTGGTAATTTTGAAAAGAAATTAGAATTACATGCACCAGCTTCCCAGCAGCGATAACATTGAGATCAAAAAAATGGCAAAAAAAAAAAAACTAGACTGAAACATGCTCTAAAATAAAAGAAAGAAAGAAAAGAAGAAAGAAAGAAAATAAGTGACCTGGAAGCTGGATCTCTTTTGATGCACCTCGGACTTGCTTTACTATTAAGGTAGTACAATATTTATAGGGTTTTCGGTTGAACTCATCCAATATAACTGCTTTGTGGATTTAGGTAGCAGGCCCAAATTCACCTCCAGTTGTGACCTCGAGTTCTCTTGGCCGATATCGAACTCATGTGACATCGGCTGAGTTCTACGCTTCCTGTAGACTGTGGTCGTTCAGGTTGTCGATACAATCTTGCCCTTGTAGGTTTAGGTTGATCGCTTGTGATGTCGCGACATCGCCGGCGCGCCGCGACATCCATTCCTGGTCCTTTGCGGTCTTCAATGGATTGTTCCTGCCATGACATCGGCGGGATGTTGGCGGCGACATGGGCTCGAATCTCTACGCCCTTACTTGGTTGTCATGATGCCGACCTCGGTTTTCTTGTCGCGACATTAGCTCTTGATGCTTGTTCCTTGAGCGGTGTCCCGATCGTGACATCAACCTCATAGTTCCAGAAACCTTGGTTGATCTCCTCTTGATGTCACGACTTAGGCATTAAGTCTACTGCACCGTAACAGCGGTTGTTCTTGGTGTATCATGACGCCAGTCTTCTTGTCATGACATGACCTTATCTTTAACATGGGGTTTGCAATGGTTGTTGATGATGTCGCGACTTAATAGTTCTGTCAGCGACATCCCCACTCTTTTAATTTCTGCTCCTTCTTCAGTTGCCTAGACTGTGTTCCCTGTCGCGACCTGCATCAAATTCTCTTCAATTTCCTGATGTCACGACTTGGCTGGATATGCAGACCCACAAGCGCATCAATGGCTGGCCAGTTGGCTTTCATTTACGCCTTTCTGCCATTCGAGTGTTTTCTATCCCTTATTTATGCATTTTCTCTTGATTTTTCTTCTTTCTTGCTTCCTTCACACTAATGACAAATTTGATGAGTTTCTTCATGATCTGCCTTAAATATTCAATTTAAGCGAAAAACAAACAGAAAAATGGACTAACAAGAGATGACTTTTAAGCTCATCAAACTCCCCAAACTTAAAATTTTGCTTGTCCTCAAGCAAAGAAAAGAAAGATTGTTTATCCTCAAACAAAAAGGACATTTTTGTTTGTGCAGTGTTATTAAATTTAATTGAAATATTATAGCCATCATTTTAATATCTAACGAGTCCATTTCAAAGGTCCAGTTTCTACTTTTTCATAGTATAAAGTATTGTTGAAATTGTTTTACAAACAACATAATCATTAGATCTTGTTGAATATGATTATTTTCCTTTCTCATTTCTGCGAGTCGATTAACTCCTAAAGTCCTTCAACTGTTTTGATTGTTTCCATATTTCGAATTCCATAAGTTTGTTTTTCATATTGATCTCACTAATGTAGGTGATTTATTGCTTCAAGATCAATCGGTCTTTTCAGGCTTATATTGTTAAGCTTGGGTAAATGGTAGGATGGAGCGGAATTTTTAGGTTAAGATTACCTGACCTTTTCTCTCCTCTTACGCCGCTTCTTTCTTATAGTTTCTCTAATAAACTCCCTAGCTGTATTTGGACCACATCTCTTTGATCTCTTCAATTGAATTGTATGCCCCATTTTTCAGCATGTTTCAACTTTGGGAATTTTCCTTTGTTTGTCTACATTTAGGATAGTGCAATGTTTTAACTTTTTAGGCTTTCTAGCACTCTTGAACTTTAGGTTGTGTTGGCTCCCATACCAGATGGCATTGGGTGCTAGGTGTTGAAACACCCACAGAACTTAATTATTCAAGAGTTAGGCCACAAGATAAAACTTATCCTATAAGCGTTCTTTTTCTATTGCATTTACTCCTTGTCTTTTCTTTCATTCCCTTTTTGAGTTCCTGAAAATGTCTCTCGAAACTTCATTTCTTACCGCACCTCCTTGGATTCCTGCAAGGTAATCATAGGTTCCTTTCTTTGAGATTGATTTCTTAGAATGGGTTGGGGTTTCATTCAGTTATTTTTGAAAAAATAGCTTGTTGGTTGATTTTTTGGAACTAAGGTATATGCATCAGCATATAAGTAGGGATGACTAAAATGACTCAAACTATCGGATGTTTGTATCATCTCTTGTCATTTATATCACCTAAGTTTCGCCTCGACCAATAAATCTAACAAATTCTAGAAATTTGGTTTGAGCAGTTAATGACTAACCATAGAATTTTTGAACTCCATTTTGTTAATGAGTATTTAAATTAATTGATATTCAACGAGGTTCCTTGACTTATTGTTCATACCACAGGCTTCGAAAATATGTTTTTGTTCCCTCTTTTGTATTACTTTCCTCAATTCGGACTTATCAGTTAGATATAAGTAATTTTTGCACTTTGTGTTTCAATCAAACTGTATTTATTTGGCCTTTATTCTACATTTAGCTCATTCCTAATATACTTCAGCATTCAATTGAGTTCATTACATCCACAGTAGTTTTATTAAATTAATTTCTACTTTAATGTGCAATCAGCATCTTCCGGCAACACAATATTGAATATAAATTCAAAATAACACGCTACGACAATTCAATTCCAAGTTTCTCATTTTTTATTTCTGATTCAATTGCAGCGGTTTAGAACTACGATATAGAAAAGTGATTGAAACTTGGAGAAATGGATAGGTACATTTTTTTCTTTTACTGTTTGCGGGTATAGATATGCGGGGATCCGAATTGAGTGTCAATTGTGGGATTTGAATGCAGATCTTTACTTCTATTCTCCTCGTCCCTTAGCTTTCTCTTTGTGATACCTTTTCTGTGCCAATTCATTTGAGATCCACCTTTTTGTTAGTTCATCACGTCTCATTCAGTGTGTTCATGTTTCTCATTTACGTCATTACCTCCAAGAATTTTGACGGGTTGTTGTTGATCAAGTCGATTCTCTAGCCACATCTTCCTCACGAATGCATGTCGTTTCCATCAACACCTTGTCTCAAAATCTTTCACGGGGGACATGTAAAGAAATTTAAATCCATTGATGTTCTGCTTTATGCGCTCTTCACATTTGGCATCCCTTTCCTTGATATTCCAGAGGCGATTGTCTCTGTTAACAGTTGTTATGAATGCCTCGTGGCGAACCCGGCTTCTTTATAGATCTTTATCCCTTCATTTCCAATTCGCTACGAAGTTTTCTCCTTTGCAAAATTTGCCTCCACTTCATATGTTCTTCCTTATTTTTCGACCTTGCTTCCCGTTCCTGTTCCCTTTTTTGCAACTCAGCTTCAAACTTTCTTCTCTTCTGTGGTCTTCTTTCCCATTCTGATCTCTTCTTTTAGTTCTTTTTCATAGACTTCCTCCTGAACTCTTGTTGCAACCTCCACTCCTTTTCCTGCCTCCATCTTGTTTTGGAAGAAGCATTCCATGATTACTGGTTCTCTTGTGTTCCCACAGAACTTTCTCCTTTTCCTTGAATGTTCTACCTTGCATGGGAGGGAGAAGCCTTCAAAGGGGCGAAATCTCATGGGCTTCTTTCATCACCGCCTGAGTGTATGCAAATGGAAATTATTAACATCGGGAGGAGCTTACGTGTTCACTTCTTCTTCTCTTGCGGTTGGAACTTCTTCTCTGTTTATCCGGTACTCCTTTTTCTTCTGGTTTTCTTGGTGCCCTACTCCTCATGTCAATAAGAGTGGTGATGTCGTGAACTTCTTCTTCTTCCCAATCCCTCTCACTTGACCTTGAACCTGAGATTATGTATTCTTGGGTGAGGATCCTCTATCTTTGTTTCATCATTAATTTACCTCATTATCGAGATTTTCTATTATTGTCCCTATATTGATCTTATATCCCTTCGAGAATAGCGTATAGCATGACCGCCTCCTGTTCCCTCACTGTGCTCAGGTGTCTGGTTGGAACCAAAGCAGGCTAGGGAAATAAAACCATACGCCCGCCCCTCCCTCAGTGGGGCTTCCCCTGTTTAGGGTTTTTGGTCCTCCTTTCTCCTGCCTCAGCTGAGCCTTCCCGTCGGTGAGTTTTTCTGCAATCTTCTTCAAATCTGGGGTTTTAAGGGCTTTTGAATTTATTCCCATGCTTGTGTCCTGCCATTTCATAAACTTGGTTGATAGTGCGTGCTCCATATGGCACCCCACACTCCTCGGCATTATCGGTATTGTCCTTTCTCCTACCAAATTTGAGTAGAACCCTTGCCTCTGCTTTGCATACCACTGCTCTTTGATGTCTTGCGGAGGTTTCCCAACCTCTTTTCTTTATCATTTCCTTGAAAGGGCGTGGGTTTTTGAGATCGTCTTTACCCCTTTCTGAACCCGCTTTCCCGGCGTAGTGTTTCCTCAGGTTTGAGTAGGCTTCCTCACGACCGCAAAATCAATTGTTGCAATGCATATTTTTCTTGCCCTTTTTGCCGTGCTTTCCTCCCGGGCTTGTTGGTCCCTCGATGCTTGGGTGTTTCTTTCATTACGTTCCTTCCTGTGATTCTCGCATTACGATTGCACGTTTTCCTCCATGAATTCTTCTTGGTTAGGGTTAAGGTTTGATGGTTCGGCCATTTGAGAAGAAGGAAAGTTTCCCGAAGATTTTGGGACTAGGGTTTCGGGGGTTTAAATCGGAGAGCTGTGAGAGAGAATGAGCGGGTTGGAATGGAAGTGGAAGTTGGGAAAAATTACTCCAACCATTGCAATTCAATCAAAGTTTATGAGCTCTAATGATTATTTCATTTATTTCCACATGTCATGACTTTAATGCCACCTTAAAACAAGATGTTGTCATTAGAGGCTGACCCTTAAAAATTTCAATGGCAACATTTCCTAATTTGTCGACATAGATCTGTTGGCCGACCTTCCTCAACCTTGTTGGGACAAGCCATCCCTTAAGTTTGTGAAAGCATATATGTTCTCATGTGTTATGATGTCGCGACAACTTCTTTTAAAGGAAGTTCTCATCGTGACCGTATAAGCACAGTGTTCATAAAGATCTTCCAGGAGGCTCATAGCTGCTCTAAACTCTTCAACATCAAATGAATCAATTTCACACATGATTCATACATGTACTAAATTCACTTTCTGGGGTATGCGGGGAAAAAAATGCTCCATACTCTGTGTTCCTCCATTGTGGAGTTGTTGAGTTATCCGACAATAATTCTTATTCCCTCATTCCTTACATTTTCTCACGTAACATATGCCGCGAATTGATTACATCGAACTAAAACAAAGTCTGTATTAATTGCTGTCATCAACCACAATTCTAACTAAAATTCATATATAAAATTAGGAATTCAGATTTCCCTATGGGTTGCCTCCCCATCGGTACTCAGTTTTGGAGTCCTTAGATTTGGACTGTTGTTGTGTTCCTTCTTCTTTTTTAGAGATCTAACTGACTCTTTGTTCCTTCCTCTACATTTAAATAGTGCTTAAGTCTTTGTCCATTTACTCGAATTCTTCTCCGATGTCGCATATCTTTACTCCAAATGTATTGCTTAACACCAGCGTGTATGGTCCACTACATTTGGATTTTAGCTTCCTTTGGAAACAACTTAGTCTAAATTAATGATGAACTTTTTCCCCTGCTCTGAACTCCCTTCCCTTAGGATCATGATCATACCATTCTTTGTCTTATCCTTGTAGATGGTAGCATTATCATAGGCTTCATTTCTCGATTCTTTCCAATTCGGACCGGAGTTGGCAATCTCTCTTCCTTTGCAGTTTTGAAATCGAAGTTCAACTTCTTGATGGCCCCCATTGCCACCATATTCTAATTCTAGAGGTAGATGACATGGTTTTTCCGAATACAATTACGTATGGGACATGTGGGAGTCTTGTATGCGATCCTGTAAGCTGCAGTGCATCATCAAGTTTGGAAGACCCGATCCTTTCTGTTTGGACTCCTTGCCTTTTCAAGTATTCTTTTAATCTCCTTTGTTGGAAATTTACGCTTGTCCATTGGTGCGGGAATGTCGCTAGACTCATTACATGTTTGATCCCATACGCTCATGAGTTTGCAAATATCTTGTTTGCAAAATAAGCTATCGCGATGATAGTCACAGGTGTTCGAATGCGCTGAAATATTCTTTTCTGAAGTTCATAAGCGTATTAACATCATTTCTAGAACAAATACTTTGCCTCCACCCATTTGAAGCGTAATCAGCGCTGGCGATATGTACAAATTCCCAAATGATGGTGGGGAATGGTCCCATAAAATCCATCCCCAGCCATCAAATAATTGCACCACCATAATACTTCTTAGGCGTTTCATTTTACCATTTGCTGATGTTCCAATCTTAAACTCGTCACGCCTTGGCCCATTCGGTACAATCTACGAAAGCGTGGTAATAAAATCCAGTTGGAGTATTTATAATTGTTCTTTCTCGTGCCCCATGGGTGATGCATGGCATTCATCGAAATTTTTTCCTTGTTCATTTTTCGGCACATTTTCTTATTATCATATCGCACCTCTTAAATAAAAAGGATCATCCCAAATATAATACCTGGCACATCGGTTCGAGAGTTTCCTCTTGCATTTGGGGAAGTGAATTCGAAGGAACTACTCCCTGGCTAAATAGTTCTGATAGGCATACCATGGAAGTTGGCAGGGGAAACCTTAAGCAGGTTCTTTCATCACAGGAGATTCTCTGTTAATATTACTTTCTCCTCCTCTTCTGTGCTTCTTTCTACTCTTGACAAGTGATCAGCTATCACATTGTCACTTCCTTTTTTATCCTTGATTTCCAAATCAAACTCCTGCCAGTGGCACCATATATCAATCTTGGCTTAACTTCCTTTTTCGACATCAAGTATTTGAGATTGCTTCACTGATCGGTGTGAATTACCACATGGGATCTAAAATGTATTACTAAATTTTTCACAGCGAATACTATGGCTAGCATCTCCTTTTCAGTTGTGGAGTAGTTCTCTTGTGCTTCATTGAAGGTTTTACTAGCATAGTATATGGCCCTGAATATTTTTCTTTTCTTTGCTGACCACGGCTCCACGGCGGCAAAATCACTAGCATCACACATTGGCTAAATCCACGGTCCATTACGGTGCAACCATTATAGGTGCTTGTACGTCGTTTGATTTCTTCAAAAGCATCTTTGCGGAGTTATCAAGTGAACCTCGTATCTTTCGATGTCACATGGCGGTGGCTATTTTGAAAAGTCTTTGATGAATCTCCTATAAAATCCAGCGTACCCACGAAAGCTTCTTACTCCTTTTTGCGTGGTAGGTTGTGCAAAGTTTTGATAATGGATACAACAGATTAGTCTACTTCTAATCTTATTAGCGGTATGCCCCGAAACAATACATTAGTCACCATAAATGGCATTTCCCGATTCAATGCTAGCGTTTGTCTTGGCATCTTTAGTCTTTGCTAATCGCTTGTCTCGCATCTGGGGCACGTCGACATCTTAATATTAATCAAAGCCGATCCATGGTGACATGAAGTCATCCATGAAAATTTCCATCACTTCTTCAACCAAATCTGAGGAATATAGACATCAGGCACTCATGAAATAGCCGAGCATTACATAAACAAAACTGCATCCTTCTTCAAGGCAAGGTACCATAGGCATGTGAATGTGGTCTTCTCGATCCTCGTGCACCGCGACCGATTGTGATCCCGAAAATCGACTAGAAACAAAATGAGGGTGTCTCAAGCTTAACTGGCCCAAACATCTCGATCAATGAAAGGCAAGGGAAATTATCTTTTCGGTTATTGCTTCTAACTTCGTAGAATCAATACATACCTCCAATCCTATCATCGTTTGCTTGAATCAATTCATTTTTTTCTTTATCAAGTGATCACAAGAACAAATTTTCGAACCAAGTATGGACTGGACTTACCTAAGGACTATCTGGCATTGCATGTATAACCAAGATTTAGCAATTTGAGTACTTCTTCGACTACCTCTTCATTACGCGATTCATTTCGATGTTCTATACCGCTTAAGCCTCTTCCGCCTGGTAATTCTTTGCGTATGCAAATAGATGGACCGACAATTCTTCAATTCTTCAATGGACCAAGCTATAGACTTTATGTTTCTTCAAGATCCGCAGTGAATTGCCGCCTTCTCCTCATCACTCGGGCCCGCGCAGGATAACCGCTTTCTCTCGGGTGGTTCTAAGTAAACATACTTCAAACGACTCGCGCTCTTTCAACACAAGCCCTCTTCACCGGTTTCTTGTCAGCTTCTCTTTTCACATTTCCTTGTTCATCTCTTTAAGGGCCATGCCTATCACACGCTTTTATAGAATGAAACCGTTGTATGAATAATCGTGAGTAATCATCTTCGGAGAGCATCAGCACCATCTCTTTTTACGACAAAAATTTGATCATTACAATCATTTTCAACACCGCGGCCAGAGGTTATAGACTTCATCAACTACATTGAAATTTTCTCCGCCTATGTCTATATTCGTATGCCCCGGATCAAGTTGAAAGCAAAGCAGCCTTCTCCAACCTCAAGGTAAGAACTCCGCATATCGACGAGCAAATTCTCCAGAATTTGGCATCGGTCTTCCCAACAGGCGGGCATCACACCTTCCTCCACAAGTCTAGAATACGAAATCCAATGGAAACACAAATTTCCCAACAAAGACTCACAAAGACATCTTCCAAGACTCCTTTCGGGTTTTACCATCGACCGCTCGCCATTCAAGAGCGACATATGGGTAGGAAGTAACTCTAAACTTAATCGTCAGCAAATGTAAAGAGGCATCAAGTCGATATCAAACTGTCACGTGAGAGCTTTCTCTCGATTTCAACTCCTTCTATTATGCAAGAAATTGTAAACCCCCGATTCTTCATTTTTTCTCTCGCAATTTTTTTCATCAAAGTACCCAAGTAGCGCGGATTCACAACCCTTTTCAATATCTTTCTCTTCTCGGGCTTCGAATGTCCTATGAATTTCATGAGTGGCATCTGAGTCACTACTTCAAAGAAAGGGGCACACCATCTCTTAGCTTCGGAAGGTTTTCAAAATCCAGCACTGCCTTCATTTTGATTTCTACGCCTCTGGAAAGGCACCAGAAACAGAGCCTCTGATGTCCTTCCTGGCCCACTCTTTCCTTCTTTTCTCTCCGCCTTCCTTTCCTTCTCGGTCTGTCTTTCCCCGCTTGTCAGGCCATTTTTTCTTTCATCATCTCTAACTCCTTCCCACTCCTCGCACCCGCACAAACATACCTGGGATTTTTTCAGGTCAGCTTGGGGAAGGTGACCTTCTCTGCTCATAGGTTGGGTGGCCAAATTTCGCCTCTACTCAGGTCTCCAGTTTTAAGGCAAAGATCGGGTAGTGGTTCGAAAACTTGTACCAGAGCAGCTTGCTCCCACTCTCGCGAACTCGTCTCATGGAGGTTCAACACTTATTATCCCCCATGAACTGGGCAAGATCCTGCTCTTCAAAAGACAGGCCCTCCTCCGACCTCGTATCTGCCTCGTGTTCATTTCACGCGCCGAAATCTTCGTAGCCGCTGATAACCCGTGGGGTTCTAGATTACTTGGGCCTTGTGAAGCTCCTCCACCATATGAGAAGCCTGTCTTCAATCCCGATGATAATGTGTCGAGGTTAGTATCAGTCGGAAATGGTAGTTTTCGGTTCACCCAAATACTAACCTCTAGCATCATAAAATCTGTTCTATCCGCCGCTCTCTACTTCCCTTCAATACCTCTTCTCGACCATTCTATCTCGTAAAGGTATGTCTTCTTTCGTTTGTCCATTCGATGCATAATGGCGTCTAACTCAACATATCGCTTATCTGGCCAGCCTTAATCCCCTTCTCTGCAGTTTCCCTCTCAAAACTCGAAGGAGTTTTCGTACGTATTTGGCCGTGTCCTCTATCGATTCTCATTCTCAAAGATTTTTACGCTTGAATGTCTGAAGATGAAGCATCAATGATTCTTCTTGATATATCATTTAAGGTATGATATACAATGTCCATTCGGGAATTCGCCCATCCCATTTATCGATGATCTCTTAAAGAACCCGCTTGAATCTTTCCAAGCCAATGAGAGGCCATCTTCTCCCCTGCTGAACACTACGATTCCTCTCCTTCTCTCGGGAGGTGGCTGACCAGTGGAAAGAATCTACACAAGCAAAGCCTCACCACTTCCTCCCAATCACAATGTAATCTATACGGTAAAAGCGACCCTGCACTATGTAGCCGGGCCAGATCCCTTAGAAGAAATGCGTGGAACAGATGCGCTTAATGACTTCCCGGTCTAACCCCATTTAATCCCATCAGATAGCCACCCCAAATCTTCCCAGATGCTCGTTGTGGTCCTCGGGACGCCGCGAAACCGATGTCACAAACTATCAGGACAGTGCCGCCAGCCGTTATCGCCTCAACTGCAGTCGCTCCATCCCGCAGAGTTCATCCTCGAATAATCGTCTCTAAGTCTTCCATTGTATCTCGTGATTGGAGGTCTTCACTGGCTTCCTATGTTCGTCATTCTCGTTCTCTCGTTTTTCATCCCGCTTATGGTGGAAGCTTCGCTTTCTTCTTCCTCAAGCTCAAGTGTTTTCTAATTTCAGACCGCTGAATCGATCCGTATTCCGCTTCCTATGCATTAAACTTTTGCTCGAAAAACAAACATACTAACATTAACAGATTAGTCCGTCAACAAATATTTAATTTGGTTTGCAAAGGTCATGGCTGCGAGTCATCACAAACGCTATTTCGTTTTTCTTAAAATGTCCAAATTAGTATTTCTTCTTTTCTATCCGAATATTGATTACTAAATCCTTCGATCCGCTTGCAGAACGGCATTTATAAAAACTTGCTGACAGACTAAAGAACACACAAATCTACGACAAGTATTACAAGATTATTGACTAACAGAATACGCCACTAAATCTGATGACCTACCAAAACATGTTGCACATTTATGCATTAGTTATGCATGCAAGATTATAACGCTATCAATGGCTGATCATTTATCTAATCCTCAGCCGAAGCTTATGTGAGCCAGACTAAATACATATTGAAATTTATGACACTATTACCAAAGGACTATTAACTAATCCCGTGCAAATGCTGCCATCAACTTGTCGGGACATCATACTATCATAACTCAAAATCTCTTAGAGTATAAACGACGTAATTTTCGGGTTTTGGTCCAAATTTAAGTGCATGCGTCGACAGCAATAAAATGGACTTATCCGTATATCGATCCCAATGCAGAGTCTCAAGCAATTTTCATCAACTACCCGACTACTCCAATTAATACTATTCGGGAATTTATAAATTGATACGTCGTTGATGAAGTCGAAATCAACTAGTTCAAAAGAAATGAACATTCAAATAGACTCCTAAATAAAACAAATGAAGGAAAAATAAAATCCTACAAAAGAAACAACATCAAATGGGCTTTATTTATAGGAAGACAATATTAAGAGAAACAAATTATAGTGGTTCATCAATTCCTATAGTTCATACTGAATTAATTTCTTGATTATCTCAAGTTTCTCTAAAATCGTCTACAGACAGGTAAGTGTACCGATCTCTCCACGCTCCATTACTTCGCTATCTCTTCCCGATTCTCTCGAATTGCGTGGAACGAGATAACTACTTCTGTAACAAGAACTTCCTTAAGCCGTATTTTCTTTCGCAATACTTCATACCCATTTTATGGACTGTATTAATCTTAGCTCCCAAGTTATCGGGTCACAAGGATATACAACTTCCAAATTACTCTTCCTCGAAATTAAAATAGATCAACCTTTCCTTGATTAGATTCAACAATACTTGATTTGGCCTTCAAATTATCCGACCAGGTGAAATCTTCTTGTTTAAATAGACAGTCGCTCAACTCGTTTCATCAAGTGAGAAGAGGATTTATCTAAGTGAACTCACAAAGCTCAAAGGATCCCTTAATATAAAGTTAAGATACCTTCAAAGAAATGTACATTACTCCTGTGGATTGTCTTCCCAGGTCACTCGAGGACCTCCTTGAAATCGTATAACGACGCAATCTAACTGGGTATAGTAAACTGATATTCGGGGATCCAAAATCAATAAACTCATAATCAAGTAAATTCAGAAAACCGGAATAAACAAGATGTCGCAAATTACTACGAAAATCAATTCGACTACAACGCTCACTAAATGGTTGGTTCCCACCATCGAATCACACGAGACAAAGATCCTTTCCGATCAAAAGAATAATCGCGCACCGAACCGAACAATCGGTCCCGCGCAATCTATTCAACTTCCCGATGCATTCCGTAGTAATTTTGAAAAGAAATTGAATTCTCAGACGCCAACAAGAAAAACGATAACATTCGGATCAAAAATAATAAACAAAAAAAAAAACTAGGACAAACATCTCGCTCTAAAATAAAGAAAAGAAAAGAAAAGAAAAGAAAAGAAAAGAAATAAAAGTGAAGCCTAGCACTGTGACTTCTCTTTGATGCGCTCCGACTCTTACTATTCGTAGTCGTATTTATGTGGTTTTCAAGCCAGCCCTAATCCCACATAACCTGGGCCAGGGATTTCGCAGTAGCCAGCCCAAGTTATCATCCCAGCTAGACTCAGCTTCTTCGGTCAGCGACATCGAACCTCATGTCGCGACATCGACTTAAAGTTCTCGCTCTATGAACTCGTCGTTCGTGCTGTCACGACACCAATCTTACTGTGCCTCATTGATCGCCAGATGTCGCGACATCATGGCCTCGCCGCTTAATATCCATTCTAGTCCTTCGCAGCCTTCAATGAAGAAATTCCTGGCCGCCGCGACATCGTGATGTTGTCGCTTATTACCGGCTCAAGTCTCCCGCACCCTTCCACCGGGTTAGTCATGATGTCGCCACTTCGCTTGCTCGACACGCCTCCCGGGTATCAAGCTTCCCTTGAACTGTGTCCTCGATGTCGCGACATCAAACCCTTCATAGCTCGCTCTCTGAATGATCTCTCTGGCGTCACGACTTCAAAGATTAAGCTCCCCGTCACAAATCCGCTATTTCGTGTCGCGACATCGCCTTCTCGCCGCGACATGACCTTTTGCTGTCAGAGGTTGCAATGGTTGTTGATGATGTCGCGACTTCTTAATAGTTTATGTCGCGACATCACTTTAATTTCGCTTCCTTCTTCACCGCCTAGATCAGGTTCCCGTCGACCGCGATCAAATTTCTTCACTCGATGTCAGCTTACTTCCAGAACCCGGATCAGTGCGGTACCTACGGAATCGGTGATCAATGACTCAAACGGGGCTTGCTTTCATTTTTGCTCGCCATTCGACCGCATTTTTATCCACTTATTTCGTGATTTTTCTACCGATTTTTCTTCTTTCGCTCTTCCGCTAATGACAAATTATGAGTTTCTTCATAATTCAGATATTAAATATTCAATTTTAATCGAAAAACAAATAGAAAAATGGACTAAAAAGAGATGATTTTTAAGCCTTATCAACAACCTCCAAGGCGACCGCTGATAACCCGAAACAATTCATGGCCCTCTCGATGCGAACTGTTGAACAATCTCCCAACACAATTCTCCGGAAAATCTTTCGTCGAAATTTATTTCATAAACATTTTTGTTTTTGTTTTCTTTCATGTCATGTACTCACCTAATGTTCTAGGGTGCCCTAGTGCATATGAAATGCAGAGGTTAATCTTAAAATATTCATAATATATTTTCATGTATATATTAACATAATTAAATTCACATAATTCATGTTATTCAAATTACACATGGTTGATCAAAATTAGCTCACACAGCTAATTAACCAATCATAATTCATTTCAATCACCCAAACCACACAAAATCACATTACCATCCACGCGGAATGGAAATCCCTTCTGTCGACATCGGTTTCATGGCCACACAAGTAGGGATTTTCTCCACTCGATTTAAAGATTTTGAGATTGATAACACAACCATTCAAGCCTCAACAAATCCACATCCATTAAAAAGACTCTTAACCAAAGAATAAACCAAGTAGGAAAAGATCCCTACCTCGAGTTGCTCACCCACCAAATCGTGTCCACGCCGCAGCACTCGCTATGCGATCGACTAAGTTCTTCCTCCGTCTCGGTAACCGACGGTCCGAACAACGAGAAATCTGCAGGTTACTATTTCTCTCTAAAACCAAACCCAACTCACTAAGCACGCTTTGGTTTCAAATTGGTGGAGAAGAACACACCATTCCTTTGTCTTATTCTATTAAACTTTTCAAAATTCCATCCATGTCCCTTTTCATTTAATCCATTTGACATGGCTTAATCTAAGCCATTAATCTCCATCATCTCTGAATCACGCAACATGTGTCATATGAGTACACGTAGTGAGCGACTCATTACATCAATTGCCTTCTGGCTAAAGTTCGCTTACTATGATCCGACACCTAGTGCTTCAAAAATGTGAAATTCGATCGTCTCGACCGACGTGGTAACTAGATTTCATGGTGACGATTCCAATCTAAGTCCATTTTGTCATCCGAGATCTAAAAAATTTCTGATTTTAATTTAAATGACCATTTTTTACATTTTTCTTAAAATTAAATTTTCTCTGCTTTTACAATCGGGTGTTATATAAATATAAAATATATTCATCTTAGTTTTATGCTAAATATGATCTTAACTAGTAACAAAACATAATTATATTTTTAATTTTATGTGTATTTATGCAAAACTTATTTTTTTATTTGTCTTATCCATTTTAAAAAATAATGTTATAGATGTGAATTAATTAATACTCATCAAATTATTGATAAAAATTATAGAAAAAATAATAGGAAAAATTTTAGAGTTTTTTTTTTGTTTAAAATTTTGAAATATGTATGATATAATTTGTGACATCCAATCATAATATTAGTATTTAAAAGTAAATATTATAGAAATTTATCTAATTTTAATCAAATATTAAAAATTATGATAAGTGTGTGATGCCCTTAAATCGGGGTCCGCTGACAACCTCGTCAATCCTACACACTGTGGAATGCTCTGCAACCTGACACCACTTCATTTAAAATCGCAAGTCTCCTTTCAGACGAGAGTTTACCCAATGTACAACTGTCCTAAAATCAATGATGAATACATTTGAGCAATAATTATAGTAGAATTTAGCACATCTAAAATCACAATTACCCACATTCTAAGATAAGGATAGGTACTTTAATTTCAGGTGTTTTAGACTTCAGGTAGGTTTTTTAGGTCTGTAACATAAATGTCAAGGATTTATTTATGTCCTAAAGCCAATATGAAGCACTCCGAGGATGTGGGCGAACAATCGATGAAGTCTCTGAACTCCAAAGAATGCTAGAAAAGACTAGGAATCAAGTGTACCTAGCACATCATTTATGTACCTAAGACACCTCAATAAAAGTGGCAATAAGTAAAGTGTACCTGCACACCCAAAATGCACGTACACCTAATCAAGAAATGGGCAGATAGGCGTACCGGTATTATTCATTAAAGTAAAATTCTGCACATGTATGAGAAGTGAATGGAGCGTAAAACGGATCCTAACGCTAGGCATACTTCACAATCATCCTCGAGCACGAGATGAGAGATGGGAAAGGAGTATAAAGCAAGGATAAGAGGGAGTGAGGCAAATTTTTGACTTCTAGGTTAGGGTTTGCATAGAAAAAGGTTTTCTCCATTTCGAGCTGAAGTTTGTAGATCCAAGACAAGATTTCTATTTTTCGAAGTTTTGGATTCAAGTATTCAGAATCTTCAGCTAGTAAACAATTTTCGCTTTCAATCATAGTATTTCATATCTTTCATTCTCTCAAGTTTTACAAGTACATTCTCGATTTCTTCAAAGTATGTTTTTTTAAGTGATTAAACTCCTTTTAATTATAATTGTTCTTATAAGTTTCATGGAGTTCTAAACCCCATCAAGCCGGGAATCTACTAAACTCAATTCGATCAAGGCATACTCCTAAATCTCTTTGAACTTTAATGGATCGTTATGGATGTTAATCACTTATGCACACATTTTGTAAATCCCCAATAAGATATTTCGACAACGCAGTGAACAAGATATCCTTGGTAATATCGCAGCTTGATCATAATGCAAGCTAAGGGTTCGTGATTAACCGGAGACAAGTGCTTAGTATCATTCAATCACCTTATTTTCTAAAGAGCATTTAAAGATAAATTCTCCATCAAACATCATTTACTAATGGTTCCTAGATGAGTTTGTAAAATAAGAGGTGGGGACTTACATGATCAAGTGAGTGAAACCTTCCTAAAATCCCAAGAATTGTCTTTCTCGCTTTAAAACATTCAAACCAATAAACCATTCAATCAAACAACACAGCCAATTTTCTTAATCACTCTTGTGGAGAATAGCTCTACTAGTCAACAAATACATGCATCACTCCCGTGGAGATGACCCGTGGATTCCCACAAAGATACAACGCTGTATTAACCGTGAATTCCGACCGCCGAATGTAACTCAAGACACGAATAAGCGACATATTTGGCGCCATTGCCGGAGTGGCGACTAACACAATGTTGACTTGAAGAGAGCTGAGGTAATTTGCAATTGCATCGCAACTGCACGCTCTCCAATTTTTATTTTTATTTTTTGGCTACGTTCTTGGTGAGAAATCTAAGTGGGCATTTCTCGACTCGAGAGAGGTAGTGCAGGTCATTGGCTCGCAACGAAAGCAACACTGTCAGTAAGAATATGCCTCTCGGAAATTCCGAGAACATCATAATAGGTCAATTGTCTCAAGATAACATTATACCTCAAATGGATCACCCTAGTAATCAACAACCTCCGCTTTAACGAACATACCAAAGGATCTCCTGCCAACCCACAAGGGATTCAATGAACCTCCACAACATGGAGTAGAAGCCACACTCCTTAGCACCGCATAGGAGGGGGAATATTAACTTCCAACAAAATCAATATAGAGGTCCCCCTGCTCCTTTACCTAATGTGGAAAGAACCCTTCGAGAAATCCTACAACCTCAAAGGACTACAACCAATTCTTGCATTTGCCTTCCTGAAGAGGCCACTCAATTTCTAATAAAGAAGTCTAAATGATCCGTCTCTTACCCGTATATCAAGGGTTTGAATCTCGAGAACCCTTATCTGCTCATGAGAGATTTCTAAGATAAGCTTGCAAAGGCATTTTCTCTACTTAGCTCAATTTCTTAACATAACTGCTTAGTTTTATTTCCTTGCTTTAAAGGAGAAGGCTAAAATTTGGTTTCATTCCCCGGCACCTAAATTCGATCTTTTACATGGGAAAATACACCATCGAGTTCTCAACAAATTTTTCCCTACCGCACGTATTTCAATGCTCTCATGCGAGCAATCCGTAACTTTTCAAAAGCCCTAAGGAACCGCTTGTCGCGCAGATGAAAGATATATGATCTCCTCCATGCTATCCCTCACCATGGATCGGATGTGACAAATACGTGCATACTTTCACCGGGCGATCATCCCCGAATAATAAACAAGACATCCGCATGATGTGCAAAGCGAATTCCTATGAAAAGAGTGCTAGGAAGCAATCCAACTTTGACACTATACAGAATGCTCGAACTGGGAGACTAACACTCCATAGGACACCGCTAAAGTGCATAGCACATCTGGGGCTAATCCATCACTTAAGAGAAAATGATGAGTTGCAAGCAAAATTGCAATTTAACAAGGAAAACCGAGGCCGCCATAGAGATGAAAAAGGCGCGAGTAACTAGCGCACTCAAATACCTCTAAGACCCATCGACTCCAAAGTGGAGGAGAGCCATGCATTATATGCGATGATCCTACACACTCAACCATCAAGGCCCAAACCTTCTCAAGTAAAAGGCGCACTAAATAGAGCAGCTAATGCCCTTAATTACCAAAAGGAAACCTTCAACTCTCCATATTCAAAACATATAACTCCGACGGGTAAGCACCCTAATTTTAGTCGAGGAATGAAGGAGCGCTAAATAATCCTGCCAAACAACCAAGGTCCTCATTACCAAAACCATGGCTTTACAAATCCCATTCCACCATTTCGTAATCAAGGCCCTCGCGGTCTCGTGAACCCTAATCAAGGTTTCAAACACGAGTCAAGGGACTCCATCACCACAACCATATCAACCCCGCATAAGAGAAGTCTGAGGATATAGTTACACGGGCCAGACAAACCCAAAGAATCCACAAACACGTAATTCGAATCGCCTGAATGATGAGATCCTGTGATAACCAAGCAACTTATCTATGTAACTCAACAAGAAAAAGGGAAACTCCCATCTCAGCCTATTCAAAATCCACAAGGTCAAAATAGTCAGGGCGTGTCAAATCCAAGTGAGGATACTAAGACATTGTAAGGCCGCCACTACCGGCGAAGGTAGCCGACAAAACCATTCCAACCAAAGATCCATCACAAGAATCTCAAAGGAATTGGGTTAGAGAGGGTGAGGTGTCGACAAACCTTATGTCCCTGGGGGACAAATGTTAATGATGGTGGAACCGTAGGAAGATAAGGTCGCCCAAATTCCTCCAGCCCATACCTCATAGCCGAGCACCAAAGAAAGTGAATAACCATGCTAAAATTTATGAGTCAGTTTCAAGCAAGTGAAACTCGAACACTTTGCTAGGATGCCATTAAGCAAATCCCAGCCTATATGCTAAATTTCTAAAGGATCGTGCACAGAAAAGGAAATTAGGTGTCAACAAGGAGGCTCTTCATGACTGAGCACTACTCTCACTAATTCGAAACAACTTGCCTCCAAAATACAAAGACCTGTGAAGCCCTTACTATTTCTATAGTAGTAGTGGAATTCAAAGTCAGGGACACGCTTTAGTGGACTTAGGGGCAAGTGTTAATTTGTCGCCTTATTCAAAAGATATGTGGACCTGTGGTTAGGAGAATTAGAGCTAAATCAATATCACCTCCACCAGCGACCGTGTCAAAATTCCTGTGAGGGATAAGAAATGATGTATTGGTACAAGTGGATAAGTTCTATTTCCCGTGGGATTTTGGTCATGCTTGATGACTTAGCCTCAGAAGAAACCAAGGGAACCCAGTTTCCAAAGGATTCTTGGTAGACCATTCGCAACGCTACATTATACATTGTGGAGGCTCTAATGACACTATCATTTGGCAACATGACTGGTTAATTCAACATCTTCAATGTTATAAAGGAATGGGATGAAGAAGATGTGTGTGAAGTCAAACATGGTTGATCTATGGTACTTAAACACTTCTGGATAATGTCCCATGATGGACCCTCTTAAGGCATGTTTAGTCACCAGCCGTGGGATGAGGAGGTGACTACACTGGAGTCGTAGAGTTTCTACACTCAGAATCTGAGTACAACAGGTATTGAAGTTAATGGGCGGGCACCTAAATGGAACCATTGCCACCAAATGAGGAGTAAGGCATTACTCTGAAGGAGGAAAAGCCACCTAAGCTCGAGCTAAAACCTTTATCCACACACCTCAAATATGCCTGGGGGATGAAGAGACTTTTCAAAGAATTATATCTACCTCCTCGAATCAATCAAGAAAAAATCAACTGAGATATTAAGGTCTCACAGAATCGCTCTTTAGGTCGACAATCATGTGATATTGTGAATCACTCCTTTGATCTCGCACACATAGAATTCACTTAGAAGAGGATGTTAAACCTTCTAGGCAAACTGTTGCAGACGATCAACCCAATAATGAAAGTAGTTTGTAGCTATGAAGTTTTTAAACTCTTGGATGTAGGGGTCATTTATCCTATTGCAGATAGCAAGTGGGTTAGCCTAACACGTGGTGTAGTTCTGGCGAAATCGGAGTCACCGTAGTCGCTAATGAAAATAATGGTTTATCCCTACTGTGGCTACTTCAGTCGAGGGTGTGCATAGACACAGAAGCTAATGTCGGTATTCAGAAAGACCACTTTCCCTTCCATTTGTCGATCAAATGTTAGAGAGAGTGGAGGGCATGAATTTTATTGTTTTCGATGGGTACCGTGGTACAATCAAATTGAGATAGCTTGAAGATCAAGAAAAACTACATTCACTGTCCCGTACCTGTTTTTAGAAGATGCCTCGACTATGCAATGCACTCGAACCTTTCAAACTGCATGACGGGAATTTTGCTGACATGATAGAAATCATATTGGAAATTTTCATGGATGATTTCTCGCTTGGTGACTATTTGAGATCCGTTGAGAATTTACGTAAGGTTTCGAAAGGTGTCAAGAGAAAATCTTGTGTTAAATCAAAAATGTCATTTCATGGTAACACAAGGGATTGTTCGGGCCATATAGTATCAAAAATGGCATCAAGTTGATAAGGCCAAAGTCGAAGCATCAACCTACCCACTCCTTGGCGGTAATAGAGACATAAGGTCATTCTTGGTCACGTTTCTACAGAAGATTTTAGTAAAGATTTTAAGGTTATCGTCCCTTATGCACTCGCGCTTGCAAAGATGTCCCTTTCACATGGTGGTCACTGTGCTCGCGGACATCGCTTTTACTAAACTCAAAACATGTTAGTGTCCTTCCCACATGCTGGGCCGCCTAATCGGGACCTTCCATCTCGAGACTGCGTGACGCGGTGATTATGCTATGTGGGTCAGGCAGAAGACAAAGGGAAGACAAAAAGGCTTTGTAATTTATTACGCCAAAGAAGACACTAGATTCCACCTGTGCCAACCACACGACTACGTAAAAGAGTTTCTACCGGGTCGCCTTTCGCTCTAGAAAAAATTTTAGTCCTACATCAGCTCTCGTGGAATCCATTTTCACAGATTCGCAGCCTAAGTACCCCGCTTCCTCTAAGGTGATACAAAGCCTGCTAACCAGTGGATCCTCTTATGCCAAGAATTCAATCGACCATCAAAGATAAAAGGGGTTCAGATTATCAGCCGACCATTTATCTCGATTAGTTCTAAATCTAACTCTCATGGCATACCCGACAGCGACAAGCCCCGATGAGCAACTCTTTGCCTGCTCATTGCCCACGGTATAGCCGACATCGTGAACTACCTACCACAGTCAAATTCCAACACAATGGATGATCCCAAATTAAAAGAAATTTTCGACAGATATTAAGAAGTATTATTTTGATGATCCATATCTATTTAATATCATTCAGATCAAATAATTAGAAAGATGTAATTTAATGACAGCAAACCCAAGATCCAGCCTTTCGCCATTCCGAAGCGTGTGGGGCATTTCTTCGCACCCGAAAACTCCATGCAGGGATTTCTGCGGCCGGGTTTTACTGGTCTCCTTATTTAAAAAGATCAGTTGATTTCGCAAACTCAGGCTCAATGTGCCAAAGAATCAAAGAGGGTCACAAACGAAACATGATGCCTTCTTACCCCAATTTTAATTATCAAATCTTTGATTGTCGGGGCATGACTTACGCCTTTCCCTTCTCGTGTGGGGTATCTTTACATTTTATATTATCCGTTGATTATGTGTCTAAGTGGGTCGAGGCGATTCCAACAAGAACCAATGACCACAAGGTTGGTTAAAATTTATAAAGGAACACATTTTTTTTCTCGCTTGAACGCCGCAATTAGCGTGATGGCGACCACTTTCTTTGGCAATCGATCTTTGAAAATCTGTTAAAAATATGGAGTCACCCATAAAGTGTCATTAGCCTACTCTCACCCACACCAATGGTCAAGCTGAATCAAGCACAGGAGATAAAACATATTTCGGGAAAACGGCTTGCCTAATCGCAAAGATTGGTCACCCGCCTTACCGATGCTCTTTCGCTTACCGCACTGCCTTTAAAATCGTTTCTCGCATGTCTCCCTATAGGCTCGTTTATGGAAAGGCTTGCCATTTGCCGCCTGGAAATGGAACAACAGGTTTACCGGGCTATTGCTGAACTTTAATTATGATTTAACAAAAGGTATAAATGTAATGTCAGAAGTAAATGAACTTGAAGAACTCGTGGAGAGAGTCGTATGAAAGCTCCCGACTTACAAAAAGAGCTCAAGTTGCTCTGAAGACAAATCTATTGCTAGAAAATTTTTGAACCTAAAACGTAAGGTACCGCCGTACAGCCTCCCGCCATCTATTTCCTGCAAGCTCGCCTTCGCTGACCGCCCATTCATCGTTAAGGTAGTTTACCCATACTGAGCCATGGAGATTGAAAATCCCGACAATCGGAAAATCCTTCAAGGCGCTATTACCAAACCATTCCTTGAGCATTTTCTCTCCTCAAGAGCATACTGAGGATCTGCAGACCCGCTCTACAAAGGAGTTCCCCCTCCTTCCAAGCAACCTCGCTCTCAACTTGTTGTATATAGTTTTACTTTAGTTTACTTGTTCTTGTTTCTATTTTTATTGCTTTTACTTCATTTGCTTTTAAATAACAAATTAGAAAAACAATAGGGGTCCTCGTTTCTCGTTACCTCCCATTATGTCATGGGGGTACTTAGTTTCTACGCATCGAGACAATGTTTGTTTCGTCAGGGGGTAGGTGTACACTGCTGAACGTAACTATGCGCTGTTATATGCTCGGGTCAAAATTTTCAAAATGAGCTCTTGAAAGTATTATGTTTACCCGAATGCATAAGTTCCATGATTTCATACATTCCACATCATCTTATCAGATGTACATCTTAACGAGTATGTCAACAAGCTTTGTGTTCTTCCTCGTGGATTATTCCCTCAGATTCTACCTTTATCGCCACACACACCACGCACTTATGGTCACCCTTTCCCATTCTCGTCTGCTTGCCCTAATCGGGCATCAATTTCGCTTCCATTTAGCATCAATTTAGCCGGTCATGTTAACTTCATGCATCATCGCCTTTACGAGCATCCGCATACCTGGAAATGATTAGAGGCCATTATTTCTCTATATACATCTCGCAAACCCAACATTGTCTCAATTTCTTGCACCCATTTTGAGCTTAAAGTTGCCAAGTCATTCAACCCTAGGAACCCTGACGCGGGAATAGCAAAGGGACCCTATGGAAAGATTGCGGTGTATCCCAAGCAAGGAATTTCCAAAGACCAATTTCTACGAATATAGTAAGTTTGTGTAACTGAAGAGAGAAAGGTGAACATGCAAATAAACCCGATGAAAGGCAGCTGGAAGGCTAAATTGGTGCATCGACACTAATCGCTCCAAAGTGAGAAATATATATATATATATATATATATATATATATATATATATATATATATATATATATATATATATATTTTAAAAAATCAAAAATAAAAATCGCTTTGAAAGTGTACCGACATACTCTTAAATGTGTACCTGACACCCTGTCGGAATCTAAAGTAAAGGTTAAAGTGTACCTATTAACCAGTGTAAATTTATTAACTTACTCAAAAGTGGATTGAGCTAATGTGTACCTATTAATCTACGAATTGGGGTAAACTGGGGTTTTTAATCCAAATATTTGGCTTTTGACATTCAATTACTTCTCCATACCTCCATGTGCCAAGCCCTAGCCATTTGCTCTCTCACACAAGCATCTTCTTCAAGCTCTATGCTCTTCCAGGTTTTTACTGTCTATTCCTGATCATTACTAAGTAGCTTATTATACCTGGAGTGAAGCCCCTACAAATCCTTACTAAGATTGTTAGTCTCTTTGGTTATACATGGATTTGTTTTGTCGGATTGGGTGGTAATTTTTCCTCGTGCTTGGTGGTCGAGTTTCAACCGGTACGGCAGGGAAGCGTGCCGGGCCCGACATAGACAGGTCTACTGACACTGCTCGGGAGACAGGTTTGGACTCGATGATATATATCCGGGGCCATCCGAGCCGTTATTGCTATCCCGCCATCTCTATGGCGCGATCTAAGAATGTCAAAGGGAAGGCATCTAGTTCCTCTAGCTGACAAGTAAGCCGTGGAAGAAGAGAAAATCCGATGCTTCCCAACCAAAGGAAAAGGAAGTGGAAAACAAACCCGCATCCTCTTCTCAAAGCAAGGAATTGTCTAATGTTGAGATGACAGCTGAGGCGAGGTTCGCCGAGACTCGAGTCGAGCACGAAAATGGACCCGCTCAATCGTGTTAAGGGTTTTCACCGTGAGAGGGGCGTAAAATTAGAGACATTTTTGTATTTCACCCCATCAAAGGGGGATTATTCAAGAAATCGTGAATACGGAGTTTCAGGTGTGCCGAGGTTCACTGGATACATGCCTACGTGGTTCTGGAGTTTTACACTCAATCCGAAGGAGAATCACGGTCGAGACCGCACAGAGACTTCAAGCATGGTAGGCGTACTTCGGTCACCCCGATTCGATAGCGCATTCCCATTACGTCCGCCATGCTCAGACCGACCATATCCGCCGTGCTCTATTGATTTTGATAATGTACCGCTCACCGGGAGGCTACGTGCACTCACCAAATGATCATGAGTGAATTTATAAAGAAAGAATTTGTACTGAAGTTCAAACCAGAATTCGTCACGAACAAGATCATTCACAGCAAATTAGGCCAAGGGTAATGAAAAGTCCCCGGAAGAAAGAACAGATCCAATTTTATATGAAGTCAGCGACTGGAAACTCATTGATTATGCCTTAGTCATATGGTGTATGATGAGAGACTTCCTCATAGTTTTCTACATGAAAGTGTATTATCCTTTTCCATCGTCAGGACAACCGTGGAGGAAGCTAGAATGAGGGGAGCGCTTAAAGAAAAAAGGGTGTTACTTCAGGTCAGCCAATCACAAATAAACTGAGGCTAAGAGCCGAGCAAGACCTCATTAGACCTCAAATTTCAAATCTTCGGGCCTCCTCCCGGATCACTTCATCCATGTACCAAAGACCATTGAGCACATCGCCATTGGAAGAGGATGAAGCATGATAAAGGGATGGTTCATGTGACTCTGGAAGCAAAAGGTGATCGACGCTCGAGGCTTGAGGGTCATATTTTTCAGGAGAGCCAGAATGCTTATGCGCATCTCCAGATCCGGGATGAGATCTCAAGAATTAGATGATCAGTAGATGAGGACGTATTCTTCTTCTAAGCAGAGGACGAGGATGATGTTGTATTAGCTATCTTTAGCAGATTGTGGTGGTGGTTGCACCCAAGTAGTAGACCCCGCCCATGTTATGCCAACACCCATTTTGATCATCAATCTTGCTGAGTTCAAATTTTATGGTCGTTACAAACTTTAAGACCTCTTTTGATTTTAGTTATGTTTATGTTTCTTCCCGACATTATGCATGCAAGGGTTATGTGTTCCATGTTAAATGATTGCTTCCTTATATCTATTGCCACAGCTCGTTTTTGCATGATTACTTACGTTTCTTCAATTCCATGTCCTTGTTTGAATAACTCGATTTCAGGTTAGCCTAAGTATAATGTTCATTGCGGTAAGACTGTGGTTGGTTTAAATGAGTCATACCGCATACTAATGGGTGAAGTATTTTATTCCATATTTACTATTTTTGAGATTCTCAGAAAAGCTTAACCTGTACCGAGCGCCTTGTTGAAATTCATACCTAGTGGGTAGTATCGATCTAAATCTTGCTAGTGACTAGCAAGACGCAAATGGGGTGTATTTTAGTTACACATTTGAGCAATAATTATAGTAGAATTTAACACATCCAAATCACAATTTACCCACATTCGACATAAGGATAGGTACTTTCAATTTCTTATGTGTTTTTAGACTTGTGCAGGTCTTTCAGGTCTAGAACATAAATGTACAAGGATTTATGTTCGGGAAGCCAATATGAAGCACTGAGGATGTGGGCGAACAACTGATGAAGTCTCTGAACTCCAAAGAATGCTGTAAAAGCACCAAATCATGTACCTAAGACATCATTTATGTACCCCACACCCTTGCCGAAAAAGTGCAGAGAAAGTGTACCTAAGACATCTAAAATGTGTACCCCAAGACACCCGATCAAGAAATGGGTAAGAAAAGTGTACCTAAGATGACCATTAGCGCACTCAGACACATGTATGAGGCGCAGAATGGAGCAGACAACGTGACTCCTAACGTTAGGCATACTTGTCAATCATCCTCGAGCACGAGATGAGACGGGAAAGGAGTATAAAAGCAAGAGAGCAAGAGGGAGTGAGGCGCTTTTTGACTTCTGTGGTTAGGTTTGCATAGAAAGGGCTTTTCTCTCAATTTTCGGAGTTGAAGTCTGCATCCGTGATCAAGATTTCTATTTTTTTTTTGGAAGTTTCTGGGATTCAAGTATTTGTAATCTTCACAGAACAATTCTTTCGCTTCTCAATCATGTGATTTCATATCTTTCATTCTCGTGTTTTACAAGTACATTCGATTTCTTCAAAGTATTGTTTTTATGATTAAACTCCCTTTAATTATATGTCTTGTCTTACAAGTTTGCTGAAAGTTCCAACCCTACCGCCTTAATTCCACAAACCCATCCACATCAAGGTTTAGTCCCAAATCTCTTTAACTTAATGACTCAGGATGTTAATCACTTGTGCACACATTTTGTAAATCCTTAGTCGGGCATATTCTTGACAACGGTGAACAAGATATCTCGTACACGCTCAGGCTTCGATCATAATGCAAGCTAAGGGTTCGTATTAACCTGAGACAAGTGCTAGTATCATTCAATCACCTCTTATTTTCTAAAGAGCATTTAAAGATAAATTCTCCATCAAAGACTATTTATCAATGGTTCCTATGAGTTTTTGTAAAATAAGAGGTGGGACTTATGATCGCATGAAAGAAACCCCTAAATCCCAAGAATTGCCTTCTCGTTTTAAAACATTCAAACTAATAAACCATTCAATCAAACAACACAAATTTTCACAATTTCTTTTGAATCACACCTTTGTGGAGAATAAATTTACTAGTCAACAACATGCACTAATTCTATGAGAGATGACCTGTGGATTCCTACAAGATTACAATGCTAGACAACTCGCACCTACGCTGGGGAATGTGAATTCTAAGACACGAACAAGGACGGAAGAATCAACAATGACCACGCAGGGTCTATATGCGAGTAAAATAGAATGCACTCACTCTGGGCCCCCGATCAATACTACAAAATATGCCCCAAATCCAAATCATACTTCATGGTTCAAGAGTTTTTAAGACATTTAATTCAACATATTAAAATTTTATAATTTAATACATGTTATACAAATCAAAGCCATAAGTCTTTTCTTTCTCAAACGGCTCTAATGAGTGCCACTCTTCTCGACGCTTCCAGACTGGGGCCACTGATTCGAAGGTGCATGAAAGAAACCCAGGTATAATTTCCTACATTTCGTTAATTCCCCACCTATGCACATGGTATGGTAAACAACCACATTCAAGCAATTTCATGAACCTACTCGAATGTTTACATGACTAACCCATGTCTCGAGTCTTCACCAACTCCTTCACATATGCCTAAGCCGAATGCGAGTAAAATCACAGTTTTCAAAACAAAAGCTATTTGTTCTTGAAACACACTACCGAGCTTCCCAGAAATATCGACAACCCGAGGTGAACCGCTGGATAACCTTCCGAAACAATTCACGCCCCGCTAATGAATTGTTTGACACCCTCCTTGAACATTACCTCCGAAAATCTTCCGTCAAATTCCTTTCACAAACATTTTCATTTTTGTTTCATTCTCAGCGTCACGCACTCACACCTAATATTCTAGTCGCTTCAAATAAGATATGGAATGCATGATGCCAATTCCAACACATTCATGCTAATATTCACGTGCATATATATTAAATATGATCCAATCACTTAAAGCATATTATGTAAATTCTCAACTAATTACAAACAAAATTAGCCTCTACGGGCTAATTAACAAACACAAGCACCATTTTGAATCACTCAACACATAAAATTCACACAAAATATTCAATGAACATTTATTCATGTGAATGTGAAACTCTCTGCCATCTGCTCACGACTACACAAACAGGAATTTTCTCCACTTGCTTAAAACTTTTGAGACCGAATTTACGCTCTAAAACAAGCCTTTAACATTCATAGGCACCATTTACATAAATTTCCAAATTCCAAAGATTAACACAAGTAGGAAAAGATCCTCACTCTGAGTTGTCGAACTCCACCAAATCTGCCTACACGTAGCCCTCGCCAAGAGAGCAACTTTGCTTCGTTCGCTGAGAACCGACGGTTCGATCGGCCGAAAATCTAGAGAGAAGGTGCTCTCTCTCTCTCTCTAAAATCAAGAACCCGTACCTATCAGATAAATACCCTTCCTACACGTTTTGTCTTTTAAGAAGATGAACACTGCTCATCTTTATTTCCTTATTAACAATTTTATAAATTCCCAATATGTCCCTTCTTCTAGATTTTTGACACTTGGCACAATAGGCCATCCATTTCCATCATCTTTCTAATCTTGCAACATGTGTCATAAGAGTACATGTAGTAGGTGACTTTTGTCATATCACATGTCTCTCAAATCCATTTTATGGCATCCGACACCCGTTCGTACTGAAATTCGACTGCTCCCTCGACCTCCGATTAAATTCGACATGGTAGCTAGATTTCGAGAGACGATTCAAACGGTGAAATCCATTTTGTCATTCGAGATCTAGAAAAATTTTGGATTTTTACCTAAATAACCATTTTTCCTTTTTTCCGAAAATTAGAATTTTCTGCCCATTCTCCCCATCTCTAAAAGGAATTTCGCCCTCACTCGTGACAATCACTCATGAAACACATGCATATGCAACGCGGCACTCTTACCATATGTAAACTAGTCATTTAAATATTAAACGACCAAACCACGTACCTTCATCCCTAAACAAGAAGGGGGATAGGGTGGCCCGCATCATGTCCCGGTGGCTCTACGTCGACTCCTCCACCTACGGTGCCGCGCCATAACACCCTCACTAGCCTCATGGTCTTGCGTCGCAAAACCTGATCCCGCCTATCCATAATGCACACTGGTCCCTCCTCGAAGGTCCCATATGTGTCAACATCTATCTCTCTCCAATCCACCACATGAGCTGGATCTGGAGTGTACCTCCGGAGTATGGAGACGTGAAATATCTCGGGGAGCACTGACATGGCCGGGCTGTGAACGCCAACCCAGACGCTACAAGGCCTACTCCTCTCGGCATTCGACGGCCTAATAAACCTCTACTGATACTTTCTCGCCACAACCCGAACACTTCTTAGGCATCACCTTCAAGAAGACATGATCTCCAACCTCGAACTCTGGCACCGACACAGACATCAAGGATAATCTTCGCCAACTCGAGCCGCGTGAGAAGACGCCGTCAGACAAGCTCGCGATTCTCGTGAGGTGTCTCTAATCGATCGTAGCCGCAGATGGAGCCTCTCCCACTTCGGTCCAATGCCAATGGTGATTTACATGGCCTCCCATACGCCTCATATGGTGTTGTATGTATACTACCGATAACCATTGCTAGGCGAATTCCACTAAGGGCAAGTGCTCTTCCCAAATTTACCCTTATGATTCACAGATCGATGCTTCGCAAAGATGTCCTCTAACACCAGATAGTCCTTCAAGATCGACCATCCGTTTCAGGTGGAAAGATGTACTCATGGTCACCAGGCCCATAGCCTTGGAAACTCTTCCAAAAGTGCACCGTGAAACCCTGCCCTATCCAACACTATGATATTGGTACTCCATGCAATATAACTATCTCCTGATATACAACCTGGTAGGAATCTCTCCAATGTGAAGGTCATCCGCACGGCTAAAACGCTACCGTGAGCCGTCCATCATCACCCATATCGCATCATGTCTCGGGCGGAAACCGTGTGGTGTTGGGTCACAAATCCATCGCGGATGTGCCCCACTCACTCGCCCACCTCCAATGGCTGAAGTAGCCCTGCTGGCTTCTGTTGCTCGGCCTTAACCTGCTGACACGTGAGACATCATCGAACAAAGTCCCCTACGTGTCTCTTCATCCCGCTCCAATAGTACTGGCGACGAAGATCCTGGTACATCTTCGTAACCCGGATGCACTCCAAGAAATCGAGATGTAGTTGAAACTCCCGAGAACTTCCTCTCCAAACTGCCAACTAAAGGGAACCATTATCTGGCCCCTATATCAAGACTACTATCCATAAGGGATACCAAAATTGGCCACCAGATTGATCAGATCTTACCCGACGGAGACTATCTCCGTGTCCCCGCCCCTGACTCAATCACTTTACTCAACAGAGATCCGTAGCCACTAAACTCCCAACGCACTCGAGTCTCGCTAGCTATACTGCCCGCACTCGTCCCATGGCCTCGAAAGACCGCCATTCCCGGGAAGCTATACTAGCTAATGCTCCCCGTGACTTCCGACTGAGTGCATCAGCCACCACATTTGCCTTACTTCAGGACGGTAACGGTGCCGTTTCATAATCCCCAGAACTCCATCCATCTCGCTGCCTCATACTGAAACTCCACTGCGCAAAATATACTTCGTGACTTTACGGTCCGAGTACACTCGAACTCCTCCATATAAGTAGTGGAGCCAAATCTTCAAGGCGAAGACTACGACCGCCAACTCCATGTCATGTGTGGGGTAATTCTTCTCCTTATTCTTCAACTGACGGGAACCATAAGCTACTACCCTCCCAGACTGCATCAAAACACATCCCAACGCCGATGTCATACCTCATTCCCATTCGACCGCTGACGCTGATCCGCACTGAAGTTCGCGCGAGACCATATAATCGACCCACCTGATTTTTTTAAAAAGACGATCCAGACCGCGCGGCAGATGACCCACATCTTGTAACAGAATCAAAAATATTATATACAAATCAAAAGAACTACTTACCGGAGCGGTCCATCAAAATCTAGGACACATATAACTAAGTTCCATTTATTTATACATATACAAAACAACTTTACATTCCAATTACATTCAGCGCATGACCCATCGTGGATGAACCCATCAGGTTAGCCCAAATTAGACATGACAGCCGACGTCTTTCCGTACCTACACCTGACAGAAAACCCGTGCTGTTTCTTTATGCTTTAGTGGGAAAATATATCTTACACAAAAACACATGCATTTAAATTGAATCACAAATAAATATAAGATTTATAGAATGGTGAGCATCGAATTCTTCGTGAATTCATATGACGTACTAATACATATACTCATATCATATACCAATTTTGCATACATACTTGTCCTTATAACAAACTTACGCTTGCTCACATCTCTCAGATAGGGACCTAACTTTTACTTATATTTATAACAAACTTATACTTACTTCGGGTCTTACACTCATAGCGCACTTTATTCTTATTTGATCCTTTATACCATAGCATTTTATTCTCATTCCTGATATTATACTTATAAAGATTCTATCTTATATTTATAGAATTTGGATCTTCTACTTATGGCAGACTTATTCTTATACGGATATCCCGTAGGACACATACTTATTCAGATTCCTCGTATACGGTACTGAGCTTATACATATACTTATACTTGTCTCCTGTAGGACACATACTTATGTCAGATAGAAGATACTTATTCGCATCTCCCAAAGGACATATATCAAGACTTATACCGATACTTGTCTCGACTTATAATTATTTAGATCTCCTAAAGGACATATATCATGACTTATACTCGACATACTGCCTCGACTTATAATTATTTAGATCTCCTCAAGGACATCTACTTGAACTTCTTCGCACTGATATTTATCCACAGATTCGTAGGAGCTACAGAGCTTAGACCTTACTCGAGGCACGCAGGTACCGTTGCATCCTATACTTATACTGTGATCTTATAGACTTGTACTACTGAGCATATCCGTCTTATGGAGTTTATACTTACTTTTGGCGTAACGTGTTCTTATATTTCTCGGATCTTATTCTTGTACGAAGGTACTGTAGGTACGATAAGCCTGAACATATCGAATCATATCTATAAGGTCGATTAGACTTATAAGATACTGACATTAGTCCGCAAGAGGTACGCATCAATTCTTAGACTTATACAATTTGTTATGCTTATAACAGGCTTATGCTTATTCGAGACTCCCGTAGGAATTATAGAACTTATTCTATTCAGAAATACCCGTAGGTATTACAGATAAGAACAATACACCTTCGTTTCCTCTTATTCATTATTCAGGTTATTATCATATAACTATTGGACTACCTAGACCAGTTCTAATAAAAGTGTAAGACACAACACAATAAGTATCCGAAGATACTATACAAGATGGAATGCCATGTAACAAAGCAGATCATGAGACCAATGTGAGTGCCAGAGCACTTTATCAGACAGAGTGCCGTGAGCACTTAACAGACAGAGTGCCAGAAGATCTAATCAGAGTACCAAGTACTAATCGTGAGCTGGTTTAAGATTCAATCGTGAGGCCTGGGGCACACCGAGTGCCAGAGCATTCCACAAGTGAGTACCGAGGTACTAATCAGGAGTGCCGGAGTACTAATCAGGAGTACCGAGGTACTAATCAGGCGTACCGGAGCACTAATCAGGACAGGAGTGTTATGTCTTTTAATAACTGGTCTTATGTAGTTTTACAATTATATGGTTCAAAGAACTTCACTACCTTATAATAAAGTACTCTAGCCACATTACGTGTTCATGACATATTGTATTTCTAATGCTCATGGCTCACGCGGCCATTTCTGCTGTTTTCATATTACATATCATATTTATGTTTCATGAACACAGCTATGCATTTTTATTTTCTATATTTTTCTACGTATTCTAAATTTCTAGCGAATCTACTTTACTTAGAAATTGAATCATTACACCTGATCATCCAAACTCAAGTTATGCGATTTTCATGCCAACTAGCCTGCGAACGATTTTACCTACAACATTTGCAATATTCATTTTCGAGTGCCTGTATCCATGATGGCACTGGTTATTTGTACTCCTTTAAATTTCTAAGGTGCTAAGGGTTCTCCTCCAACCGGAATCACCCAAATCGAGCATCAAACTCAAGATACGTCGAATAATCCGGACATTACTCTATGATCAAAATCAGTTGCACTTTACTGAATATGTACCCCACTTCGAAAGGAATTTTCGGGCCACTAAAGTCGACATTTTTGATGAGGTCTATTTCGGGATGTTTGCCCTCCTTCTTGAAGCCTAGTTTAATTAGCCACTTGAATCACCTGAAACAGATGTTAAATGAGTGTTTGGCTGGGCTAAAATAGTTAACACCGGGTCAAACAGAGCAGGTGCAAGGTACGCCTCGACAGAACCCAAACTGCACTCGTACATGTTCAGTGGTTTGATTTGGCACATGTCACCGAAAAATTGCCCAAAATGTGTATTTTCTCCCATTTTTCATGCACTTTCTTCCATAGATCACTCCTATTACATCCTTCATCAAAAACTAACATGGAATCCCTCCAAACAACTCCCCCAAATACTTTTAATTTGAAAAAGAATCCTAGAATTCAAACCAAAATTAACCTAATTCTACAAAACCTTGGAATTTTGAAGGATTCCATATCTACTCATTATCCACTAGGGCTTTTCAACCAAACTTCCCTTAAATCTAGAGTTAGGATGTCTTCCTAATAAAACCCTATATAAGGGAACCAAATTAATGTCCAAATAAAACCCTAAAGAATCCATATCCAAGTACCCTTGCATCAAAATCATGCTAGAATCCATAATTTTATGCAAAAGTCAGAACTATACAAAAATTCCATACTCGCTTGGTTTCTCCTTCCTCCTCTTCTTCTCCCTTCCTCTTCCTCTTCTTCTTCCCGTTTGATTCTATTGAGACCAAAAAATAGGTTATTTTTGGTCTCCTCCTCTATTTATACTTAAAGCTTTTATTAATCGCTATAGTCCTCAAACTCTTTGACTATTTGGCTTTCAATTTCCCATTATATTGTTTCGCCTCTATTCTTATCAACTATAACTTTATGTCCCTTTTACAAATGACAATATCATTCTGTTTCAGACAAATTATGGGTATCTGAATTTCCATGTTTCGTATTCGACTACCGAAACATTCAATTACGCTACAAAAATACCCTAAACATGTCGAAATCGCTTAGGGTATATTTCGCTACACTTCGTGGAGGCGGAAGCACAATACATCAGGTACCCTCGGTCCCGTCCGACTATCAAGATAGAGCCGGTAAGCCTCTTCTTCAACTCGAATGCCTCCTCGACGGCCATCCCAATCAAACTCGACTCCTCTCGGTCAATCTTCACATGTACGCTTAATCGGGAGAAATCCAATGAATCTCCAGACACCCAACCAATCCCAAGAAACTACGTGATCTCGAAGATCGACTCTACTCCCAACTCATCATGGCTCGACCTTCAGTCCAATGAAACGCCGATCGAAAATCATGTCCAAAATCAACTTCGCAGTTTCAAACTTCAGACGATCGAACTCTGCATGTACAACCGATGGTATCTCAACAACTGTGAACACAATCCTCAAATGATACTCATGCTCCCACTGACCGGGAGTGATCAAAATGTCATCCACGTAAGACTACGACAAACCATCTTAGATAAAATGGAATATCTCCACATGAGGTCCATGACTGCCATCGCATTCACAATCCAAAGGGCATCATCAGAACTCAAAGTGCCCATAACGCATCCTAAACGCTGCCTTAGGAATATCTGTCTCCCTAACCCCCACCCGATGGTAACCAAAGGCGTAAGGTCTATCTCGAGCAGACTCCACGCCCTCTCAACCGATCAAATAAGTCGCCGAACTTCTGCAATGTGTACCGATTTCGACGTAACCCTGCTCAACCTGTCTCGTAGTCAATGCATAGTCAAAGGGTCTTGTCCTTCTTCTTAGCAAATAGAACCAGAGCGCCCCATGGTGAAGTGCTCGGCCTAATAAAACTCCTTGGGTCCAAAGAGTCTGGGCGTAGCCGGACTCGAAGTTCCTACACTAACCGGTGCCATCCTATGAGTCAAAGAGACGGGCGGGCACTGTGTGGTGTAACTCGACAATCGTCTACAACCCTCCAGAGGCAATCCCGATAGCCTCCAAAAACATCCTCATACTTGCAAACTACTGAGGTAGATTCATCTTAAGTCCATCTCACCTCGTCCTCTGTGCGGTAAGGCTCGCTTAGCCAACCCGCTTAACCGCCTAACACTGACTCGCACACCTGGTCTCGGGGCAAAATATCATGCTTGTCTCCAAATACAACACTTAGCATCGCTCATGTAAAGTGCAACCTTCTACGCCACAATCGATGACGACTGTTGCCGCCCAATCTCATCCTATGACACATCAAACCCCCACATGTCCATGACCAGTCCACTATGAGTAGAATCCCACATCTCTAACTCGCAACTAATGGCGATATCATCCTTATTCTCGCCCTAATCCCTGTGAGAACCCACATACAAGGGCCTCCAAGGCCTCAACCTCTGCTTCCAACTCTATCACACCGATGCACCATCTCCTATGTAAACACAACTCAGACCCCATTCACATACCGAAAAATTCTATACACTATGTCCATACTATATGTAATGCAAGACAAATAATTTCATATTTTAAATGATACAAACAAAAAATTTATTTTATAAAAATTTGCTTTATTTTATTTTATTTTGAAAAAATTTATTTTATATTTTATATTTTTTTCATTTTCCAGTAGAACAACAAATATTTATTAAAATTTATTTTATTATTATTATTTTTTCATTTAATTTTGGACTTTTTGCCCAAAATTCCTCAAACAATTTGTTCTCACACTAAACCCCAAGTTCAACATTTTTTCCTATGTGCTGGCCCACTACACAATCACACAACCAATAATCACATAAATTCATACACAACAACTCATGTTATGCACCATTCACCCATAAAACACAATGCATGCAAAGGTTATAATTGTCTCTGATCGCTAGGTAATCACATACCTAAACCCTAACATCGAGCCATACCAAGTTGTGATTATTTTATACCTTATGATCACGGCTCAAGCCCAAGTCCTCTAAGCCCTGCGTCAGAGATACCCAGCTCTGATACTGTTGACGCCCAAAACCCGGCCCAGCCGACAACTGGTCAACTCATGCACACTGCGGAATGCCTGCAACCCGACACCACCACGAGTCAGGCAGCCCCCTTGCATGCAGAGCTCTACCCAATGTACAACTCCGTCCTAAAACTCAATAATTAATCACGCAGGTCTATATGCGAGTAAAATAATGGCTACTTGGGCCCCTGCATCAATTCTCACAAAATATGTCCCAACCAAATCATACTACATGGTAAAAGAGTTTTTAAATTACTCTTAATTCAACATATATTAAAATTTACAATTCTAATATATGTTATATTAAATCAGCTCACAAGCTCTTTTCTTCAATCTGCCTCTAATGAAAGTGCCGCCTTCTCAATCGCTCCCACATTCGAGCCGTTGATCCCCAACAGGTGAGTAAAGCCCAAGAGGAGATAATTTGCTACATGTTACTTCCCACCCAAGGTACACGCATTTACAAACAACCATTCAAGCGAATTTTTACGAATCACTAAACGTTTACGACTAACCCGTTGCCTCAGTCCTCACTAACTCCTCACATATGCTCTAAGCCGAATGAGTGAAACAAAATTTTCAAAACAAAAGCTATTTTGTTCTGAAAACACACCATCAAATCCCTGCAGAAATATCGATTAAACTCTCCGAGGTGAATATGTTGATAACCTAAACAAAGTCATGGGCCTCCGAGGTGAAAATTGTTGACAATCTCCCAACACGATTCTAAAATCTTTCAATAAATTCTTTCGCAAACATTTTCATTTTCGCTTTCATTTCATGTCACGCATCACACCTAATATTTAAAGGTCGCCTCACGCATATGTAACGCATTACGCCAATTCCAAATATTCACGCTAATATATTCACGTGTGCTATATATTAACATAATTCAATCACATAAAGTAAGCGCATGAATTCTCAACCATTCACATACCAAAATTTCATTTCACATTGCCAATTAACAAACACAAGCAATTCATTTTGAATAATCTTAACACATAAAATTCAATACAAAAATATTCACGTGTCACTATTCATATGAACAAGAAACCTTGGCATCATTCATGACCACACAAATAGAATTTTCTCCCACTTGGCTCAAAGCTTTAGACCGACTCTATTTAATAAAAACAAGCCTCATAATATTCCTAACATCCATTTACATGACTCTTAGCTAAAGATTAACACAAGTAGGAGCAAGATTCATACTCAGAGCTGGTCTTAACTCACCAACGTGGCCCACATGTAGCCCCTGCCTTCAGAGCAACTGATTCTGCTCATCAAGAACCGACCATCCATCGATCAGAATCTGTATAGGCATGCGCTTCTCTCTCTTCTCTAAAATCAAGCAACCCAAATTATCGCATGAACAAATTTTCCTACACATTTTTTATTCCTAAGATGAACACTGATCTTTTGTCTTTTCCTCATTAACAATTTTATAAATTCCCAATGTGTCCCTTCTTCTAGATTTTTGACACTTGGCACAATTTAGGCCATCCATTTTCATCATCTTTCTAATTCAAGAATATTTGTGGTCATAAGAAAGACATGTAAGAGGATCTTTGTCAATACACGCCTCTCAAACCCGTTTTACTTCAAGATCCGACACTCGATGCCTCTAAAAACGCAAATTCCGACCGCCTTTGAATTCGACTGTATAAGAGATTTCGCGGCACGATTCCACCCGCAACTGTTTGGCCATCCGAGATCTGTAAAATTTCTGATTTCACCGAAATAACAATTTTTTTCATTTTTTCAAAATCAATTTTCGTCTTACAACAAGTGTATAAATTTATTTCATTTTAAATATTTATAATTTTTTTTCATAAAATTTTACGTATTTATATTTAATAAATATGAATAAAATTTTAATTATTAAAATTAATAAATTATTATATATATATATATATATATATATATATATATATATATATATATATATATATATATATATATATATATATATTAAAATAATAAATTTATATAACAACATTTTAATACTACTTTAATAAATTTGTATATTGTCATCAATATTACAAATCAAGAAACAAGCGTAATGGTAAAGTTGCTTTCTTCTATCCTTAGGGTTATGAATTTGATTCCTTGAAACAACATAGATTTAAGAAATTATTAAAAAGTAGGAAAAATATAGGAAAAGTCTTAAACTTATATAGTATCATCCAAGTCAAGTAAATTACAAAGCGAGATCTTGAAATAGTACAAAAACTTTTTGATTAAATTTTTATTATTTGTATTTTTGATTAAATAATCTGTTGGTAATAGCGATGGTCCAAATCGGTAAGATAGTTAATTGCTAAAAGTTCTTTATTAATAAGGAAAATTTTTTATCGAAAGACTTTTGACGACACACCTTTCCCTGACTACGCCGCTTCGAAAATAGCTATTACTAAATGTTTATTTTAATCAAGGAAAGTGAATTTTCTTTTAGTGATCATTACTCAAGTTCCTATAACAAATTTTGAAACAATAAACTATTTTTTTAATTAAGTTCTTCATTGTACTATTCAACATAACCAATTAATATAAATTAAAGTCTCACTACAACGAGTTCTAACTATGAAGTAAGAATAAATACAACATATCCCTCTCTTAAGCTAGGGCATTCTAAAGCCTTTCAAGCACTATCTTCTTGTTCTCAGAAGTTTTATTTGCGTCTAAAAGTCATGAAAAACGAATAGATGAGCATTTTAACGTTGCTTAGTAGGGTCTTTTGCATCAAATGGGATTGAGTGATACAACTAAGGTTCAAGGATAAACAAATTAAATAAAATAAATACAAACATTTATAACACACACTCACACACACACACTAACACATCATCACACATAACTAACATAATTTATCGATCACTTAAGAGATGATACACATTTATGCAATGTACTAATGTTCTCGAGCTTTCATTAAAAAAAAAAGTGTTTAGATCCAAATATGCTCCCAATCGGAGTCTCTCCATAATAAATTTTTATGTTTTTAAGACTAGGGATCTCACTGTATTCTAAATTCACCCTTTCTAGGATTGTCTCATTTTTTTCTTTTCTTTTCATTTTTGCCTTCATCAAGGTCTTAACATTCACGTTTTCAATTCAGCAAACTCATTTTTTTTTCAATTTTCTCATGCATAATATGATGATAGAACACAATTATGCAATTTATACAATTATTCAATTCCCAATTCAAATCACAATATTTAATAATATAACAAACATAATGAACATATAACCATATATAATTTTCATTCTTTTCGCACCAATTATATATATATATATATATATATATATATATATATATATGGTATATATATATATATATATATATATATAGTATAATTTTATATGTTAATTTTAATATTATTCAAGTAAACTTAATCTATAGTGTTATTTAGCAACATTCATTATTTCCGTCCAATAAATTCCAACATGACATTACAATTTTCCTTCCAATTGAATCTTCCAAATATCACATAAAATTTCCCAAATAATTCATATTTCATAAAATAGAAAAACATAATCAACACCACATTCATATAAATTTTTATTTATTTTCAAAGTATTCAGAATTTCCAACACACCACTCAATCATTTTTCTTTAATTCCATTGTCAAAATCATGATAATAAAATTTATAATAATTTAAATATCACCTTAAACGATAAAATTAATATAATTATATACATTTTTATAAACTCCACAAATGCCCAATAATTTTTAATAATCCAATATACCTATCATCACTACACTGTAAATTTTAATCCTCAACATCTACAAACTTTTCATTTCCAACACTTTCCAAAGATTCCACAACATTACAATATATCAATTCTTATTTATTTATTTTAAATATATCTAAAAATTTCAATTGATTCATATTATTATTTTTAATCAATTAAATAAATTTCCAGCACTTAAAAAAAAATTTAAATATTAAAACATGCCCAATATTACAAAAAAATTTACAAAATCATAATTTTATTCTTAACTGTGCACAGAAGTTGAAAAATATGAAATTTCCAAGAGAAAATTTCTATTTAGGGTAGGCTCCCAATAAAAGTGACTCACAAGGTAATTTAATCTTATAATTCCTTTGAAGGCCTTTTTGTTTTGTTAGACAAAATTGTCCTTTGACTAACTCATAATGTGTTTTTATTTTCTCTTCATTTCAAAGTCTTCCTTTCTCTCACGACCCATTTTGACAACATTTTCAAGTTGATTTTTTATGGTATGTTTGATAATTTGTTTAAATTTATACACTATAAATACTTAGCAACACATGAATAGATGGGAAAAAAAACAAACAATATCAATATGTTGAATATTCTTTAAATGGTAATAATGTTTTGATTTTGCTGATTAGTGTTAAAAAATTATTTATTTATACAGTTGGGAAAAAAATAGACATTTAATTGTTGAACAAAGTGATGAAAAAATGCTAACATTAAAGAGATTGACTTAGGTGGATTGGTTCATTTTTCTTTCATAGAGTTGAAACATAACTTGTGCAGATGTGTGAAATTATTTTAATATTGTTCATTGCGTGTGAGATTTATAATATGAACAATAGTTTCTATTATTTTAATATAGATGGTATTGGTGGAAATCTCTATATTGTAAACGCATCTTAATGTTTTCATATTATATTATAATGTATCTTAATATAGATGATATTATAGATGATCTTAATGTTATCTAATGGTAGATGATTCTACCTACTCCTGATTCTAATACTCGACCAACTCGAGTTAATCACAGTTTCAAAATCGAGTAATTATCGGAGCTTGTTTCATTAATACCCGACTTAAGCTACTCGCCAGCTTAATCGAACTTTACTATTTTACTATTTATTAAATTATTTTCCTACCCTCACTATATAAATAACCATAAGAACCTTAGATCTCTCATTGAGTTCCTAAATCCTAACTCTCCAAAGCTGCCTCGTTCTTTAGTTGCTGCTATGGCCCAACCTAAGCTGTCCTCATCCCTTCTCCGGTGATTAGCCATCATCGCCATTCGCTCTAGTTGAGACGTCCTCTTCTCTTATATTTCCTCGTTCTTTATTTATGAATTATTTTGTTGTTTCATTTGTATTAAAGATATTGTTTTGTATGTTAAAATTTTATTTTAATTGATAATTATTGTTATTAAGTTTAAATTTATTAAAACTTAATCGAGTCAACTTTACTCGATTTTGAGTCAAGATCGAGTATAATTATTTATTTTTTTAATTGATTCAAGCTTTGTTGAGTCAATTTTGAGTAGCTTGACTATTTTTTGACTCGAGTCTCGAACATCTAGAAAAAAGCTTGATCGAGTTTGAGCTTGACTTTGTATTAACTCGATTACACCCCTAATTTAGACCCATTATTGAGAAAATATATATTAAAAAAATTGAATATGTAGGGTATTTTTATGAAATTTTTTTAGTATTCCATAATAGATTTTGGTATTCATAATTTTGTCCTATTGAATGTTGTGAGTATCATTTAGAAAATCTTCTATATTCATGTGGATCTTATATTTTCATATTGAAAATAATATTATAAATTTATGTACTATGTTATTGGCTAGTGTATGTAATTTTAAATATTTGAAATTATGCATATTTTGATATACTGATAATGCTTTAATAGTTTGTACATAAATTATGGAATAATATTCATATTTATTTATAATTATTTTTTTGAGGTTGTTTGAATGTCTAGTGATTAGTATAATTTTAATCAATTAGAATTTAGCCACATCACCTCTAATTATACAAAATCACAAATTAGTTTATTTTGGATCACACATTTATTGAGGACATCCATTTTGATTAATTTTACATGTTATAATAAATTTTATCCCACATGAAATTTTATTATATTAGGTATACTTAATTAGGATAAAATATATCTTTTAATTTACCCATAGGGATTAAAAGAAGGAATATGTGATAGTTTTATCATATAATTGAGTGAATTTAATTGAATTGTGACTTTTGCCCATAGACAAGTCTTTTGTCTCTAGATTAATAATTCGTTTGCATGATTTTCATTATTAAAACATGATTTATTTTTAATATCAAATTTAAGTTTATAAGCATGTGTTGAGGGACCAAGTGACCAATGGCAGCTACTAGAGACTATTACTAATACCTAGGTAACTGCGACAAAAACTTGTTGAGTATCCAAGTTGATACTCCTTTTACTTTTAAACTAATTAAACTTCAACTTTGTCATTTTTGTTGCAAGTGCACAAATCAATAAGTATTAAAGTGGATTTTTAAGTCAAGATATCGTTTCCATAGGGATTGATGAAATTTCAAAGATTAAGTATCGAAACTACTCATGAACATCACTATTTGAACTCGATTTAAAGATTGGTAGAACTAACTATTTAATGGAATAAAAATATTTTTTACGAGCTTTTCTTTCTCTCAAAAGAAAATGTCTAGATTTAAACAACTAAAAATGTCTATGGAAATATAAACAATGGGAAGAGAATAGTAAATACTCATTAGCTCATTCTATTCTATAAACAAAATAGTTATGGGTCAATCTTGTGACTGGTCTAAGGGTATCAGAGTACAACTTAAAACCTTCAATCACCACATTTCACAAACCACCATGTTCCTAAACCAGGACAACATGCGTCTAAAAAGCTACTTTAGGATATGATTCCCTTTAATTCTTGGATGAATCCCTAAACCAAGACCCTTCAACCAATTCTTAGGACTGATGTAATACCCGAGAAAATTCAAATTTTCTGAAAAAGGGCAAAATCATAATTTCGGTAAAAATCTAGAATTTTTCTAGATTTAAGATGATGAAACGGACTTCACCGTTGGAATCGTCTACATGAGGAAATCTAACTACGTCGAATTAGTCGAATTAAGAAGGGCGATTGGAATTTGCACATTTTTCGAGGCACTAGGTATTGGGTGCATTAAACGGCGTGTGATGTGGCAAGAAAGTACGCTATTACATGTCTTATGTGACACGTATTAAATGAGTAGAGAAGGGAGGATGGAAATGGGCCGGCAGATGGTCTGAGGAATGTAAAAAATCACGAAAAGGCGTTAAATAAATGTAATGAGGAAAAGACAAAAGATGAACAGTGTCATCTTCTTCCTTTTTGAGCCAAAAAGGGCAGTGGCTGGACATTTTCTAGCAGTGAGTTCTGGTTTTGATATCTAGAGAGAGAGTGTGCTCTTTCTCTCTAGATTTCTGGCCGATCGGACCGTCGGTCTTGCGGCGAACAAGAAGCGAGAGGCTGGCTACTGCGCGATGAGAGTGCAGCGTGGGCCAGCCAGTTTTGTGGAGTTCGACGCAACTCAAGGAGTAGAGATCTTTCTACTTGTGTTAATCCTCGTTTAAGAACCATGTAAATGGTTAGGAGCGTTCTAAGAAGACTTCTGTTTTAACGTGGCTTCGGTCTCGAAAGCTTTGAACCGAAGGTGGAAAATTCCTATTTTATGTGGTCGTGAGCGATAACTTGAGTTTTCTTGTTCACGTAATGAATAGTAATATGAATATTTTTGTGTGAATTTTTATGATGTTGAGTAATTCAAAATGAATTGCTTGCGTTTGTTAATTAGCCCATGTGAGCTAATTTTGGTGTAATTGATGTGAAATTGCATAACATGTTTGTGTGATTAATTATGTTAATAAATATGCATGTGAATATATTAGCATGAATGTGTTGGAATTGGCATCATGCATTCCATATGCATTGGGGCACCCTAGAATATTAGGAGTGAGTGCATGACATGAAGTGAAAGAAGTTAAATGAAAATGTTTAGTGAAAGGAATTTGAAGCAGAAGAAAGATTTTCGGTGTGTTGGGAGATGGTCAAACAATTGTCGTCGAGGCCCATGAATTGTTTAGGAAAGTTCTCAGTACAATGCCTGGAGGGGTAGTCCAATATTTTTAGGAAACTTCGATGAAAGTGTGTTTTCAAGAACAAAAGCTTTGTTTAAGCGATTATTTTACTATGTTGACTAAGCATGTGTGAGGAGTCGGTGAGTTTCGGGACAGGATCGGTCATGTAGACATTCAAGTAGGTCATGTAATTGCTTGAATGTGTTTGTTTACACCATGCATGTGCACTTTGGGTGGGGTAACCCATGTAGGAAATTATCTCTCTTGGGCTTTGCTCACCACTGTCGGATCACCATTTGAACTACGAGGACGACCGAAGGCGGCACTCATTCGTAGTTAAAGAAGAAAGTCGGGTTGTGGCTTTGGTAGTTATTTTGTATACATGTATTAAAATTCTAAGGTTTAATATATGTTGTATTAAGAGTAATGTAAAAAAACTCTTGAACCATGTAGTATGATTTGGTTGGGACATATTTTGTGAGTATTGATGCAGGGGCCCAAGTGGCCATTATTTTACTCGCATATAGACCTTGCATGGTCATTGTTGATTTTTGGGACAGGTTGTACCTTGGGTAGGCTGGCCTAAAGGAGACTGCAGATTTTGGTGGTGGTGTCGGGTTACCCGACATTTCACGAGTATTCAGCGGGTGTGGTTGTCTTGCGGACACCACGGTTTGGGGCGTCTAGTACTGGGGAAGTTAACACTTGTAAACGGGGTAATAAGCCTCCCAACATAATTAGTTCATCAATCTACAAAATTAACCAGTATCTTCTTCCATTGTGAAACGAGAATATTTTTTTTTTTGATTAAAGCGGAGCAGGTTCTCAAAATATTAATTTCATAGACCAATAGATTACTATCCTTAACTCCTAGGACACACCTCAGTTGTCACTTGAGGGGATCCTTGATAGGAAATTAGAACATATCCTTTGGTTTATAGAATTAATAAATCAAAATTAGAAAATACACATCTGAACCAATTATGTCAATTCAGAGTTCAACCCCACAACCTACATTATATCCTTGTAAACATAATCATCACAATACCAATTCCTTCCTAGAAGGTGTTTAGCCTTCCATCACTGGATTACACATAACAAGAACAAGTTGTTTAAACAAGTTCATTATGATTATAATTGAGAAAATGAGGAAAAGGAATTGAAACGATATTTCTTGCCTCTTCAAAGGACAGGCATTAATAGACTTGGTTTTCAATGATCTCTCCACAAAAACTCAACTTAGATAAACTATTCTAAAGAAAAATTATGAAAACTCTACTCTAAATCTACTAAAAACTTCATTATCTACTCTATCTTTTGCTACCTCTATTTCCGTTCCGCTCTCCTTTCTTTCTACACCATATCGCTTACTATTTATAGTATAATCATTGTTGGGCTGGAATTCAAGGCAAATTTTGTGGTCTTTTATGAAAGCCCATGAAATTTTGTCACCTTTCTTCTATGTCTTGGGCATTGCCGTGATGTTGTTGCGACACTCAACTGATGATTTTGCCTTCAAAATTTAATAGAGAATGTCACGACATTAGTTTGAGTGTCATGATATTCCCTTCAGTCTTGTGTTGCTAAAGGCCTATCGAACATTCACATGACACTTCTTTTGGATGAATGTCGCGACATATATTTTGAGTGTCGTGCCAGCATTTGAATTGTTTCTCCCGGGGACGCTGCTTCAAATGTGTCGCGACCTGAGTTGCAATGTACATAACATAACTTATGGCGTTTGGCTCCTACTATGTCGCGGGAGAAATACGTTGGGTGTCATGACATTGGCCCGTTTGAGTAATTTAAGCTCACATTTTCTTGCTCTTTTGTTTCTTTGACATTGATTCCTCCAACGATGGTACATTAAAGATTCCATAATTAGCATTAAGACCTCAAATAACTGCATCTGCAAAAAATGACTTAAAGTTATATAGTTCATACTCATCATCATGTATGTTAGTTTTGTAGCTATACACAACCACAACAACTATAAATTATCGATATCATATTTGACATTCCAAATTGAATGAAATCAACTATAAGTATGGAAGGAACAAATTCTCCTTCATTTAGGATGAATGAACATTGATTATTCAGTAAGGAAAAACAAACTTTTTTATTACTGCAACCAACACTCAAGCTGAAAAGACTCTTTATGAACAATGGAAACACTCTAATTGCCTTAGTGTTATGTTTATAAAGACCAATATTTTTGTTGGTATTCATGGTTCTGTCAAACAACATAATAATGTTAAGGTACAGATTAAGGCAATTGATGAGTAATTTGCTACTTCAGATAAAGCATTTTCCAGTACCCTGATTATGAAGTTCTCATTCTTAAGACTCGCTGGCGTAAGAGGTGTGCATGAGCATATCATGGAGATGAGGGACATTTCAGCACAACTTAAGACACTTGAGATTGACATGTATGAATCCTTTTTGATACATTATATTCTAAACACTCAACCACAGTAATATGGACCCTTTAAAATCTCCTATATTACATACAAGGAAATATGGTCAATTAATGAACTATTGCCATGTGTGTCCAAAAAGAAGGGAGGATAGTTATGGAATTGTGAGAGTGCATTATTGGTTACTTAGGATAAAAATTAGAACCAATGAAGGAATTAAAATCAAGATAAGAATCAAACTTAAATATTGTTGATATTAGGAAAACCAGCCTCATTAATTTGTTTGTTATGAATCTAATATGGTTTATGTTAATCATAATACATGGTAGATTGATTCTAAATCTACAATCCATATTTCGAATACCTTGCAGGGTATGTGAAACCTAAAGAAACCAGTGAGAAGTGAGCAAACTATCTTGTTGGAAACAGAGAGAGGCTAGCTCACATGTGAGTTGCTGAAACATGCAGTTTAGTTCTAAATAATGGCGATGTTTTACATTTGTAAAGGAGTATTTATATTCCAAAATTTTCCAAGAAATTTGATGGTTGTTTCCAGAATTGTACCTTTGGGATATTCCTTTAATTTTTCAAATTCTACTTTTAATTTATATTATAAATTTGAACTTGTTAGGAATGGTATTTTGTCTGATGGTCTTTTCTCTATTAAAGTATAACATAATAATGTTTTGCATATGTTTGGTGTGAATTATATATGCATTTTGAGTGTGTTTTTCATGCATTTATATAACTCGAATGCTAAATTCACACCCTATTCATCAATATTACACTAATTCCCCATTCTCCAATGTTTTGTAGAATATGAAGGAAAATGTGATACCCTAATTCCCAGGGGTCATTTATTTTTTAGTTATTTATATTTTTGCTATTCGGATGGAAGTTTGTCGCTGACAGAGGAGATTACAATCCTGACCGAATGAGCGCCCAATGGGTGTTAATGTAGCTCACAGGCGTTGTCATTTATACACCCCGGCCTTGTCGTCTTAGCGATCTTTGCGCTCGGCTGTGCGCCTATCGTGCGCACTATCGCGCGCATTGGCCTTTGCAGGACTTCATGTCGTGGCCAGCTTAGTCGTGATCGAAAATCCTCTATTACGAAAAAACATCTCCCTTTGCAAGCCAACTTTGTCGCGACATAGACTGGCCTTGTTGTGACATACTTTCCCTTTGTCTTGGCGACTACATCGTGATAGAAATCCTTAGCTGGCTTGACTATCGTGACATGAAGGGTTACATCACAATAAGAGGGGCTTACGCCCCTTAGCTGAACTGCATCGCGACATCAAAATTCTATGTGACGAGCCCGATGGCGATCCTATTGTGACGAGCCACAATGGCGGCTAATGCGACGAATCTTTATTTAGTAGGGTGGCATCGATGCGCCGCGGATGAGTCATGCGTTGTTGCGATCATGCGCCTAGAAGCGGTGAAACCAAACGTGTCGTGACACTAAAACCTTTGTCGGCGACACTAGGCACGAAAATTACGTAGCGATAGAGGAATTCTACATCATTGATAATGAAAATTGGCGTGCCTCTCTCTAAGCCATTCCGCTTTGAGTTCTTTCCTTTCTTTCTAAACAACCCTAAATTCAATACCAACCTTTTATTATGAGGCAATCAAAAGAATCTGGAAAGAACTTGCCAAACTATATAAATCATACAAAAATGAGTTTTAATTACAACTCTGACTCCTTTCATATACAACAACTGGGTTTCTACCCAGAATTTACAAAAACACAAGTAAAGTCAAATTTGGCCTTCTTCCCAAATAAACCTTAGACGTGTCCACCTCCGAGTGTACTTCAAGTACTTGAAAATATTTTCCCACGACGGGGTGAGCAATGCCCAATAGAGAAATGCTCCTACAAGGGCTATTCCTCACCTAAGTGCACATACAATGCCATGTATGAAAACTATTTCAAAACAAAAGATTTTGCTTTATAAATCATTCCATTGGACAACCCTCCGATATAAAACATATTGGACAACCCTCATATATCAAAACATATTGAACAACCCTCAGATATCAAAATGATGAGTGCAAAACTCATCTATGTTTTGAGTTCATTTCACATGCTATTTTGTGCATTTTATATCCATATTCATGTAAAACTCATGAATTTCCTCTAAACTTTGAACTTTGTAGGATTATTGATGAAAAGCAAGTGATTTGGCAAGAAATGGGCAATTTATTTCCAAAGAAGAAGTCGACCAAGTCTCATAGCGCACCACTGGAAGATGAATTTTCTGTACCATCTGGAACATCAAATGGTTCAAATTCCTCATAGATGCATTCTACATTCAAAGATTTCCAAGCAGTACTCACACGCCCAAATCAGTTAAAGCGAAGAAGTTATGACCCGGAAACAAGTTAGAGAAAGAAAAACTAGTTCTTTGTCGAAAAGTGGTCTGACGGAAATGCGCCATAGCAGAGAAAATAATTGTAGCGACAGGAAATGGTGTTGCGACGAAGACTGTGTCATGACAGAAGACACCGTATGTGACGAAAGACTGATAATATGTGAAAGCAGCTATATGACTTGAAAAGGTCGAAAATTGAGTTTTGACCTAATTTCAACCATTTCACCCTAGGACCATATATGTACTTGGTTTTTAGGTAAAGAGGCATGCGGGAAGATTGGAAGCCTCTCTCATGGGGTTTCTCTCTCTATTTGTAATTTTCGATTTTACGTAGATTTTGATTTTTTTAGATTTTTAGAGGCGGTTTAGACGAGATTTTGTTTCTAATGAAGATATTTCGGTCATGCATCGGAGATTCAGATTTCACTTTAATGTTCAAATAAAGATTGAAGCTAAAAATCTGGATTTTTCTCTCTCTCATGGGTTTTCTCTTAGCCAGTTTCTTAGTTTTATACGGATTTTATTTTTAATAGATGCCCAGAGTAGTTTTAGAGCCGATTTTATTTTTATTGAAGATTTCGGTCTTGTACTTAGATATTCAATTTATTCTTGTTGAGGCGAATTTAAGCTCAAATCGGGTTTCTCTTCTTTCTCTTGATTTCTTTCTTCATTTCTTACTTTTTGTTGATTAGTGATGATTGGAATCCGGTAATGGAACAATTAACCTCTATAGGGTTGGGGTTTAATTGTTGAACATTGGTTGCGGAGTTTTCAGTTATTTTGTGGGTTTAAATACTGAATTTATATAATTGATCTTGTTCATATAATGGTGTTCGGAATATTAGTAGCTTGTGCCCAAAAAAGAAATTTGTATCTTTGCTACACGATTTCGAGGAGAGCCCTACGAGTGACCGCAGAGGAGATGGAGATTCTGAGAGTAAAGGCGGTAACTTAGGATATGTTAGACTAATATCTTTGGAACATAATGAACTCTGAAAATTACTTCGATAGATCCATAATTTACTCACATGGTGTGAGGATTAATTAGATGATGTATCAATTTAGTTGATCAGAGAGTTTTCTCCTTGGAAGTCGATGAAAGGATCTTGATCCGTGTTAGCAAAGATCTAATCAGGAGATAGAAAATTTTATTAGATTTGAAGGACGAATATAATTACATTGAAGGCTTTGCACATTATCACGTCTATGGAAACGATAATTCTTGATCTTGAGAAATGGATTTGGCAAGTATTAGAAAAGAAAAACAATCAAATCTTAAGGGATGTAAATTTTAGTAGCTATTGAACTTTGTTGTCACGAAAAGGAATATGGTGTGTTAGATAGTGAAATGTATGGTGTATGGAGAAATCTAAGCTATACTACATTGCTCTTGGCAAATTCAACCATTCAACTCACAAATGTTGTACTCAGGAAATGCAAGCTGTTTTGTAAATAATTACCCCATCCACTAATGACTCTCTTCCATACTTTTAGAATTAAGAAGTAGTTGTTTATTTGGTAGATTTTAGGATTAGTTTAAATCAGTTTTGTTTCAATTAAATTGATTTTATGCCACATCCTACTTGATAGCCTAAATAGTGAAAATGCATGTCGGGGTGATCAAATTCGATTAAAGAGAACCTCCGATCTCATTAGTGCGATGTCAGGAGAGCACAGAGTCCACTTTATTACTTGTATGACCCGTGCACTTGGGAAGGGTTGAGTGTTTAATTAATACTTTTCATTCGGTTTTTGGTATACTTACTTTTGTTTCAAATCGGGTTTTTGGTATTTACATTCACTCCCTTGACCATATTTTCATATATACATCATTTTGGTCTCTTAAAAAAGTTTTTGGCGCCGTTGCCGGGGATTAGACAATAATCCTTGGAAATAGTGTCATAAATTTGTATATGTCTTTTGGTCACTTAACGCAAAACATAGTGGACAACCCTCCGATATAAAAACATATTGGACAACCCTCATATATCAAAACATATTGGACAACCCTCGATATCAAAACATATTGGACAACCCTCCGATATGATCCATTCAAAACCCATGTTAATATATTGAGCACATATATATCAACATCATTTTCACACAACCTGTAGGTTAGTCAATCAAGCAATCAACATGCAAACTAGATTTTTAGTCTTCAACCCTTAAAAAAACAGCATACACAATTAGCATGTGAATCCATATTCAGTAATGACACACAACAAGGATCATCATACTCAGATCCCACAAAGTAGCAAGTGAAATCGGTTCCCATATGTAGTTTTGGAAACTAGACAGGACCCGAATCGATCCAAATTTATTAGCAGTTTATGCAAGCCAGTTTCCTTAACTATAACCCTGCTTGTTAGAGCTTCACCCTATGGCCATCGAATGACTCTTAAACAGGGCCAGCAAGTAGGAGAGAACCTACCTCTTGCGGGCTAACTCAACACTAAATCCCTTTACTGTAGTTAATGAACCGAGGAAAATTGTGGTTCTTCCTCCTTTATTTTCTTATTTCTCTTCTTTTCTTTCTTTTTTGTTCTCTTTTGTTTTTTTTTGTTTTTGGTTTCCTCTTGGCTTTCCCCCTCTCTCTATCCTTCTGACTTTCATGCACCTTCTCTCCCACCTCCTTCTCTTTTAGCTTTTCTTTTCTTTTTGTTTTTTCCTCTTCTTATCTCCCATTTCTCTTTATTAATTGCTTGTTTGAATCGGTGGGGGGTGAGTCACCCCCCCACCTTCTCTTCTAGCGACCCTGACAATTTTTTGTAACTATCGCATTTAATCCGGCGACTACTTACCATACGGCACTGCCACGTGGTAGACGAGTTCCCTGCCACGTGGACACTAGTCCCTCGATTTTGCGGTTTTTTAAAAAAACATGAAATTAGATGATCCTGAATTCAGCAGTCAGCAGGGTACTAGATTTTTGAAGCGATTCCAACGGTGGAGATACATTTATTTATCAAAGATCTAGAAAATTCCATTTCCTTGAAACTATTCCGACCAATTTCGTTTGCCACTTTCTAAAAAATTTAGATTTAAATTTTCACGGGTTTACGAGAAAATCAAGCAAAGAATAGCTAAATATTGAAGGCGGAACCGGAGGAGTTTGAAAGAGTAAGGAGCTACCGGGTTCGCCTAGGCATAGGCCAACCTTTTCCTAGTAGAAGGGTTCACCCCTAGGTGGAGGAGCGGCTCGCTAGAGCGGACCCCGACACTTGCCGTTTGAGAGCACGCCAAGACCACTCTCAGGTTCGCCTAGGCGAACCTAGCCCCCAGAGCGAACCTAGCCTCGCCTAGTAAGGCGTTCGCCTAGAACCTATCAAGGGAGACAGAAAGTGTAAACCTCATATTGGTTTCCTTGGGTAAGTGTAAGGATGTATTCATGTTAATCGTATTTTATGGTTTTAAGTCATAAACCCACCAATGAATGTAATCAGCCTTAGTATTAATCATTAGAGTTTTTCCTCAATTTCACTTCACTTATTTGCTTATTTTCAAGATTTAGGTTAGTTTAATTTAGTTTAAATTTTAGTTAATCATCATCACAATCAGTCATATCGCTTAGATGGTAAAATTCCTTAGTAGCGAGGGTACTTAATCCCCATTTAAACCAATTTTTCCCCATGGGTTCGATACTTTGGGTTTTTAATTAAAAAGCCACTACATTACTATGATCCGATACTTATGAATTTGGTTGTTTTATACCAAAGAGTATATATGCAAATAATCTAGACAAGTTTTTATGAGTCGTTGCCAAGAAAAGAGCGGTTTAAGCGAAAGGGGGAATAGATTAATATTATAGCAAAGAGAAGTTTGCTAATTTGAAAAATTTCTTTTCATATTTTATGTTGTATTTTATTTGTATTTAGTATACTTCATTTTTCTTTTCTTTAGTTTTTTTCTTTCTTGTAGGTGATTTGCGTAAATGAGCAATCCCATTGATATTAGGTGGCCTTTATCATGGCTTGAAAAAAGATTGATCTTCTGCTAAACCTCATTGACCAATAAACTCAAAGAGCACAAATTATTTAGCTATAATGGAGGTCATTATTTCAACTAACTTGCATTATGCCCGAGCTACTATCATTCGAGGTTGGACAATGAGGATTTCTCCTATTGAAGCCAGAATTTTCAATGTCAAGGAGAACTCAGTTACAATAATCAGAATAAATCTCATAACCTTTTTAGTGAAGAGCAAATTTTATGCCTTTATGGAATGAGAAGAGCGACCATGCCAGCATGAATCAAAATGAAAGATCAAGTCACCAATGAAGAAGTTCATGTGACAAATATAGAAAATCCAATTGGGCAACTAGCTCATGCATTAGAGGAGCAATATTCAAGGATACTCCCTAGCGACATAAAGGATGAGGACAAAAGAGAATGTAACTTTGTGCCTATGAGTTTTAAGAGGAAATCAAGAACAAACAACTTGGTTAAAGGGAGAAAAAAGAATGAACTTGCTAATGAGGAAGAGCTATTAGTGGAAAAGAGGTAAGATGAAAAGCACCATCCGTAAATAACAATTGAAAATGTTTTGGTTGGGAATGACAAGTTCAATTTTCCCATAGACTTTGTGACTTTGGGCATGGAAGAGGACCAACAAGTGTCATCTATAGGCACACGTTCCAATGCCACAAGTCAAGCATGGGTCGAAGTAGAACATGGGAAATGACCTTACTTGTTGGTAAGGAAAAAGTGAAGTTCAACCTCCACCAAAGCATACAACTTACGGATGAAGAAAAGATGACATGCATGTAGATAGAGAGCTCATTTCTACATTTTGAGGATCAAACACCCAAGATTCTTCAAGAGGACACTTTTAAAGGACATAAGTTTGAAGCCAACTCTTTCCCCACCAAAGAGTTGGCATATAGGCTATCGCCTATTCAGAAAGGTGGAGGAAGTTATCCTCACTTGAGCAATGAGGGATGAAGAGGGTATTGGCACAATGGATGAAGGGCCAAAGCGAAGATCTCAGACTTCCTAATGAGTTTAGCTAGACTCTAAAAATAGAGCATCTCTTGGGAGGCACCCTAAGCAAAAATAAGGATTTTTATCCGTTTAGGCATTGAAGCTGGATCATATTGACAGTTTTCCCATGAGACCACTTTACAGGCCTAATGGTCACATGATCATCTGAAGTCCTCTTTGTTCTTATCTTGTATATTTCATACATTGAGGACAATGCATGTTTTAAGTTTGAGTGTATTGGGGGGATTTCCCTTTATTTTTAAAATTTTCCAATAGCTTCAATGATCATATCTTTAGTGTTTTCTTTCAGTTATTTATTTGTTTTAGTTGCTTTTATAGGTTTTTAGTTTTTAGGTTAATTTTTTTTCGTTTTTTAGGTTGTTTTTCTTTTTGTGGGTTTGTCGTGAGACATTTGGCATGCCTATGATGATAACTAATTCTGATGTTCTCGACATTTAACTAATGTAAGAGTTAGTTGATCTAAAAACCAAATTTGTTGACCATACAACTGTACACTTATCTATAGGTTTGCACAAACTTATACACAAGTCTCTTGTACCCTTGTTTGCCAATCATGCTTGGTTTAGAGAAAAATTAAGAAATCATAACTTTTAGATCTCATAAGACTTTAGAACTTGTTTAATTACCATTTAAGGTGAAATCCTAGGTATCACACTTTTTTTTGGGAAATGATATAAGCCATCCTTGGAATCGATTGAGCCTTCTTATCCTACCCAGTTATGCATTAGTTCATAGTCACCCTGCTTGAGTCGTAATAACCATATTCTATCTTGAAAACTAAGAAGGAACACCCATATCCTTTTGTTTGATCCTTCAGTCAAGAACCCATTTTACCCTTAACATGTCACTTATAAAGTACAAATCATGAGGAGGACATGTAGTTTTGTGGGAATTTTGAATGAAGGGAGTTGCATAAGTACAAAATGTCAAGGAGAGGGTTGTTTGAAAAGGACAAGAAAAGAAAAGCAGTTAGAAAAATTGCAAATAAGGGAAAGAAAAGAACTTCGATAAGGAACCATGGGGTAACCTTGCAGCCTTCTTACCTTGAGCTACTAAATCCGTAGGGGTGTTTTAACACCTAATATTCCAAGACCAATTGGTCTACGAGTTATTGACTTAAAACTCGTTACATGGGGTAGGTAGAAAGCTTAAAGGGGTCGAATATTGTATTGCTCCTACTTTGTTGTTCCGAAAAAGCAGAAATTCTTAGTGATTTTGAAGAGAGATAGAAACAAACAAGTTTGGGGGTGAAGAATGTGGAAATAATAATGATGCTAATTGGGTCAAGTTTGAATGACTCAATTTGAGACATAGTGCAATTTTAGAGGATGATGCACAAGAATAAAAAGAAAAGTGTGCTTGAGTGTTTTGGGTAAAAGCTGAACCTAAATAACTTACTTAACTACCCCTCACCCTAGCCACATACTATAAACTTGAAAAGACCTATTTGATTCCAATAGTGTGTAATACCTACATTAGTGGAGCATGGTATGCCAAGAAAGCCTATAAAGTCTTAGTCACTCTACATTTATGGAAACTCTTTAGAAGTGAGAGATCTTTTACCACATGCATTCTCCTTTTTTTCATCTAAACTGCACTTAGAGTAATAAGGGGGAGACTGCACACACTTAGGATAGAACCTTGATCTATGTGCATTCAGCTTGTGGTCAGCTTATTAATTTTAAAGAACACTATCTCAAAACATTATTCATGTGTTGGAATGCATAATTCCTGAGGCAAAACATTGCAAAGGTTATAACTCCATGGACTCATGTTTTATCCTTAATAAGTTGGGAAAATGCGTCTTTGTTTTTGCTTGAGGACAAGATAAATATTAAGTTTGGGGGTGTTGTTTGGTGTGAATTATATATGCATTTTGAGTATGTTTTTCATGCATTTATATAATTCGAATGCTAAATTCACACCCTCTTCATCAATATTACCCTAATCCCCCATTCTATAATGCTTTGTAGAATATGAAGGAAAAATCAAGCAAAAGAAGAGCTAAATGACATAAAGGCAGAACCAGAGTTGAAAGTAGAAGACCTCTCAACTTTGCCTAGGCATAGGCTAATCTTCGCCTAGGCGAAGAGGTTTACCTAGGCGAAGGAGCAGCTCGCCTAGAGCGGGACCCGAACACTGCCATTTGAAGCTTGTACCAAGACCACTCCCGGGATTCGCCTAGAGCAAACCTAGCCCCTCGCCTGGGCATGGCAGGCGTTCACACAAACAGAACCACTTACATCAAGAAGACACGTGAATCTTCGCCTAGGCGAAGGAAGACCAGACTAGATCGTGAGCTTGAGTTTGAGCCCATCTTTGTATTTTCCAATGCATATAAGCTTGAAAGTAATCTTTTAGACTTGTGGAGGGTTCAGTTTTTAAGGGAGAAAACCCTCCTTAGGGTTTCTCTTCTCTTTTTCTTTAATCACTTTTTAGGTTTCTAGGGTTTTTTGTTTTTACTTCATTTTGAGCTCATTTTTGGAGTTGTATTAGAAGATCAGTGTTGGGGACATCTTGTGCGATGGAGGCGGGTTTGGAGTGGATTGATTACACATTTGTTTTGTATTCCTTAACTCTACTCTTAATCTTTCAGTATTTTATTTGGTGCAAATATAATATTGTCGGGTTTTGAGACTATTATGAGTGGCTAATTTCTCCCATAGGGCTAGTTGTTGAAATTGGTGGTAGACTTAGGGTTTTTATTGAATTATTTTTGTGAATCCATGCTTGTGTTGAGGTTGTATGTTTGTGGATCTTTGATTTTTCAAGATTTTACCAAATTGTTGTGCGCTAGAGGGTGAAATTGAAACCTAGAGCTCAAGGGGTTCCGGAGTGACAATTGGAAGAATCCCCTTAGGGATTAGTTTCTACCTTTAATGTCCCACAATTATTAAAATCAATTAAACTTAATCAAAGACCTGGAAATTAGAGATACCTAGTACTAGGTGGATTTTATTAAGATGGACAACATTCAATCTTATGTAATGATCGTAAGGACCGAAAGGAGATCGATTGGAGCATAACCCGGGATATTCTATTGTAAGGACCGAAAGGAGACTAATAAAAGTCCCAAGGACTGATTTGCCATAGAACTAGTATCATACTTTAAGACACAGGAATGAGAGGGAAGGAGAGGAGGAGGAGGAGAAGGAGGAGAGGAGGAGAGAGAGGAGAGGAGGAGGGGAGAGAGGAGAGAGGAGGGGAGAAGAAGGAGGAAGAGAGAGAGGAGAAAGAGAAAAGAGGAGAGGAGAAGAGAGAGGGGAGGAAGGGAGGAGAGAGAGAGAGAAAGAGAGAAGAAGAGAGAGGAGAATAAGAGCGAGAGTGTGAGAAATCAAGGGGAGACACGAAAGTGTAATCCTCGTATCAGGTTCCTTGGGTAAGTATAAGAATGTATTCATGTTAATCGGTATTTTACGGTTTTAGAGGTCAAAACAAACCCACCGATGGATGCAACGACTGAAGGTGTTAATCATTAGAGTTTTTCCTCCATTTCACTTCACTTATTTTCTTATTTTCAATATTTAGGTTAGTTTAATTTAGTTTAAATTTTAGTTAATCATTATCATAATCAGTCATATCGTTTAGATAGTAAAATTCTTTAGTAGCCGGGGTACTTAATCCCCATTTAAACCAATTTTTCCCTATGAGTTTGATACTTTGGGTTTTTGATTAAAAAACTACTATATTACTTGTGATCCGTACACTTGTGGATTTGGTTGTTTTTATGCCAAAATTTATATACATGCAAATAACCGAACAACATATTCATATTGGTAATAAGCAATGTATAATGAATGAAGTTTCCTCTATTTTGTGGCATAGGAGACTAGAGCATATCTCTATTGATAGAATCAAGAGATTAGTGAATGATGGAGTACTAAGTACTTTGGACTTTCTGAGTGACACTTTTGTGAATTCAAATGAAACAGGAGACTAACAAGTCCAAGAAATGTGCTAAGAGAATCTGGGCATCTTGAGATGTTACATTAATATATATATGTATATATATATATATATATATATATATATATATATATATATATATATGCTATATATATATATTGTCTTGACATTGATGTTCATGGTCCAAAATACTTCATCTCTTTTATAGATGATTATTTGCGAGTATAATAATATCTTTATATGCTTCATAACAAGAATGAAGTCTTAGGTGCCTAACTTTTCCCAGATTTTCAAGACCAGTAAGAGAAGCAATGTGGAAAATAAATAAATATTGTTAGAACAGACAAAGGTGAAGAATACTATGGAAATAACACCAAAGATGGACATGCACCTGGTCCATATGCTAAATTTCTGTAAGAGCATGAGACTATTGTCCAATACACTATGCATGGTTCTCCAGACCAAAATAATGTAGCATAAAGAAGAAACATGACATTATTAGGCAAGTTGCATAACATGTTAAGCAGCTATGAGCTACCTAAGTCCATGTGGATTGAAGCTCTTACGGATGTGTATATATTAAATTGGGTTTTGACTAAGGCTGTTACAAAGACTCAATTTGAGTTATTGAAAGGTTGGAAGCCAAATTTGTGACATATGTGAATTTAGGGATGCCCTTATGAAATTAAGTTTTTAAAATCGTCCGTATGAGAAGAAACTTGACCTAAGGACTATGAGTGGGTATTTCGTTGGATATGCCAAATAATCTAAGGGTTATAGATTATATTGTTCATCTCATAGTATTAGGTTTGTAGAATCAAGGAATACTAAGTTTCTTGAGCAAGTCTTAGCAAGTCGGAGTGATAAATTTCAAAACATAATTTACCACATAAAAGAGAGGAAACTGCCTTCACGTCGAGTGAAGGATTGGTTATCATTCGAAACACTCCTCATGTTCAAATGAGTATTGTACAACCAATCACTGAAGATCCCCTACCCATTGTTGATAATCTTGCAGATCAAGTTGTTCATGAAGTGCTTGAAATGGTTGAACAACCAGTTGGAAAATATGACCCATAGAAAAAATGCTGAGCAAAGAATAAGATCTATAAGAAAAAGGAGGTCAACAATTCCAAATGACTATATTGTGTATCTACAAGAATTGGACAATGATTTTTTACGAAATCCCAAAAATGATCCTATTACACTACAAGCCATGAATTGAAAATCGGTTGCATGGTTTTGAAGCGATGAGAGATGAGACGATTTATATGACATCTAATGGATGAGATCTTGTTGAGTTTCCTAATGGTGCAAAGACCATTAGGTATAAATGGGTCTATATGAAAAAAAAAAAAAAACTCATTAGGCAACATTAAGAAATATAAAGCAATACTCGTGATCAAATGTTTCACTTAAAAAAAAAAGGAATTGACTACAAGGAGACCTTTTCTCCTGTATCTAAGAAAGATTCCCTTCACATTATTTTGATATTAGTTGTACATTTTAATTTGGAGTTGCAACACATGGATGTGAAAACAACATTCCTTAATAGGGAATTAAAGGAAGAGGTATACGTGAATCAACCTGAAAGATTCTCCTCTACCGAAGGTGAACATTTGGTTTGCAAACTTACGAAATCCATTTATGGACTAAAACAATATTCTCTCTAATGATACTTGAAATTCCATGATCCTTTAGTTTTGAAGAGAATATTATGAATCAATGTATATACTAGAAGGTTAGTGTGAACAAGATTTGCTTCTTAATTTTGTATCTAGATGATATTTTACTTTCAACCAATGATAGGAGTTTGTTGCATGAGGTGAAACAATGTCTCTTTAAAAATTTTGATTTGAAGGATATGAGTGATGCATCTTATGTCATTGGAATAACGATATTTAGAGATATAAATAAAAGTATTCTAGGTATATCATAAGAAACCTACATCAATAAAGTTTTAAAGAGATTTCGAATGAAAGATTGTTCACTAAGTGTTGCTCCCATAGAGAAAGGGGATATGTTCAATTTGAACCAATGTCTTTGGAATGACTTTGAAAGGGAACAAATGAAGAACATCCTAATATGCTTTAGTTGCTGCTAGTATAATGTGTTCTCAAGTCTACACCAGATCTAAAATAGAATTTGTTGTTAGTATGTTGGGAAGATATCAGAGTAATATAGATATGGACTATTGGAGAGTTACTAAGAAAGTTTTGAGATACCTTCAAGGAACAAAGGACTACATGCTTATGTATAAATGATCGTTTAACCTTAAGGTAATTGATTATTTTGATTTAGACTTTATCGACTATGTTGATTCACATAAATAAACGTTTGGATACATTTTCATGTTTGTTGGTGGAGCTGTGTCATGGAGGAGTGCGAATCAAGACTTTAGTAGATGCTTTCATTGTGAAGGTTGACCTTTGCATCTCTTGTTTTGAGACTACATTGCATGGTGTAGGGATGATGAGTTTCATTTATGGGCTTATAATTGTTGATTCTATACTTAGGCTATTTTGAATATGTTGTAACAATTTAGCTACAATCTTTTGGCTAAAAACAACAAAAGTGGTAAATCTTTTTATGGAAACATAAGTACTTTCAGCTATAAAGAAAGTGATAAGGAGACGAAATAGAGTGGTCACTCGACGTAATACTAAATTGATGATAATTGATCCTTTGATAAAAGATATGCCATCATTTAATTTCAAGGATCTTGTAGACAGTATGAGCCTTGGTCTTTTAGTTTGATTTCATTGTATGAAACAATATTAATTTTTAATGAAACTCTATTTCAGTTTGATTTTCTCATTATGTTTTATACGCATATAATTAATAGAGAAATATCAATTAAGTTTGGATACAAAATTGATGGGGTTTGAAAAATGGCGGCGGGCCCACTCGCGGGCCTGAAGAGGTAAGCCCAATGGGAGACATCAAGCTAGCGGCTTGGCCCAAAATGAACCAGATCCTTTCGCCCCAAGGACGATAACATGAAGTAGTGGGAAGGCCCACATTTTACCAAATTAGACTAAATCTAAGCTGACAAAGGAAGTAGGATAATCTGACAACATCTTATCTTGTAAATCCAATTAAATCTCACCAGTAAGAAAAATAGGATAATTCACGATAAACAGTTTATCCTGCAAATCAAATCGGATCTCACCAATAAGGGAGAAGGATAATTCTCAATAAACTACTCCTTCAATATCCCTTATTAAATCAGATATCGATAAAAAGGCAAATATCCCATCAATGGGAAGGGAATCCTTATCACCTGTGATTAGGGAAAACATCTGCTATATATATCGAGAGCGCACATCGGTGAAAGTACATAAAATGTTCGCCTACGCGGTCTATCTTTTCTCCCAGTGAGGAATTGACTTAGGCATGGGTAGCCATGGGCGAAACCGCTGAGCCATAACTGCTTTCTTGTCTTTTCAAAGTGGCAAGCGGCCCAAGAGCATGTGGACCGATCTCAACGGCAGCCACCAGTTCAGCCAGCGACAACACGCTCGGCGGTCAGGTTGAAAAAGCGTCGTCAGTTGGCGCCGTATGTTACGGGCAAAGCGGTTCCTTTACAAATAAGGCCGATTTCTCGATTCTTGATGGTATCGACCGGAACATGAAGCAAGGAGAGCAGCGTAATCCGCTAAGGATGAAGGACCGGCCGAGAGGGCGTGTAATCAACAGACCTCCCGGTGCACTGGTAGCAATGCAAGCTAACACGGAGGAGGTGGAGGCGCTCCACCTCACTAACCAACGCCTGATAGGAGAGTTAGAGCGCTCGCTAGGCGAGATGCTGACGCCAGCGGTGCACGAGCAAACTTAGGAAGGCCATGTAACATCACCCTGCATGAAGGCAACATGAGTCACCGGCGCTTCCCGAGGTGAAAGCAGTAGAGTCTAGCGGGCCAAGGGGCACGGACCACCTAACCCACGGAGGAGGCGACGAAGCGGGCTACTCGAGGGGCATTCCGGGAAACGAACTATGACCCCCTGTGAGGGTGGGAGGCGGTCATGGGAACTGAGAGGGGTTCAGAGAGCCTCGGGCGGGAACTCGGCCAGTAGGAGGGAAGACATAAAGGGGGCAGAGGCTCGACTCTATGGACACCACAGGTGCAGCAAGGCCCGAGTCACCGTTCCTGACCGAGGTGCTCCGCTTCTCTCTCCAACAAGCCAGAATGCATGGTGGGGGGCGTTCGTGGTGCGAAGTCCGTCGATCATCTTAACACTTACAAATTGGAAGGGTTGAGAATATGAGTGGAAGCGTTCGATGGGCATACAACACGAGCAGTTCTGGTGGCCTTCCCAGTGAGAAGTGAGACACGCTTGGACTTTGGGCATTACGGTTGCCACAGGGACTCTGGACATCGCCGCCGGATGATTGCATACAACTCAGGAAAGAAATAGAATATTTAATTCGGCGTGGGTATCTCTGCCGCTTCATAGCATCTGAAAGTCAGGCTCAGAATCAGGCTCAGGCTCAGTAGCTGCCACCACCTCCTCGGTAGGTGACAACTCAGCACTAACGTATAGGGAATCTGTGATCTCGGAGGATTGCGAGGGAGGAGATTTGGAATCCCGACTCGGCCGAAAGGGAAGGCCATCTCTGTGTGACATCAGTTAGGAGGTGTGGAGTACAGCGATTGTCTAAACTGCCTCGGCTTGACCACGACCATAACGTGCTGACTCGACTGGAGGGATGCCGAGCACCCATGATGACCCTTTGGTAATAAGAGCAGTTGTGGCTAACAAAACGGTCCATCGGGTCCTGTTCGACAACGGGAGTTCGACCCGACATCATCTTAAGTCTCGACGCCGATAAAATGGACATCGGAAGAGAGAAGGCAGACCGGTCGGCGCGCAGGGATCTCGGAGAAAAGTGTTACCATGGGCTCAATACAACTAGTGCTCACTTTTGGGAGACCCCAGGTGCGGAGTAACGGCTTGACAACAGTTCCTCGTTGTAGGCAGCCCCATCCGCCTATAATATGTTGTTAGACATACCCTCTCTCAAGCATGAAATAAAGAAGGCCATTCCTCGAACTTATCACATGATGATCAAGTTTCCTACCACGGCGAATAGGTGTAACACCCAAGAAAATATACTAGTTGTTTTTCAACATGTTTAGGGTATTTTGTAGTATAATTAATTTTCAAAAATTTAGTCGAAAATATGGAAAAGTTAGAAACCAAGAATTTTATACATTGGAGACAAAAATAAGTAAAATTATCAAAAGAAATTATTAAAGACGTAGGTTAATATAATTAGAGCAAAGTATAAATAATAGACTTGTAATGTAATTAAGGGAAGTTGGAGGCTTAATAGCTAAATAATCAAAACTTTTATTATAAGTAGATGTAGGAGACCAAAATGCATTAATTTGTCTCAAATAAAGAGGTCTGAGGAAGGGAGAGGAAAAGGAAAGGAGAAGAAAGAGGAAGGAGAAAGAGAGGAAGAAGTCAAGACAAGGTATGGATGCTTGACTTTGGTAGCAGATTTGTGTATGGATTATGGATTGCTAGGGTTTCATTTGTAAATTAATTTGGTTCCTTTTTCTAGGGTTTTGTTAGGCAAACAATTTAACTCTAGATTTAAGGGAAGTTTGGTTGAAAAGCCCTAGTTGATAAGGAGTAGATATGGAATCCTTCACAATTCCAAGGTTTTGTAGAATTGGGTGAATTTTGGTATGAATCCTAGGATTCTTTTGCAAATTAAAAGTGTTTGTGGAGTTGTTGGGAGGGATTCCATGTTAGTTTTTGATGATGGATGTTAAGGTGATATATGGATGAAAGTGCATGAAAAAAGAATACACATTACGGGCATTTCGGGTGAAGTGTGCGTACACCTTTACCCTATGCCGGTACACTTCGAGTTCTGGTCATTTTGGCCAAGGTGTGCGGTACATTGAACATGTCTTGGTGCATACTGTTACGGTTTCTATTAGAGCCAGTTTTTCGTATTTTGTTGTAACACATCATTTCTTATCCGATTTGAGTGATTCAAGTACATTGAAGATCAAAATGAACTTCAAGAAAATAAAATAAAAGAAATAGAAATCGTCAAATTGATTCTGGTGGCCCAAAATTCCACTTAAGTGGGACCATATACAGCCAATTCTGCATCGGAGTCTTGAACGTAGAGTAGTCCAGGGGGTTTCGGACGTAGCTTGAGTTTCGGTGCTCCGAATTGGGTGATTCCAGTTGGAATAGAACCCTTAGCACCTTAGATTTAAATGAGTACAAAGAGATAGTGCCAAATAGGAAGTTAAGACACCGGAAAAGTGAGTATTTCAACTGTCCCTCGGGTAAAATCGGTAAAATGACTAGTTGGCATGAAAATGCCATAACTTTAGTTTTGGATGATCCAGATTAGTTGATTCAATTCTGGATAAAGTGATTCATAGAGAATAGAGAATACATGAATAAGGTGTGATTACATATGCATCATACTTTACCAGTATATGAAATACAATCTATCATGAACACATAATGTGGCTAAGAATGCCCTATTATTAAAATAGTAGTTCTTGAGAACTCATATAATTATAAAATGCCACAAGACAGGTTTATTCAATGACACGACACTCGTCACGATTAGTGCTCCGGCACTCCTGATTATTACTTCGGTACTCTCTGATTAGTGCGACGGCACTCTCGGCGTGTTCGACACATTAGTGCCGGTGCTCGATTAGTGCGGCACGGCACTCTGACGTGTTTCGACACATTAGTACTTCGGTACTCTTTGATTAGTACTTCGGTACTCTCTGATTAGTGCGACGGCACTCATCGGTGCTTTTGGCACTCTGCGATGTTATAGCATGATGCTTGTAAAGTATCTTTGGATACTCATTGTGCTGTATCTTACTCCTTTATTATTACTGGTCTAGGTATTCCTTTAATTATATGAAAATAACCTGAATGACGAATAAGAATAAATGAATGTGTATCGTTACGATGCATGTCTAACGAAGGTATCTCGAATAAGATGAGGAGAAAGTTCTGTAACTCTTAGGGAGAATAAAAATACTTATAAACTTATTATAGTATAAATGCGATGTATAAGTCCATTATATGAATGCATGGAAATTCGATATTATTTGTTTTATATACTAATTATAAATGTGTTCATACCATATATATTTCCCACTAAGCGTAAAACACTTACGGGTTTAATCCGTGTAGGTGCAGAAGGAGGCGGTGATCTTTTCGCATTCCATTGGGCGGCCTACAGTAGGAGTTCATCATAGTAGGTCTATGCTCTGATCAGTTAATGTAATATATAGTTTTTTTTGAATGTGTAAGCGGGCTTGAATCTTGTGTGTGATCACGAACAAACACCGATCACGGTGGTAGTTTCATTTTGGACTTTTGTATATGATATGTTGATATATTATAAGACTTGGATATACCAATGTCTGATTATGCAGATAAAGAGTCCTAGTATATGTTCTCGCGTCGGAACCGGTTCAGAATCCGTTAATCGGGTGGTAGGGAATGAAGCGTAAACAATGATATCGAGTTTAGGTTTAGGCGTTTCTGGAAGAGTCTTAAATTACTGATGTACCTACATAGAATGTGTTGGCGTAATGCAGATGTCTTTGTTATGTTTATTTTCTAGAATGGATCCACCTCAGGAAGCTGTAGATGAAATAGCTGAAAGCATCAATCCTTTGGATCTATTTGCTTCCGGTCCTTCCGAGTCAACGATAAATGAAAATGCTTCAACTGAAGCATTGATAAAAGTCTCTCTCGGGATATGCGAGGTCCTTAAGATGGAAGCTCACCGCCTATGAGCTCAGAAGTGATGCAATATATGAAAGCATGGGTGGAAGAATTCCATGGGTACAAGTATGGAAGAATTCGATAAAGCCCTGAGTTTGAGAAGCGAAAAACTCGGGTTTTAGATTAAACGAAATGTCTGTGGACCAAGGTCCACACGTAATGGGTTTCATTCTGTGCGAGGTCACGACTTATGATTGGTGGAAGGTGGTCTTGAGAAATCCGCTGCTTCCCGGATCAGTTGGCTGGGATTACTTCATCCTGTAGGTTTAATCTCTGAGTATGTCCACGGACCTGATTACAAGGTCAAGGAAATGGAAGAAATTCTTGACTCCCAAGACAGGGAGAAATGACGGTGGTTGAATATGAGAAGAATTTAGCCGCCTTAATCGAAGTATGGAGTGGAATCACGTTCTTCTGGGAGAAAATTCAGATGGACAATTCGGGAAGGCTTACATGAATCTATTAAAGAGATACCTCCACATGACTATTACTTAAGCTCTGTTTGTAAATTTTTATGTTTGGATTCGGCGACTATAAAGATAGAAGTCGAAATGAAAGTCGAAGAAAGAAAGAGAAAAGTTCTCAAGAGTGGGTTCCTCTTTGAGGAAAAGATCTAGAGAGTCACAAGAGTTGATTCGATCGGGGTTCAACTACAAAGGGGTAGGAGACAAGGACTACCATGACACAAAGTTCGGTAGAGGCATATGATTGGACAAGAGAGGAAAAGAACATGCCTATGCTACTTTAATTTGCCATAAAAAAGAATCATTATGGGTTGTGTAGGCAGTGGCAGGGGTTGTTTCCGATGTGGGGTCTGAGATCATGTGATAGCCAGCGGCTGTCCTCGAGGGGATCGAGAAGTTCTAAATCTTCAAGGAAGTGGTAGGGAGGTTGAATGTACCTCCCACAAACTTAGTGGGAGTGAGGACGAAGTGCCTGGTGAAATGTCTTGAGGCGGTGAATCGATCACGCTAATACGACCCGAGCCGAACATGCCATGAGAGTACGTGATGAATCACCGACATCTAGGGTTATTGTGAATTTATTCACTCTCTTTGATATTGCTTTGTATCTTTAATTGATGCGGGCTCTACATTTTATATATATGCATGGATCAGTGAATGATAAATTACTGCGATGAAATTTGGTATCTTATGACACCTTGTTACAAGTCCTACAGGGCATAGTGTTAGAATTGACCGTGTGTATAAAATTGTCCTTAATGTGGTCCATGATAGGGAATTCTCGGTTGATCTAATTGCTTTGCCTTTTCATGATTTTGATTTGATCTTGGGAATGGATTGGTTATCCAAACATCGGGCCATAGTTGACTGCGATAAGAAAATAGTTATGCTTAAATGTCCTGACTTACCAGAAGTAATAATACAAGGTATCCGATCTGAATCAACACCGAAAGTTATGTCAGCTATGAAAGCCCGACGTTTTCTGAGAAAGGTTGTGAAGCCTTTTTGGCTTTGATTCTTGACTCGAAAAGAAAGTAAAGTAGAATTTAGAAAAATATTCACAGCGACTAAGGAGTTCCACGATGTGTTTCGGGTTGCAGGGTGCCACACGAGCGAGGGGATCTCTCTATTGAAGTTGTACGGGGAACGACTCCTATTTCGAGGACACCTTCTAGTATGGCTCAGCTGGGCCCGAAAGGTTGAAAACTTCATTTACGAGCTATTGGATAAGGGTTTTATCCAGGCCTAGTGTCTCACCTTGAGATTACTTGTAGGTTTTGCCCATTAAGAAGAGATGGCACTATTCGGGGATGTGCATTGACCTAGAGCAAATAAACAAGTAGTTAAGAATAAGTACCCGTTGCCAAGAATAGAAGATTTATTTGATCAATTGAGAGGAGCAAGTGTCTTCTCGAAGATAGACTTGCGATCGGGATATTATCAACTCCGGGTAAAAGAGGTTGATGTCACGAAAACAACTTTCAGAACCCGTTATGGCCACTATGAGTTTTTAGTCATGCCATTTGAATTGATGAATGCTCTAACATGGACTTGATGAATAGGGTTTTCATGTATTTGGATCAATTTTGTGGTATTTATTGATGACATCTGGGCCATTCTAAAAGTGCACGAGACATGAACACCATTTGAGGGATAGTATTGCAAACTTTGAGAGAGAATAGGTTGTTTTGCAAAGTTAAGTAAATGTGATTTTGGCTTGGAAGTGTCATTCCTAGGCCACATGTGTATCTACTTGAGAGGGTATTAGAGTGGATGATGAAATTGAGCAATTGTGAATTGGAAACCTCCTGGGATTGCAACCAAGGTGAAAGTTTCTTAGGCCTAGCAGGTTATTATCGAATTTGCTAAGGCTTTTCGGTTATAGCATCCTCACTTACAAGATTACTCGGGAAAGGTGAAATTTGTATGATAGGAATTTGCCGTCGGTTTGAAAAATTAAAGAAAATATTGATCGGCACCGGTGATTGACCTACGCCGGTGCAAGGGATTACAGGTATACAATGATAAGCCGAGGATAGGTTTAAGGATGCGTATTGATGCGAGGATGGGAAGGTGGTGAAGCATGCGTACCCGAGGCCGGTGAGCCGCATGAGCAAAATTATCCACACACGATTTGGGATTAGCATTTGTAGTGTTCGCTTTGAAAATTTGCGACACTGTTTAGTATGGAAGAAAAATGTAGAATTTTCACCCGATCATGTAAGAGTCGAAATATTTGTAACTCAAAAGATTTGAACTTGAAGAACTTAGCACGTCGGTGGTTGGAATTATTGAAGAAAGTATGTTGTATAATTGATTACCATACTGGAAAAGCAAATGTAGTGGCGGATGCCTTGAGTAGGAAAATGATTTACGCTTTGACCTTGAAGATTATGATTGGAGACTTGCACCGTGGAACCTGCTATTGACTCAGTGGAATGTGATCAGGTTTAAAGACAAATGATAGTGAATGCTCGAAAATGATGCCAAGTTACGAAATTGGCTCGGGTTGGTGATCTGGGGAAACAAAGATTGATTTTCCATAGATGGAGTGGAGGTTTAGTATACGAGCTCATATTATGTGTGCCGAATGATATGGAATTGAAAGAAAATATTAGATGAAAGCCACAATCTTGTTTTCACCATGCATCTTGGAAGTAATAAAAGGAAATGTACCGGGACTATTGATTACACTTGAAGCGATTACTATTTGGTGCACTTGAGATGAAGAAAGAATATTTATGAATACGTGGCTAAGTGTCTGACATGTCATCAAGTAAAAGCTGAACACCAAGTGCCATCCGGTTTTATTGATTGCTAATTCCCAATGGAAGTGGGATAACATAACTATGGTTTCGTGTCAGGTTTTCCCTTACCAGAAAGAAACATGATGCAATGGGTAGTGTGAACTGACCGGTAAAGTCGTTCACTCTGACTCAAACTTGACTTCTCCATGGATAGTTTAGGGACGCTATGGTGAAATTGTCAGATTACATGGCATTCCTATATTGATAGTGTCCGACCGCAATCCTCGGTTTACGTCAAGGTTACGGAAGGATTCTGATCGACTTTTGGTATGAGAGATTGAATTTTAACCGCGCTTTCCATCCTGGCTTGGATGGACGATGCGAAAGAGTGATTCGAATTGGAAGATATGCTTGAGTACATGTATTAGATTTTCCGGGAAATTGGGATAGGTACATTCCACTTATGGAATTTTCCTATAACAACAGTTATCAATCCAGTATTGGTATGGCCCCGTATGAAGCTCTGTATGGAAGACGATGTAGAACTCCTACGTGTTGGACAGAGATGAGCAGAAGCATGGGTGCTCGGTCTGAACGTAAAGGCATGGAAGAAAAAGAGTGTAGATTATTGACCCAAAAGATTAGAAACACTTTGTGATAGACAAGGTCTTATGCTAATTTGAAGAGAAAGATATAGAGTATGAAGTCGGAGATAAAAGTGTTTTTTAAAGTATCTCACTTGGAAAGATGCTTCGTTTTGGAAGGAAGAGGCGAGTCCACGATTCATTGGCCTTTACGAGATTTTGGAAAGAGTTGGACCAGTAGCGTACCGTTTGGCACTCCCTCGGGAGTTAGCCAAATTACATGATGTATTCCATGCGTCTATGCTTCGTGGAGAAATATGGAGATTCGACCCATCGCACATATTACAGTTCAAGATATACAGAGTCTGAAGATTTCACCTTCGATGAAGAAGAAGTAAAGCTATTCTAGATCATGAAATAAAATGATTCTGAAACAAGCAAGTTCTCTTTGAAGGCAAAGGAAAGTGCTTTGGCAACATCATCACGGTATGGAAGAAGCGACATGGAGCTTGAGAATCGACAATGAGGAGTACAGTACCTAAGCTCTTGATTCGAGGTAATTTAGGGACGAAATTTATTTTTAAGTGGGGAGAATTGTAACACCAGAAATATACCCTAGTTGTTTTTCAACATGTTTGGGGTATTTGTAGCATAATTGAATTTTCAAGAATTTTAATTCGAAAATATGAAAAGTTAGAAACCCAAAAATTTTTAGCAACTAAAGGGACAAAATCGGAAATTGTCCAAAAAGGGTATTAAAGACATGGGTTAATATAATTAGAAGACGAAGTATAAATAATAATAAGACTTGTAAATAATTAGGAAGTTGTGAGCTTAAAGCTAAATAGAGAGAAATCAAACTTTTGTATAAATAGATGTAGAGACCAAAAATGCATTTTTTGGTCTCCAAACAAGAAGAGGAGGAGAAAGGGAAGAGAAGAAGAGGAAGGAGAAGAAGAGGAAGAAGGAGATCAAGACAAGGTATGGATGCTTGACTTTGGTATGAATTTGTGTATGGATTATGGATTACTAGGGTTTCATTTGGCCATTAATTTGGTTTATTTTTCTATGAGTTTGTTTAGGCAAACAATTTTAACTCTAGATTTAAGGGTTTGGTTGAGAAAAGCCTAGTTGATAAGGAGTGAATGTGGAATCCTTCACAATTCAAGGTTTTGTAGAGCTGGGTGAATTTTGGTATGAATCCTAGGATTCTTTTGCAAATTAAAAGTGTTTGTGGAGTTGTTGGGAGGGATTCCATGTTAGTTTTTGATGATGGATGCATTAGGAGTGATATATGGATGAAAGTGCATGAAAAAAAAGGAGAAAATACACATTCTGGGCATTTTCGGGTGAAGTGTACCGGTATATTGACCACATGGGTACACTTCGGTTCTAGTCATTTTGGCTAAGGTGTGCGGTACACGTTAGACACATCTTGAAGCCACACCTGTTCTGGTTTTCCTATTTCAACCAGTTTTCGTATTTTGGCCATAACTTGCTCATTTCTTATCCGATTTGAGTGATTCAAGTGGCCAATTAAACTAGACTTCAAGGAAAATCAAACCTAAAGAAATAGGAATCATCAAAATCTGATTCTAGGTGGCCCAAAAATTCACTCAAAGTGGCCCGTATACAGCCAATTTCCTCATCAGTCTTGAACATAGAGTAGTCAGGGTGAAGGGTTTTGGACGTAGCAGAAGAGTTCGATGCTCCACGAATTTAGTGATTTCAGTTGGAATGAACCCTTAGCACATAGCTTTAAATGAGTACAAAGAGATACAAATATTAAGAAGTTAAGACACCGAAAAATTAGTATTTCAGCATGTCCCTCAGGTAAAATCGGTAAAATGACTAGTTGGCATGAAAATGCCATAACTTTAGTTTAAGATGAATCGATTGGATTGATTCCAATTCTGGGTAAGTAAGATTCATAGAAGAATAAGAATACATGAATAAGGTGTGATTACATACGCATCATACTTTGTGAGTATATGAAATACATTCTATCTTGAACACGTAATGTGGCTAAGAATCTGCATTATTAAAATAGTAAAAAGTTATTGTACCGTATAATTATAAAAATGCCTAAGACCGATTGTTGATGACACGACCTCTGTCTGATTAGTGCTCAGGCACTCTTGATTGAATGCCGGTACTCTCGATTGATGCGACGGCTCTCGGCCCCGTGTTTCGGCACGTGGTACTTTGGTACTCGATTAGTGCGGCGACCTCGGCGTGTTTCGACGTAGTGCCCGGTACTCCCGATTGTGCCGGTACTCTCACGATTAGTCACGACAACACTCTATCGATTCTTTGGCACTCTGCACGAGTGTTCTGACGGCGCTTGATCTTGTAAAGAGTATCTTTGGATACTCATTGTCTTTGTGTCTTACTCATTTATTATTCTTGGTCTACCGGTATTCCTTTAATTATATGAAAATAACACAGATGACGAATAAGAATAAATAGATGTGTATTCATTAAATCATTAATATCTTTGCGGGTATCTACGAATAAGAATAAGTTACGCCAACTCTTCTGGAGAAATTTGAATAAACATAAACTTGTTATAAATTATGAATGCGATGTATAAGTCCCATTATATGAATGCATGGAAATTTTGATATTATTTATTGTTATATACTGATTATAAATGTGTTTATGCATACCATATATATTTCCCACTAAGCGTAAAGCTTAACACGGGTTTTTAATCCTTGTAGGTACAGAAGAAGGAGACGGTGATCTTCCGCATTCCATTGGGCCAGCACGCGAGTAGAAGTTCATCATAGTAGGTCTATGCTCTGATCAGTTAATGTAATATATAGTTTTTTTTGAATGTGTGTAAGCAGGACGAAAATGCTTGTATGCTTTGTATTAGTATGAAAACACCCGATGCGATTGGTGAAGTTTCATTTTGGATTTTATACATGATATGTTACTGATATGTTATAAGACTTTGGATATATGATGTCTAATTATGCGAATTAAGAGTCCGATTATATGTTCTGCGTCCGGTTCCGGTTCGGATCAGATCGAAATAGGGTGGCCAGGAATGAGGCGTGATGTAAAATAGTTCGAGACCAACGACAGTGTGAGCGGGAGTGTTACTCGGCAGCATCAGTGAAAGCTAACGGTCGATAACATATACGGATAAGCTTCGTGTGCGCGGCAGGTGAACCCAGGCCTTTTGAGCGCGGAAGAAGCTGAAGATGCGGCACGTTGGAAGCGACAACCCTGTTACCACTGCCTACATCGGCTCCAAGCTTGTGGAAGACCTCAAAAGCCTCCTTACCCATTTCTTGAGACAGAACAGAGACGTCTTCGCATGGAAGCAGGCAGATATGGGAGAAATTAACCCCGTAATAATCACTCATACCAAATTTAGCGGTCGATCCATCCTTCCAAACGGTCAAGCAAGAAAGAGAAGGAGCTTCACGGCCCAGAAGGCAAACGGATCAGCGAGGAGGTCGCAGAGCTTGCTCAGGCGGGGGAGCAATCGAAGGTGTTACCTAAAATGGTTATTAGCGTCGATCTTTCGTCAAAAGAAAGCGACTAATGGCGACGACTCTACGCATCGACTTCAGCGTCAACGGGCGTGTCACCAGATAGTTTCCGCCGCAAATGGAACCTGTCGCGTGATGCCACGGTCGACCCTACCATGAACTCCATAGTTTATGGATTAGCACCTCCGACTACAACGGTCGGCATGGATCAAATGACCAAGAAAGACCTTGTTCGTGCGAGCGAGCTAGTATCGTGTGATGCCCCACTTTGGGCTTAAGAGCCTTGAGAGCTACTTATCGGAGGTTGGTAAACGGGATGTTAGAAACAAATAAAGGAACATCATGGGGTGTATATAGATGACATGTTGGTAAAGTCGATACCAGTAGAGAGCTCACCGCAAAAACTAATCTATCAGGCGTTCGAGATCTTGAGAGAGTACAACATGAAGTTAACGTCAATCAAAATAATGATGTCATGAAAATTCTATTCATAGATCAATAACCGAGTGAAATGCAGAAAATAAAAATACATTGACATGCCATACTAAGCATAAAAGGAGGTCTAGGCGTCGATAGGAAGGATAAGTAGCTTTAAAGTCGGTCGTATCGAGCTAGCGATAAATGTGACCCTTAACCGAGTTCTAAGAAAGCTTTTGATGGGATACAAGTTGCGAAGAGCGTTCTCGGCGTTAAAAGACATTTTGAGTTCTCCCAAATTACAGTGGCCCCTGCGAAGGGGCTCCTTACTCTATACTTGAAGCGGGTTTGATTTCTCGACCAATGCGAGTCCTCGTCGGAGACAAAGGCCACGTACGACATCCCGGTCTACTATTGCGGCCGAGGCTTTGGGAGGTAGAGGAGGAGGTACCCGGATGGAGGAAGTGTCGGCATTAGTGGCCCAGCGACCAGGCTCCGCCCTTACTTTCAAGCTCATACCATTGGGAATTCCAACGAGGAATACCCGATGGAAGCAAGTGTTACACAAGCCAGAGACCTCGGAAGGGGAGGCGTGGAAGTGGGCCATAGAGTTGAGTGAATTCGACATCAGATATAAGCTGAAAGCTGCGATAAAGGGGCAGGTCTTAGCGGACTTCGTCATGGAATTCACCAGCAATGACTTGCCCGGGGAGCCTCAAACAACAGACCTCCCATTTGGAGACTCTCTGTGGGCGAACATGAATGCTCGAGGAAACTTGGAAATTTGGGCTAATCTTGACCTCCACAGAGAGGAATAGATATTAGTCGCAGCGCAAGATTCGGTTCAAGTCTCAACAACGGGAGCTGGTATGGGGCAATCATGGTCGGGCTCAACCTCTGTTCAATGAAGTTCGTGACCCAAGCAGGAATTCTGCGCGACTCTCAAGCGGTAGTAAGGCAAATAGAACACCTACGAGGGCGAGGTGAAAAAATGATCCTATGCCTAAAAAGGTGGGGTGCGAAAAGTTCGTGTTGGTCGGGTGTGGACCACATACCGGGGCGGAGGAATTCAGGAGCCGTGCCTTGGCAAAACTAGCAGCGACCTCACAAAGAAGACCTCGGCGAGACTAACCCCTTTGTCGAGTACCTTGTAGGAGCCCTCATGGATCTACGTGGTGAGAGTCACCTCAGTCGAGTTCGGCGGGGTGGATGGACCCCATTTGGGATTATAATAGGCACGGACTGTCTACTGACGACAAAGGGCCTCTAAGATTAGAGACGGGTGCTTGGAGGGTTCACTAATCATAGGGGAAACCTTTACAAGCGAGGTTTCACACTCGTCCCCTTAGGGTGCATTGCTTGGGAAGCGTTGACTAGCATGTACTAAGGAGTGCATGAAGGTATATGCGAATCACATCAGACTCGGACGTGGCAAGGAAAGTTTTAAGGCGGGGATATTGGCCCACAATGCTCGGGAGGATGTGGCCGAGCCTGGTCGCGAGGTTGCTTGAGGGCCGCGTGAATGTCACTGCGCTCCGTAGGAGCCCCCCTGACGTGGGTGAGAAGCCCCAGCCTTTCAACGAGTGGGGTTTGGACATTTTGGGACCCTTGCCCATTGGGAAGGGCCAATGCAAATTCATCATCGTTGTAGTAGATTACTTCACCCAAATGGTGAGTGGAACCTTTAGCTCTTATCACGAGCAAGAAAGATAAAGCAATTTTGTGTGAGCGTTCCATAATATCTCGAGGTTTGGTATCCCAGAGCTTCGGTGTCGGACAATGGGAAAGCAATTCCCATTAATTCCAAATTGAAGGGGGATTTTGTGCCGAGCTCGGGATCAAGAATTATTACTCGTCCCTAGACACATCTGCCGTCTAATGGGCGAAGGGCGGGGAGTCACCAAAATCGAGGAGGAACCCAGCTGAGCGACATTGAAGACCAAGTGGAGAGGAAGGAGATCTTGAGGCAAATGGGTAGAATACCTACTGGGGTGTTATGGGCATCTGAGACTACGCGCAAGTCGGCAACCAGGAAACCCCTTGTTCGCCTGGCCATTTGGCCTTGAAGCGGCCCAGAGTTGAGGTCGGATTAAAGTCCCAAAGTTGAATTGTAGCGTGGAACAGACACAATGACGAGGCTCTCCGCCTGAATTTAGACCTCCTAGACGAAAAGCGTGAGTAGTCCTAGCGCACGGAAGATTACAAGAAGACGGCAAGGTACAACCAAGTAAAAAACCCTAGGAATTACAAGCACAGTGAGACCCACAGGTCTTAAAAGCTCTTGCCGACGAGAAAAAATCCGACACATGGAAGAAAGTGGGGCCCCGGTTGGGAAGGCTATATCGTGACTGTGGAAGGGGCGGGGGGGGCGGAGGAAGGTGGGGAGGAGGTGTTTGTGTCGGACCGCAATTCTGAGCTCAGACGGAAGAGAGGAAATTTCACTACCTCATGCTTGGAATGCGAGGCATCTTAAAGCGTTTTTATGATGAAGCAGGTTGTAACCTTATAAAGTATTATCAGTTTCCGGATGACAAAATGTGTATTAATTGATTATCTTGTCAGACGTCTCAGACAGCTCATCTAGGGAATGTGCAAGAAAATTACATACATCAGAATGCGCAAATTCATGACTCAAAAAAGAAAATCTCTCTTTATTCCAATAAAGGTACAATTGATTACAAACAGTAGTGTCATTCTTTACATCTCGGAGATGGAAACGGTACAGCGGTTCCACTTAAAAAAAGAAAGGAAAGAAAGCCTCAAGAGAGAGAGGAAGAGCGAGGCGAAAGGAAAGGAAAAGAGATGGAAAAGAGAAAGAAAGAAGGAAAAGGGAAAGAGGAAAAGAAAGCTGAAAAGAAGGAGAAGGAGAAGAAAGAAGAGAGAAAGAGAGAGAGGGAAAGAGGAAGAGAGAGAATGCAAAAGGAAAAAGGGAGAATGGAGATGGGGGAAGAGAGAAAAGGAAAGGAGGAAGAGAATGAAAAGAAAGAAGGAAGGAAGAAAGAGAGAAAGAGGAAGAAGGAGAAAGAAAATAGAAAAAGCGTGCAAAGGAGTGTACCGCCCTCTCGACCGCATTCCTAACAAACTGAGGCCAAACTTGCGGCTCTATGGGGAGACTGGGAAAAACACAACTCCACGGGCGGGAGGTTCGTTGGGCCCGAAGCGAGAATCCCAGTGAATCCTCGAGTGACCAAGCCCGACTCTTCATTGCTAGCAGATTCTAGTTACGCCCCAAAAAGGAAGGAGATTCGGAGTATGGGCTCCATAGCAAAGGAGCTTCCATTTATAAGAAGGCTAAAGCACTCGGGAAGTCGCGCAATCGTTTCCAATTCTCCATAAACCAGCATTAAAGACACCCGCATCTTTCCAAAAAGTAGAAGTCGAATCGGCGCCTTGAGGCTGGTGTTGAAGAGCTCATCGGCTCGGGAGAGCACTTAGCGCCAGGGCCTCGGCGGCTGAGTTTTGAAGAGCTCGACTACGGCTCGGGCTCACGACTGAAGGTCAATTCAGCTCGGGTGGAGTAGCCTCTGAAGCCTCGACGACCCCCGGTTTGAAGAGCCCAGCTACTCGGCTCGGGGCCACCTTTTGAAAAGAGTCGGTTGACTCGGTGATTGGCCACGGGCCTCGGCGGCCAGTTTGAAGAGCTCAGTACTCGGCTCGGGCCCGCGCAGCCTGAGAGTCGAGTTCAACAGGCGAATGGCCACGGAGCCTCGCGGCCCAATTTTGAAGGGCGCTCCAGCTACTCGTGGCTTAGGCCACGTGGTCAGTCGGTTCGGGCAGGCACTATGGCCCGTAAGGCCTCGGCGCCCCGAGAGCCTGTTAGCTCGGTTTGAGCTCTTTAGCTCAAGAAGGCCTCAGCGCCCACAGAGCCTCAGCAGCTCAATTTGACGAACTCAACTACTCTACTTAGGTCATGCAGCCCAAGAGTCGGTTTGGCCGGGCACTGTGGCCCATGGGCCTCTCGGCGCCAGAGCCTCGGCTGGCTCAGGTTTGCATGGGCTCTTGACTCGGGGAAGGCCTCGAGGGCCGAGGAGGCCTCGGTGGCTCGTTTACGAGGCTCTTCGGCTGGGGAGGCCTCAACGCCCACGGGCCTCGGCGGCTCGGTTTGACAGAGAAGCTCAAATACTCTACTCGAGGCCCCATGCGACCCAGAGTCCCCCGGTTAAGCTCGAGCAAGCATAGCCCGTAAGGCACTTAGCGCCTGAGGAGCCTCCGTGCTTCCGGTTGCGAGGAGCTCTTGCTTCAGGCCTTAGCGCCCGCACGGGCGCAGCGAGAGAGCCAGTGCGACGAGCTCAGCTGCTCTACTCGAGGTCATGCGGCTCAGAGTCGGTTAGCTTGGGCACTATGGCCCATGGGCCTTGTGCCCGAGGCCTCGTGAGCGTCGGTTTAAGCTCTTGACTCGGGGGAGGCCTCGGGCCCGAGGAGCCAACGGCTCGGGTTGAAGGAGCTCCGGCTTCACTCCTGGGGGGCCATGCAGCCCTTTGTGAGGGTCGAGTTCGACTGGTGTCGGCCACGGAGACCTTAGCATCAGCTTAGGCCATGCGGCTTTTTGGGCCGGTTCATTTCAGGCATTCAGCACGGAGCCTCAACAACACAGTTTTGAAGAGCTCAACTGCTCAACTCAGACGCTCAATTCAAGCCATTCGGTTCATGCAGAACAGCGCGAAGAGCACAAGTAGAGGCTAAAGTGGTGAAAAATGAATATTCATTAAGGAAAAGGCTACATATGTCCTGGGTCCCAAGCCCAACAAAAAAACAACAACAACAAGCAAGCAAAGATATGTGTGGGAGATCGGACATGGTAGGAGCAAGGGTGAAGAGGGTGGGCTCGGCGAGGGTATACGGTTCTCAGGAATAGTGCAGCGGAGAGGGACTCTTCGCGCCTCCTCTCGCTAGGGATGTTGAAGTTGAAGTCCGAACTGGGTAGGCATTAGCGGCCTTCTCCCGAAGAATGAAGCCACTTAGAAGCCCATTGAGTACAGGCCTCCTCCCTCAATCTCACTATAACTTTGTCCCTCTGAACGACTAGAGTCTCTGCTATGAAGGTCCCTCATGACCCATGGCACTCCTCGGTCAGGCGTTCCATAGAGCTTATAGCCTCGGAAGCCTCGACAGGCTCACAGTCTAACGGCATTGTTTTTGTGCGCGGCTGGAATCTCTGCCGCCCACTGACTCTTCATCTAGACCCCTATATTTCCTTTCCCGGGACGAAATAACTCATCCACGACCATGCGAAGCTCGGACTAGAGCGGCTACGGCCCGTCCACGGCCTCAACAAGTCATTTTAATACGACACCCAGCCATCAGAACCTCAGAAGCTCGAGTGGATCGCTCTTGGGTGTTCCTAGCCTCATCTTCTCTACCCTTGGCTTATTTCAGCGACAAGGTATGCCTCCATCGGGACTTAAGCTACCGCCTCCTCGGTCATGCCCTGCGCACTCGATCTCGCCGAAACAGCCCGCTCAAAAGTAAGGGAAGCCACCCTCGCCTTGTAAACTCTGTTTGAAGCTGACATGACCCTCGTTAGTTGGCCTTTTGGCTAGGCTAGCACAAATGGTAGCCACACACCCACGCTAACACAAGATCAACACTTAACTCAAGTTAAAATCGGGGCGTGTGAGATACGGGAACTACAGGAGGTGACCCGAGAGGGGATCAGGCTAGAAAGTTTCCTGTGGGCGGGCGCCCGACCTGCGAGGTCGGGAGTACAGGATGGACAAGATCGCGCCCGCCTCAAGCTCGACATTAAGGAGCAAGGAATTGCCATCTCCATCAGTTTCGGAGCCCTTCCTCTTTAACTCTTCTGCCCTCGAGGAAGATGGCTTAACACTCTACGCGGGGGGGTTAAGCTTGTTGTGGCGTGGGGCCTCCAGCGGTTGCTCGAGTAGCCCTTCAGAGGAGTCTTTGCCTTTGCGGCCAGGAACTAGAATGGAGCTGCGAACTTAGAGCTCTAGGGACCTCGGTCGGAGGCGACAACCACGTGCCCAGTACTTTCCGAGTGGGTAGAAGGGGAAAGAGGAAGGAAGCGCCCACGAGTTTGAACCTTACCCGAGTCCAGTAGTCCTTCTCAGCCAGTGCAGTTTTTACGCTGCGCTCAGGGACTTTCGAAGAGCGTCTCCCCCGAGGCAGCTCTCCCACTTGGTGGGCTTGGTAAGCGGGCCGACGGAGGAAAATTTCATAGCGGAAGGAGGTGAGGCTGACGGCCGGAGCGGGTAGACCTCGAAGCTTGAAGGTCGGGGTGCTAGGCTGATCGGCTCAGTAGGGCACGGGAACACTCGGCTGACTCCTGTAGCTGCATGGGCTTGTTATCTTCGGGGCTGAGATTGGGTCGAACACCTAAGAGCACGTCGATGCAAATTAGAATACCATGACCTCACAAAGACTACCAAAAAAACAAACAATACTCACGTGAAAGTTCTCGGGGTGGTCGGTCAGTCGGAGCGCCCGAGAGGTGTCATCCTTGTCAAGAGGGTCATACTCCCGAGTGCGGCCGCTAGCAGTAACGCTCCTTCAAAACTTATGGGAGAGAGATGGAAGATCGGGTACGGAGGACGTAGGCACGCTACGGAAAAATAGAGGAAGCCCTCGGCGGACTCCTTCACGCTAAAAAAGATCAGCATAGCTATACGGGAACGCGAGGCCCTTTGTCACTGAAGAAAACCAATAACCAAACTAAAAACACTGACAATTGGGCGAGTTGAGGAAAGACCGGACATTGGGGTGTTGCTTAAAGGCCCTTTTATAAAGGGATGGCAGAGGGAGAGTGAAGACCATTGTCTAAAGGCCACTTCCAGAAGCACATCATCTTAGATGCGGAACCACGTAAGAGGTCAAGCATTAGGGGACCAAACTGGACTGCAAGGAAGTGCATGCTTTGAAATTGGCCCATACAGGGTCCGACTTTACTTTAAAAAAAAGTCCAACGATGGCATAAGCCCATACGGTGGACTTTTAGATATGATTCCTCAAGATGCTTAATCTCTTTAAAGTTCTCCCTTACCCTTGTTCAAGGAAAGTGATGGGGCTCCACAGGGCGTCTCGAAGTCAGCTTGGTAGAAGCGGTGTGGAGAGTATTGCCGGTCATACTGAACCGGCCTTGACCGAGGAGTCACCTCCAATGCGCAAAGAAGAAGAGCGACCCGGACCCATGGTGATAACAAGTAGTAAGAACAAAACTTAGCCAATCTAGCCACCAGCGCCTTCAGCGTATTACTCGAAGACACTTAGAGAGGAGAAGGACGCACCATCGAATAAAACAAAAAAAAAAGCGCTATCTCAAATGAGAGCGCCGAAGGACTGCGCACGAAGGTTCGGAAGGAATACTAAGGGAAAGGAAATTAGAACTCATTAAAGAAAGCAAAGAAAAGCTTAGGATGATGGAAACACAAGGCGAGCGATTATTGAGGATATTCTAGGAAGAAAGCGAAAGCGAAAGAATTGGAAGAAATGGCGCGAGCCAGAAAAGTCATCATTATCCTGAAGACATATGTGACGAAACCACTGCGATCGTACGGGTGACACGATGGAAATCACGCGATAAGAAGCGTTTACGATACTGCCCACGTACACCGTGCACAAGGGGTTGGAAGCGTGGGGTTTGAAAAAAATAGGCGCCATGGGGCCGCTCGCCAGGCTGAAAAGTGGTAAATGATGAAACACCTAAGCCTTGAAAATATTTAAAGCAGAAAACTGATTTAGAGCTCCCGAGCGTGCATGGGTGGTGGGAGGGCCACACGCTTTACCCGAATGGGGTAAATCTAATGAATGGGAAGTGGGATAATCCCCATGATGAAATGCTTATCTAAATAAATCCAACTACAAATCTCTGTGAGAAAGAAAATGGGACAATTATGATAAACATGGGTTCACATCCTATAAGATCAAATCGGATCTCACGATGGGAGAATGATATTCATAAATAAACTACTCCTTTCGTATCCCTTATTAAATCCGATATGATAAAGAAAGAAAATATCCCATAAAATGGGGAAGAATCCTTATTACCATCAATTTGGGAAGAGCTTATCGCTATATATATCAAAATACCTCCGGTGAAGGTGATGCAAGAATAATTTATTTTCTTTGGCGGTGTCTTTCATACGGTGAGAATGACTTGAGCATCGGGCTGACTACGAGACCCAGCACTTTGCCGGGAGCACTTGCTACTTTTATTGTCTTTTTGCAGAGAGTGCAACACGAGCACGTGAGCGGACCAATCCCAGTATGACCCAGTTGGTAGCCAGCGCCAATGGCTTCAGGCGAATTTCAGGTTAAGCATCATAAAATAAACATAAAGTTTGTGTCTTTGAGTTTGGACTTATGAGATGGGTTGCAATGTGATACATGAAAGATATTACTTGTTCTAGAGGGTAATCACTACCAATTCGCCGCATTTGTTTTGCTTATTTTGTGGGAGAATTACGGTATATATTAGACGTAATCACATATATCGGCAGCAGAGAAATGAATATATGGTTGGTAATTAAGAGTGATTTGTAATTAAGATCGTTTTCCCATATAGGGTTAAGAGACTACTTAACGATTTCATGAGATTGGAAACTTCTTCAAAGGCCAAATACCAGTACAGAGTACGAAAAACTATTTTGGATAGCTTGGTGATGGCCCAGTAGCTAGCAAAGCAGAGTTTGACTCCCAGCAAAAAATACAATACATAGAATAGAAACACCATCATGTAGAGAGGATTAAAGCAGTACGTGAGAGCTCTCAAACATATCAATATTAGTGTCTTTAGCTTCATTTCGGGTCTTCAATTACATCGTCAATGAAACGAGGTATTTAGATATTTATTATTTTCAGAAAACTCAAAATTTAGTATTTGTTTTATCGTGTAACACATAAATATAGATCTAACAAGAAGTACGTACCAAATTATTGTCTAATAATTACTTCACATGGTTATTTGCATTTACAAAATTTTGTTAAATAATTAGAGTTAGTTCAGTAATTATTTTAAAAATAGATTTTAAAAATTGTTCTTTAAAACCATTGTATGATATTTTAAGAAAAGTTTATTTGAAAATCTAAATATTTTTAATTTTTATAAATATTTACAAATAATTAATTATAGTTGAAAATATTTTTATATCTAATGTTTTTTATTTTTTATTATTGTATATTTATATAATAATTTTTTTTCAAAAAAACCAAGAAGAAGTGAAACAATAAAAAACAGTAGAAAACAAATAGAAAGATGTCATATAATAATAAAATAACTTTAAACGATTTTATTTCCGATGTCTTTTTTTTCCCATACTTTATTTTCAAGAACCAAAAAAAAAATTTATTCTCAGCCAAACCAACCTTTAATTTTTGCAAGAAACACTTGAGTTTTGAATAATAAGAAGCACTTCGAATTTCTCTAGGAACTACACCCAGCTTTTGTTCACGAATAAGATAGTTTTTTTGTAAAACCAGGAAAATTCGAATTTTATGAAAAAGGGTAAAATGATAATTTTGGTCAAAATCCGAAATTTTTCTAGATCTCGGAAGATGAAACGGACTTCATCGTTGGAATCGTCAAATCCTTGAGAAGCCGCTGATCGAATTTCGGTGATTCAAAACGGTCAGATTTAAATGTTTTGAGCAATCGGGTTGTCGGGTGCAGAAGTAAAGCGACATGTAAGAGGCGTGGCGTGTAATGGTCAGCTCTTACATGTGCATGACACATGTTGCATGATTCAGTGAGGGGATGAGATGAATGACTTAGATTAAGTAGTATGTGCATCGAGGCAAGGAGACGAAGATGAGAATTATTGGAAAGTTTAATTGAATAAAGACAAAAAATTGAATAGTTTTCTGCTTCAAATTGAAGAAGAAAACATGCAGAGGCTGGAAAAAGTGGCAGTGAGGGTGGGTTTTCAAGTTTTAGAGAGAGAGAGAGCTACTTACTCTCTGCAGATTTTTAGTGGCAGATTCGGACCCCGTCGGTTCGACTTTGGATAGAAGTAAAAGTTGTTCTACGTGAGGCTACGGGCCAGTGATTTAGTGGAGTTCAAACAAAACTCGAGGGTAGGGATTTTTCCTACTTGGTTTTTGTTCAATTTATTTGAAACCGTTTGTGGATAGGGATTTGTTGAGGCTGAAGGGCCGGTGATGCTCCAGTCTCAAAAGCTTTGGGCCCGGGTGGAGAAATCTGTGAGGGCGTGAACATGCCAACGAGGTTTTCAACTTCATTCCACGTGAATATTTCAATGTGATTTTGGTGTGATTTTGTGTTGTTGGTGATTCAAAATGAATTGCTAGTAATTGTTAAGTATGTATGAGTAATTTTGGTGTTGTTGATGTGAGATTTATGCTGCATGAGATTGTGTGAGATTAATTATGTTAATATATCATGTTTTATATATTGGCGTGAATATTTTGGGTTTGGCATAATGCATTATATCTTGGCTGGGAGCCTTACTAGAATATTAGAAGTGAGTGCATTACACAGAAAATGAAAGAAGGAAAATATTTGTAGAGAGGGTTTTACCGATGGAAGATTTTCTGGAGAATTGTGTTGAGAGATTGTCTAACAATTCACGTCGGAGGGACCCATGAATTTGTTGGAGGTTATCTAGCAGTTAGCCTCGGAAGATGGCTCGATATATTTCTTGGGAATCTCGGTAGTAAGTTTCGAGAACAAAAAAGTTTTTGTTTTGAAAGCGTGATTTTACTCGCATTTAGCATTTAGCCTAGGCATGTGCGAGGAGTCTAAGTTAGACCTCGAGACATGGATCAAGCATGCAGACATTCAAGTAGGATCATGTATTTACTTGATGTGATTGTTTTGCCATGACATGTGCATTTAAGTAGTATAACTCAATGCAGAGGAATTATCAATATCGGCTTGCCTCACCCCATTGAGGATCACCATTGAAAATACAAGGAGTGTACATGAGGACGATGCTCACTATATCATGCTAGGAAGAAAGCAAGAGTTGTGGCTTTGGTAAAGACTTTGTATAAATATGTATTAGAATTTTAAATTTTAATATATGTTTTGAATTAAGAGTGATTTCTGACCTCAACCATGTAACAGAGTTATCGGGATATTCTTTGTAGTGAGTGTTATCAAAAGGGTCCACGTGACCATTTTTACTATTTAACAGGGATATGACTGGTGGTCTTTTTCGAAAATATCCAGATTAGGTTGCCATGTGATTGGAACATGTTGTATTTTGGGTAGAGCTCCCCGTGCAAAGGAGACTCTGCCTGATTTTCATGAGTGGTGTTGGGTTACCCGACATCCACGAATATTCCATTGGTTGACAGGTTGTCAACGGGTCACCCCGGGCTAGCGCCACGATTTTTTTACTTATTAATTTGCCCTCTAATAAGATAGCTGAGAGAGGAGAGAGTATAAGAGATATATATATATATATATATATGGTATATATGTTGTTTATATTAAGGTCTTGTTTGGTTAAACAACTTAATTAAATACTTATTTTATAAGAACTTATTAGATGAGAGCTTTTGTCATAAGTACTTTATTCAATAAGCTATTTGTGTTTAAATGCATATTTTAAAAAGCTCTTATATATTATTTCAAGGTGTTTGGATGTATTACCACACAAACAATTTCATAATGTATTGAAATTACCGAAAAACTATCATAAACACTTATAAAATTAAAGTGTTTGAATAAATAAGCACTTGTCAAAATTTAAAAAACTAAAAACTAAAGAAATGAAACCATGATAAAAGTAAAGTAAAGATTCACTATATAATCGAAAACATTTATTATTCAAATGTAATCTCTAATATAAAAATAGCTAATGAATCATTATCTCTTCTTCACTTTTGTTTCATATATATCAAAAAGATTATAAAAACTAAAATATCATAGATTTTTTTCTTCATTAAAATCTTTGGGATGCTTTCTATAAATCGAATTACGTATCATTTAACTCATAGCTATTGAGTAATACATCGGTGCCAAAAGCCTTTGAGGCGAAAGACGACTTATGCGCATGCTTTTGTGCAGACAAGAACTCCATCTAATTAATAAAATTATATATTCACTAAATATTGTTTATAATTTTTATTCTATAATAAAATTACAATAAAGTAAAGAACATCAAATATAAAAATCAAATATCACTAGTGCTTCCCATCACCATAAACATTTCCAAAACAAAATAACAAATAGCATTAATGTTTCCCATCATCACAAAAATTCTAAGTTCCAAAACAAAATAAACACTCATGGATCAACATTAAATTCTAAATCAAGAAAATCATCATCAATATCATTCTTCCCATCATCAATATAATTTTTTTTCTATTTTTAATTATATGTTAAAATTTTTTTCCTATTTTTTACATAATTTTTTTTCCAAAATTTTACATATTTTTATATTTTTTCATACTTGTTTTCTATTTTCATTTTTTTAGAAAATTTTCCTATCTTTACATAATTTAAAATTATTTTTTATCTATTTTGTACATAATTTTCCGAAATTCATTTTCTATTTTTCATTATTTTTCAAAAATTTTCCTTATTTTTACATAAATTTTTTTTAAAAAAATTTACCTTTTTTTACATAATTTTTGTGGAATTTATTTTCTATTTTTTCTTATTTTTTACAATTTGTTGAAAGGACAATTTTGTCACAGACAGCTGGAGTTTGAGTGTTTTGGGGACAGATAAGTTTCTATTAAAGGGATGGTGTTAAGCTAAACAGCTTATAAGGGTCATAAGTTATTTTTATAAACTCTTCCAAACACCTATAATTTTTATCAAAAGTACTTATGTGAAAAGATAAACTCAAATAAGTTGTAAATAAGCTCTCTATAGACCCTAAAATTTGCACATAGTATTATTATTAAAGCCCATCTTATCTCTCCTTTCTTAAAGGTTAAATCCTAGCTCTTCCTTTTCCCAAACACATCCCCACCTTTCATTTTCAAAGAAACCCTAAAACACCCAAGAGACATTTTGTACAACTCGAGAAAATTAGAAAATTTCAAAAAATGCAAAATGATAATAATAATAATAATAATAAATTACTAGAATGGTTTAGGGAAACCTAGAAAATTCTCTAGATCTCGGATGATAAATTATTGCGCTGCAAATCTGCCTTGAGAAATCTAGTGACCGTAAAATTTCGCTTCATACTCAGGAGATAATCGAATTTTTTACAATTTTTCTCTGGTGATAAATTGCCAGAACGTGATTTTTACGAAAAATTCTAAAGTCGAAATGGTCGGAGGTAATAACTTCATTTAAACTAAATTAAGCGAAAGAAATAAATTCGAGACGAAATAGACTGGAGAGATAGACAATTGTGCCATGTCGAAAAAAGAAAAAAAAAGAAAAATTAGAAGAAAATGATAAAAAGAAAAAGCAAAGTAAAAAAAAAAAAAAAGAAAGACGAAAGGAGGAGACGGACGGGTGAGAGTAGGAAAAAGAGGAGAGAGAGAGGAATTTTTTTTTTCTGCTTCTTTTTAAGATCTACGGAAATCAGACCGTAGGTTTTCGTATGAGCAAAATGCAAAGTTGGTCCATGCATTGAGAGTTACGCATGAGTACCAAAATCTTGGATTTTTAACTAAGAAACATTGAAAATTGAGGAATTTTCTGTAGTTATTTTAGCTTAAAGGTTATTTAATGGCTTGGGGTTTTCTTAAAGGCCGTGAGATGCCGTAAATTTAAGTTCCAAATTTTTGGGACTGAGTGTAGGAATTTTTAGGAATTTTTGGGACTGTTTTCGGACAGTCCGAGTTGAATTTTCGGGATTGTTTTTGGACAGTCCTAGATGAATTTTTTGGACAGTTTTTGAGCAGCCTCGGACTGGGTTCGGGTTTGGTTTTAATCCCCGGACTGATGTCTTCGGGTTTTGTGGTGTGTTTTGGTATAAATGTAATTGTGTGAATCATGAAGAGGATCGAGGTGCCTTGTACATGTGGGTCGAAGATTTGGGCCATTTGTGTGTTATTGTTAGAAAAAAATAACATGTTGTTGTGTGTAAAAATCATGTTAATATGTGTTTGCGTGATGTATTAACATGGAAATGGTGATGAATGTAAATTATATGTAGGAAATATAATTATCCGAAATTTATAAATGTTTTATGTAGCTCTTATTATGCATGTAGCATGATATAACATGAAATGACATATTTACATTTCATATGCACAGGGACATCAACATATTGGGTGTGTGTGTATGGGTATGGTCATCCATCATCAGTGTTGATGAATGGATAGTGAACTCGTACTTTGGACGACGTCCAATAAATGTCTCATGGTTTAAAATATAAAAAGAAATATAAATAATGTGTGTTGGGCGGAGCAAGAAGGGGACCGTTAACCCCCTCAGGTGAAAAGCCTGGAACATAGGTGTAAGAGACCCGCGGTGTGATCCGAAAAGTTATGTATTGGTGTAAGAGACCCGCGGCGTAAGCCGAAAAGTTCTGTTGCCCAAAGAAGACACACGGTCATGGTTATCACATAGACTTAGGTTGTGTGGTGAAGTCAAGGATGTTTCGGGTTAGTTGCCATTGGCACTCATTAGATGCTTGGTAGGGCGTGGGGCTCGATATGTGTGTCATTGAATGCCACCGTTGATGGTTGTCACACTTGGCATAGGAATGTGTGAGGGAGTCGGTGAGTGACTCGGGATATGGGCATGAAGAAGTTCCATGCATGACATATGAAATTCATGTAGATATTTTCACTTAGATGTGTATGGGTTGGTTTGATTATTGTATGAGCACTTAGGTTGGGAGTAACTGTAGGGAGATTATCCTTCTTGGGCATTGCTTTCCTTCGTCGTGGGACCCCACTTTTGGTATGGGGGGGTTTATAGGACGAGCTCGAGCGGCGCGTGATTGTGAAGGTCGGCATGTGGCCTTGTGTGATATTTTGTAAAAGTATTTTATGTAAAAAGAATTAGAATTAAATTATTTTGAATTTATTATATAAATAATTTAGGTATGTAATTATAGTAAGAGAAATTTGTGATCGGACTCTTATGGAGGTATGGTGAGCGTTTATTTTCATATTTTAGATTTAAATGTGAATGAATGGGTCCCAGTAAAGGGATGTATATATTGGAGATATGGACAGATAGACCTTATGGGGTCAATACTACTTCTATTGAGAGCCTGGATGAGTTATGATTATATTGTTATTCAGGTTGTATGTTGGGTAGAGCTCCCCGAACAAAGGAGGCTCACTTTGGAAGTATTTTGAAAATATGGATCTGATAAATGGGACTTTAATAGTGTGGTATCGGTCTTCACGAAATCCACAGGGGTCGCGGGTTGACGGGTTGTCGTGGACCCGGTTGGAGCATCATAGCTTGGTATCAGAGCTTAGGTAAACGATTAACTAGGGAGCTCGAATGTGGGTATCCACAAGTATGGTCTTGTTGTGTGTTGCATGTTTTATGCTTAACATGCGTTGTGTGATATGTGTAGTGATTTGTGTGAATAATATACATGGTAGATTGTATATGGAACACTAGGGTTAGAAATGTAACCTTAGGGGTTCGGAAAACAAAATGAACATGATAGTTAGGAGTTGATGTGTATTAGTGTTTGGCATTATGCACCTTGAGAAAAATTGATGAGATGAATTGTAGTTCATGATGTTAAAGTCTATTAGTGGTTGGCATATGCACTACTAGTTAGACTGAGATAGAAATTTGAGAACTCTATTGCTATATGACACGTGTAGATGGCTAGCAGAGGAAGAGAAATCTAGGGCGGTGGGCGGAGTAATAACCTACGATCACCAGCTTTAGACTAATAGACCTTCATAGGGCATTGTTGTTCACGTACTACCCTTATGCGACCGGGTGTTATTCATTGCCACCATCGTATAAGGCTGGTGCGGAGTGGGGAACGAGGGGTGAGTAGCTTCAGAGGTTGAGGCACGTGATCTCCGCCTCGAGGAGAGGGACGATGGTGGCGGGTCATTGTTTCCGATTAGTCAGAAAGGATATGGGTGCTAGTACTAAGAGGAAGGAGAATCAATCTTTTTCTAATTTGAGAAGGAAGTGGAAGACTTCTATTCCGCGAGAGGGTGTTGGTGTTTCAAGGACGGGCGACGGTTATCGAGAGGGGCGAGGCGAGTCGAGGAACCCAGCCGGGCAGGCGAATGTTATCTTATCATTGCCATCGGCCTGGGCACATGAGATGAGATTGTCCATAGAGGCAGGGCTCCCAGAATTATGGGATAACATAGTCCCAGTCATTAGTGGGATAGGCGTGGACACAGTTTGTTCCTTCTCACCCGGTGCGAAGAGGAACCGGTATTAGTCTCGGGAGTGTAGCGGGCGTGGCTGCTTCTGAGATAAATTTAGAGAGGCCGGGGTATGGAGTTGAGGTTGAGGCAGATTTCGGTGTCGCAGGGACTAGGGCGTGTCTGCTACGTGGTCTGTGAGTAAGCTTGTAGATCAGTTTGATATGCGAGGTAGGTTTCCTCTCTCACAAGAGTGTTGTTTAAATTTGGATGCATCATATTCATGCTTAAAGTTGCATAATGTGTGAAAAGTTTGGGCTTAGAAGTTGAAACCTTAGAAAAGCCGTTGTATGTGAATTCTCCCCTAGGAACCAAGGTGAGTGTTGATTAGATATGTCGAGATTGTAAGTTAGAGATCTGAAGTTCTACTCCTTTGTGGACTTGAGGGTTATGGACATATCGAGGAGTTCGATTTCATGTAGGATGGGGTGGTTGTGACACAAGTCGTCGTTGATTGTGATAGTAGGAGGATTAATGCACACATGGGACGGGCGGTATTAAGAATTGGCATGACTTTTCGAGGGAGAAGCATGATGCTTTACCCTAGACCGTGCACGACTCCAGGTGGAGTGGATAGTTTATGGGTTAGCAAGCCTTACCCTAGAGGATAAGGGGAGACAAGGTTTGGGTCTACCTCAGGTAGTTTGCGAGTATGAGGACGTTTTTCCAGGACGAGCTAGGGATTACCTCCACACAGGGATGTGGACTTTGTCATTAGGTTACACAGCAGTCGTCGCCCACATTCTATGACTCCTCATAGGATGGCACCAGTTGAGTTGCATGAACTCAAGTTCCAATTGTAGGAATTTTTAAACAAGGGTTTTATTAGATCGAGCACTTCACCATGGGGCACTCTGGTTTTGTTTGCTAAGAAGAAGGACAAGACTCTTCGACTATGCATCGACTGCTGACAGTTGAACAAGGTTACGATAAAGAATCAGTATCCCTTACCGAGGATTGATGATTTGTTTGATCAGCTGAGAGGGGCGCGAGTCTACTCTAAGATAGACTTTCGCACCGGTTATAATCAGTTGAGAGTTAGGGAGGGTGATATCCCAAGGCCGGCGTTTAGGGGCGCGGTATGGGCATTTGAGTTCACGTGATGCCCAGCACCCCAGGATTTGATGAATCTTGTGCTTGGCGTTCGTGGATCTGTGTGGGGTGTTGACCTACTTAGATCAGTTTGTTGTGGTGCTGTTAAATGACGTTTAAGGCCTCCTAGTCGGGAGGAGCATGAGGATCATTTGAGGATTATTCTTCAGGCACTCAGGGACCATCAGTTGTATGCCAAGATTTAGCAAATGTGAATTTTGTCTTATTGAGGTGAAATTCTTGGGACGCGTCATGTTTTAACTTTTAGGTGTGTCGATGGAAATGCTGAAGGTTAAAATTTGTTATGAGTTGGGAGGGTAGGAAGTCGGTTTCGAGATACGTGGTTTCTTGGGATTGGCAAAGTATTATGGGAGGTTCATTGAGGATTTCTCATTGTGACACTATGGTAGATTGACCCGGAAGGGTCGAGTTTGAATGGAATGACTGTGTGAGAAGGCATTCGAGAGTTGAAAAGGAGGCTTACGCCGGCTCCTGATACATTAGTCTCGGAACGAGGGACGGAGGAGTACACGGTGTCTTGTGATGCCTCAAGGATGGGCCCAGGATGTGTCTTGATCGCGATCCAGGAGAGATTCGTGGCTTATGGTTGCCGAGCGACTAGAATCATGAGCGGTGCCACACACATGACCTGGACTTGGCGGTCGTAGTCTTTGCTTTAAAGATTTGGTGCCACTATTTGTATGGTGAGCAGTTTGAAGTGTTTTCATACCATAAGAGTCTGAAGTATATTTTCACACAGCAGGACCTTAACATGAGGCAATGCAAATGGATGGAGTATCTGGAGGACTATGACTTCATTTTGCGTTACCATCTGGTAAGGCAAATAATGGATGATACGCACTCGGTGAATCCAGTCTTGCTAGTGTAGTTTCAGTGGTGGTGCCGGAGCGTAGGACGGTTTAGGCGTAGTACGGTGGTCGGGGCTCGGGAGCGTTAGGGAGTTTGGTGACTCACATCATCCTTAATAAGTAAGAGTGAGTTGAGTCTTAGGGACGGACGCGGAGATATCGTCGAAAAGTCGGGGCCCGGGTACGATTAGGATGCAGGTGGCGAAGGTTGGGTTATCCACCGCAGGATGGTAGTCTTACCGGTATAGGGGACGGGTTGGTCCTGGTTAGGCATTTTGCTGCGAGAGGATATTCTCGGGGGTTTCGCTACTCCGTTTGTTGTGTGTGCGTCAGTGTACGAGATGTACCGTGATCTTCGGTCGCTAGTATTCTTGGAGTGGGATGAAGTGAGGCCGTTGAAGGGTTTTGTTCGAGCGATGTCTCACGTGTCAGCAATTGGCAGCCGCAGAGGAAGCCGTGAGTACTTTAGCCATTAGAGAGTAGCGAGGTGGAGGTGAGGCATGTCATGATGGGCTTTGTGTGACCTACTTGCCACGGACACGCAAGGCAGTGCGGTGTGGGTGATTGTGGACCCGGTGGGTTCGCTAAGTCGGCACATTTTCTAGCGAGTGCGTGTGACCTTCACCTTTGGAGGAATGCGCCGGTTGATGAGTCCTAAAAACTCATTTTGATTTTTAATCCATTTTCTGAGTATATTACAAGATAATTATTGATTCATATCACGAAACACAGGTAATTCTGGTAATTTGTAGAAAAATATAGCGAAGCGAAAATCTATGCGAAAGAATTCGACTGAGCGAAGAGAGAGTCCTGACTTGAAAATGGAAGTCGCGACCAATTTCGTTTATTCGGTTATTTCGAGTCCGCAACATCTCGAGACCAGTTAATGAGGTTCGCGACCAGAAGTGTGGTTGATACGAGAAAGAAATTATTTAAGGCGAGCGAGGTCGCGACGCGTCCCCGGGGAGTCATGACTGATACATTGGTGAGACCATAAAGGAAGTTCTTGTAGAGAAATGAGGTTACGGCCTAGTGCTTGATGTAAAACCTTATTCTGGAGTCGCGACATGTATTTCGAGGTCATGACATGGGGCTGGGTGTGAGTCACGACAAGGAGATCTGAGGTTGCGACTATAAGAGAGTTGGAGGAATCGGGAAATGAGGTGTGACCTAATATATCGAGTGTGACCGAGGAAACACAGTGAGCAATGAAGAGTCCTAGTTAGGGGAAATTGAGATTCTGACCACTTTGTTATTGAGGACCGTCGTGACTGAGAAACATTGAACATTACAAAGCCATGTCATGACCTAATATTGAGGTGCGTAACATGAAACCTACATGCATGAAAGTCACTTACGAAAATGGAGTTACATTACTTAATCGGTCAAAGAACCTTAAAAGGAGGGTCGCGACACAGACTACCTGCTTGAGCATCAACATCCAGTGCAATTATATTTTAAAGCCAAGCAGAATGACTGCTGACCCGGAAAGGGAGTAACGTGAAGTCGCGATGTCATATTGAGGTCACGATGGAAGCAAAGGCAATTTATCAAGCGATCGCGAATAATTATTGGTCGTAGCTTTAGAATTTTGAACATCAAGGCGAAAGACGAAAAGGAGAATTCGCAACTGAAAAAGAAAGTCACGACCCTGGGGCGATAGAAACATGAAATGTAATTCGCAACCTAAAGCGAAGTCGCGGCGTCGCGGTACAACAAGGAGGAAAGGAAGTCTTGACTCAGCTAAAGTTGTGGCTTGACTAAAGAGGAGTTGCAACCTAAAAATGAAGGTCGTGACTCGAGTGCGGCCCGAAGAGGCAACCAGCGAAGGTTGCACGACTTGGTAGGTCGGAACATCAATTCTTGTTTCATGAGGCAAAGAGGTGTGACCACGGTGAAGTCCGCGACCAGAATCAGCGAACGAGAAACACGAGGTAAGTAGCGGAAGAAACACAGTGCTTGGTAGGCTGGAGAAGATAAAGGGAATCCAGGTCACGACATCAACCCTAGGTCGTGACTTGAGGCGATAATCTAGGCTGTACGGGAATTCTACGGATCTTTGTGATTCGGCGAATTTTCTTTTGACGGAGGTTATAAATAGACGGTGTTAGAATAGTACCAAAGTAACCTCAGCTTTTTCACTCTCGACACCCAGGCGGGAGAGAAGAAGGGTTCATTGTATAGTTTAGGTAAGATTTTCTTTTCTTTCTTTTCTTTTCTTTTACGGATATGAATCGTGACTGTGCGAAACAGTTGAAGAATTTGGATTTTTTATTTATGTTATTTTCTTAAAAATTGCTGAAAATTGTGAAATCTAGAGCGAATTTATGGAATTCAATTTTCTTCGGTTTGATTCACGATTCACGGGTGGATGTACTTGATCGATGTCCATTGTTAATTGTGATCTGAGAAATTAGAAACCATGACTAAAATTTGGATTTGATTCTGAATTGGATTCTGATCTTTTAACGCAAAAATGCGGAAAATTATTTGGGTTGTGATTTATTTACTTGGTGTTGTTTTTGAATCTATAAGTTCGATGGTAGTACGAATGCGGTGTAAGGAGTGTATCTTGCTACGATTTCGAGTCTTGTCTACGTGACACAAAGTTGGAGATTCACGAGTTGAGGAACTGTTCCATATGGGTATGTTAGAGTACCATTGATGAGCTGGCGAGCTCTGAGTTCATTTTCGATAAATCCCCGTTCGCTCATGGTGAAGTTGGAGGGGTATTTATGAGTATAAATAATTAGAGTTCACCTCGATCTATAGGGAAAATCCAAACCTGTGATAGGCGAGGATCTAATCGAGAGGAAAGGAAGGCAAATAGATTTGCAAAATCTACGAGAAAGAAAGCAAAAGATCTATAGTCATCAAGAAATGGGTGTGAAGTATTAAGAAAGAAAAATACCTAGATCTTGCAAGAAGATCAGAAATACAGGTAGCTAGTTCGATCTTGACTTCGAGAGAAGCAAGGGCTTCTAACCAGTGAATATGGAGAAATTCAACTCTGACATTTAAGAGCGATCTTGGACGAATCCGGATCCATGATAAAGCGAGGCAATGTACTTTCGTGTAAGATTGGCTATACTATTTCATTGTAATTTTCATAGTTATCGTATCTCACAAGGAAATCGTATCTTATCCAAAGATTTTGCCTTTATGTTGGTTGTTTCATATTTCGCTTATATTTTTAGTTAATAGTCTAGATCTTATTTTCCTTTGCATAAAACTTTCACTATCAATTTTAGTCCAAATAGCATGTAACTTCAAGAGTCGCAGTAGTTGGATTTCAAATTTCGCTTAATCTCATGGAATGATACCTCGACTCTTACATCATATTTTACTACTAGATGACTGCACTTGCAAAGGTCATAGACTAGACCCATTTTGAAAATCCTAAACAATAAAGAAAGGTTTATTTAATCAAGCAAGTTTATCCAAAGTGACACGATCGGCAAGAGAAGTGTAAGGCCCCTAGAACTATGTGATTTCTCAAGGGCTTTAGTCTATATGGAAAAAGGCAAACATGTATATTCGAGAAATCGTCCTACTACATGGAGCGCCTCATCAGACGGACAGAGACCTTAATTACTGCACACTTTTGGAAGAGTTTCCAAAGGCCATGGGACACAGCAGACTCAGCTGTCATAGACTGCACTCCATTTTTAAAATCTCGAACACAAAGGAAAAGGTTTATTTAATCAAGCAAGTTTATCCAAAGTGACATGGTTGCAAGAGAAGTGTAAGGCTCTTTTAACTATGTGATTTCAAGGGTTTTATTCTATATGGAAAAGGCAACAATTGTAAGAGTCTGAGAAATCATCTCTACTACGGCGCGCTTCATCAGACAGATGTGGACCTTAGAATTAAGGCACATTTTTGAAGAGCTCTAAAAAGGCCATGGGGACATAGTCGACGATGAGCACTACATTTCCATCCATAGACATGGTCGGCCTGCAGAGGACCATACGTGATTTTGGGGAGGACATGCCGCGAGCACGCTGGCTCGATCTTGAGGGTAGCTTGGAGGATCACTTACCCTTAGTGGAATTCGCCTACAACAATAGTTATCAGGTGAGTATACAGATGGAACCCTATGAAGCTTTATAAGGGAGGCCATTCCAATCCCTGATTTGATGGACAGAGGTGGGAGAGAGTTCCATCATCGATCCAAATCTGATTAGAGACACCTCGGAGAAGGTGGGTTTGATATAGAAGCGTCTTCTTATGGCTCAAAGCTGACAAAAGAGTTATGCCAATAGACGGCGTCGACCTTAGAGTTGAGGTGGGTGATCACTTCTTCTTGAATGTGATGCCTAAAAGAGGAGTGGTCAGGTTTGGCAAGCGGAGAAAGCTAGCGTCGAGGTACATCGGATCCTTCGAGATACTCAAGAGGGTGAATACAGTTGCATACCGATTGGTGTTACCATCGAGTTTATCAGGTGTCCATGAGGTGTTCCACGTCTCCATGCTCTAGAAGTATACTCCAGATCCAGCTCATGTAGTGAATTGGAGAGTGATTATTGTTGATACAGATGGGACCTTCGAGGAGGGACCAACGCGTATCTTGGATAGTATGGATCAGGTTTTGCGACGCAAGACCGTGAGGCTAGTGGAAGTGTTGTGACAACATCGAGGAGTGGAGGAGCCAACTTGGGAACACGAGGACATGATGCGAGTCACCTATCCTTTCCTATTTGAGGATGAAGGTGCGTTGTCTAATATTAGAAGTCTAATATTGGAACTAGAATGACTATTGCATATGTACGTGTCAGGTGTGCTAGTATGTATGAATTTCGGGGATGAAATTCTATTAAGGGGGGAAGAATGTAAAACCCGGGAAAATTAGAAATTTGAAAAAAATGGCGAAATGTAATAAATTGCCAGAATGGTTCAGGAAAGCCTAGAAAATTCTCTCGATCTCGGATGACGAAACGAACCGCTGCTAAATCTGCTTTCTTGCGAAATCTAGTGACTTAGAAAATTTTGATAATTCCCGAGACAATTGGAACTTACGATTTTCTCGTGATAAGTTGCCGCGTTGATCTCAAAGGATCTAGATTTTTACGAAAACTTCTAAGTCGAAATGACTCAGCCAAGTTCATTTAAACTAAATTGAAATGAAAAGAAATAAATTGTTTCGGAGTAGAAACAAACCTGAATGAGAGATGAACATCAGGCTAAGGTATCAAAAAAAGAAAAAAAAAGAAAAGAAAAGGATAAAAAGAAAGCAAAGTCAAAAAAAAAAAGAGGAAAGGAGGAGACTGACAAGAGCTGGGAGAAAGAGGAAAGAGAGAGAAAATTTTTTTTCTTCTCTCTAAGATCTACGTAACTGACCGTAGGCTCGTAGGCGTATGAAGTCCGTACACGCATTGACAAATTATGCGTGGGTACCCAACATACTGGAGTTTCTCGCTCTAACTTTACGAAGCAGGAAATTTTCCTACTTGCTATTTTCCTACTTAAAGGTTATTTAATGGCTCAGTTTTCTAGAGATCGTGAGAGGCCATAATTTTAGTCACAAATTTTGGGATTGAGTGTAGGAATTTTGGGATTGTTTTCTTGATAGTCCTGCTGAATTTTATTGATCATTTTCTGCAAATTCGAACTCGGGTTTGAGTTTGGTTTTAATTCCTAGACCGAAGGGTTCATGGATTTTGTGGGTGTGTTTCAAGATCACGTAGCACTTAAGGATTTAACTACGAAGGAACCAAGAGGTGCCCTATTTTACGTGGATCCGAGATTCGGGGCCATTCGTGTGTTATTTGCTGAAAAAAATCGATGGGGAATCAGAATTGACCAAGTATCCCACTCGGGCCAAATTCGATGAACAATGGGGTTCAGGCTCCCGCCGTGTCCTCCCATAACAGCCCGAACAGCGCCTGCCCTGCTAGTGCCCGTAATGTGGATTCGAGGAACAATAGCGCCCATACATAGCCGGGCCAAACCATATCTTTACAAATAACAAGATAGAATATCTCTAAAAAGACGCCCCATTCGGCCCAATCAAGTCCCCATTATAAAGGGACTAAAGCAAATGTAAGACCATTAATTGGATACCCCCAACGAGAAGGAGGATTCTTACAAATAAACTCCTTCGACTAATCCATTGCTAAATCTAAGGTCGACTACATGAGGAAACTCTATCCCCTCCAAAGGGAAGAACCCCTTAATCATCGTCCAAATCACGAATATCCATTATAAATACAAGGTCAGCTCCAACACTAAAAGGTACGCCTAATACTAAGCAATCTAAAGATTCTCTCTCTTCAACCAAACAGAATCCGACTCTAGCTCGTGAGGCGCCGCGGCTTCTTCCCGCCGCCTCTTCTTCCTTCCGGTTCTTCTTGAGTGTGAACGCGCCGCATCCGTGACCCCAGATCAACATTACAAATGGATCTCTTCCCCAGCTCCCAACGATCCAAAGATCCCTCCGCTCAGCCCACCAGCAAATTCTCGTCCAACCCAAATGACCTCGCGCGCTCCGCAACCCCCGGGGCCTCCGATTGAAAAAGGCATCATCACTGACGCCTCACGCCGTGGGAACGAAAAATTCTTCATAAACATAATCGATTCCCCGCCATCGATGGTATCAACATGAACACAAGGTGAGCAACACTAATCCACCGAGGATGCGGAATCCACTAGGTGATATGAACAGCCCACTTCCGGGATGGTGGAAACGATGCAAGCCAATATAAACGAAGTGGAAGGCCGCCACAACTCCGCCGGTCAAGAATCGGAGCAACTACTGTGCAAGATACAACATCAACAGGAGACACGGCAAACCCAGGAAGGCCCTAACCTCCTCCCCCGCGAAGAACAACTTGGTCGCGACATTCCCCGCATTGAAGCGTATGCAGTCCAAGGCCAAGCTAGGGGCATGGACCACCGCTCGTCCCGGGGCCGGGAGCGGGAAAACGGTTACGCCTGTGAGGCGCCTTCTTCAGAACGGTTACCAAATCACCTCAACTAGAAGCAAGGAACAAATGGAACAGAGGTTCAAAAACCTTCAACAAGAGCTCATTCGCAGAAGAAGTAGTGAAGTGATCGAGCCCCGATACTATGGATACCAAAGAAACTAATCTCCTTCACGTACCGGCGTCGCATTTTCCTTCCAACAAAATTCGCACGCCTCGTAGAAACGCTTGATAACCAAAGATCTCGTCGATCACCTCAACACTTACAAAACTGACGAGCCGTACGGGTATCGGGACTCAGGCGCAGGTTTCTCGCCACTACGCCAAAGTGGCCACCTGGGCCCGGGTTCCAATAGAATTCCCCCATCATCTATCTCGTCATTCAAATGAACTAGCTGCTATGCTCTGCCTCCACTTCATTGAGCTAGGACGTACGTAGCCGAATCCACAATCATCGTCAAACAAGGATCGCAGAGCTTCGAGATCATATGTACAAAGATTCAACGCCGAGTCCCTGAAGATAGATGTACCCGACGAAAAATTCACTGTCATGCCTTCATCGGGTCATGCATAATCAAAGGACTCGATGTTCTATCCGAAGAACCCTGCTAGCATGGCCGAGGTCCCGCCAGCCGCAGTAAATACATAAACGGCGAGGAGGCCCGCACAAAGAAGGAGAGCCCTCCGCCCGCAAAGAAAAAGCGGGACGACGCATTGCATCGACGAGGGCGAGCCCCGTTTTACAAGATCTAATCGCAGGAAATCCTCTGTGTACAGGATTCGGAGCGATCCCCTAAAAGGCGGGGAGTCTCAGAGGACCGCTTCAGCTCCACCGCAACCGAAGGACGACGGCATTACCCGCCAATACAATGCTTCACTCCACTAACGCCCCGCATCACAAGTCCTGCATGAGGTGCGAAACGAGCAATTCCCCGATGGCCGACTCTGATGAAATCGTGATCCCGCGACAAGGATAACACTGGCATTGCGAGTTCCACAGGACTACGCATCTGGCCAACTCGTGATACAACTAAGAAGAGAAATGACATTTGATACAAATACGATACCTTCTGCGGCTTCATATCTCCAGGGAACCAAACTCAGAATCAAACCCAAAGTCAAAGCCTTAACCATAACCCGACCTCTCGCCAAAGAACCGCCACTGGGCAGCAACTTCTCGCACCAATACCCTCGGAGAAATCCATGTGATCTCTGAGGATTCATTGGGGAGGAGAATCTTAGTTCTACTGAAGCCCACTCCACGTAGCATAAGATCAGCAGATATGGGGGAAATACAAGCAAGATCTAAGCTACCACTCTGATCGACACTACTCATCACGCTCTTGACACAGATCCGAAGCGGTGCCAAGACTCCCATGACGCACTACCGGTAGTTCGCGCAATCAGCCAATACAATCTGCCTGACCTGGGTTTTAATCGATAATGGGAGTTCTATTGACATCATCTTCACAGCCTTCATAAATGGGCATTGGAAGAGAAGCTGTAATTCCCCACAAGACACATCTCGCGGATTTCAGAGAGAAGGTATTACCGTCGGGCTCGATTCAACTGTGCGACCTCGGGAGAACCCCCCAGCACCACGATGCAGCCAGTTCCTTATGCTGACGCCTGGTCGCCCTTATAATATACCGCTATGAAGACCATCCCTCAACGCAACAAAAGCCATCCCCAAGATACCACATGATAATCAAATTCCCAACAAATAACGGGCCTGACGGCCCGAGGAGATCGGGTGGCCGTGAATGCCACACCTCCGCATGAAACCAAGAGTGGCTGACAAATAAGAGTATGCACGAGCCTGACATGCGTGACGAGGTACTCACTCGGACCGAACCCTCAGAGGAACTGGAACCAATATCACTGGATGACGACCCAGAACATCCTCGCTCACCTGACTTAAATCGTGAAGATCTCAAAAGCCTCTCACCCGCTCAAACAGACGTAGATGTTTTCGCATGAAGCAAATAGACATGGGAGACCGACCACAATGATCACTCACGCATCGAACACCAAATCTCCTTAAACCGATCATAAAACGCCTAAGTTTTCAGACCAGAAAGGCAAAAGGCCATCAATGAGGAGGCTCAAGCTTCTCCAAGGTGAGCGATAAGAGAAGCTTGAATACCCCGAAAGTGGCTAGCTAACGTCAGACTCAAGAAAGCCAACGGCGCGGGCGCTTGCATCGACTTCACCGATATAAACAAAGCATAAGGACAGCTTCCTCTACCGGAGAATCGACCATCGTGGACGCCACGCAGTGCCACGAACTTCGCTTTATGGATGCATTTTCCGCCATAACCGTGACAAGATGGACCCCGCGACCGTGAAAGACTCGCTCGTCACAAAGACAAGGAACTCATCATATTCCGTAATGCCGTTGACTCAAGAATGCGTGAGCAACCTACTTCAGAGACTAAGAAACCGAATGTTCCAAAACAGATAGGTCCAACAATGGAGGGCTGCCAGACGACATACGGGTAAAGTCCATAATTAAGTCCACCTCCATATCACCCATCTCTCCGAGGCATTCCGCATCCCTGTGGTGAATTATAACATGAAGCCGAACCCACCTAAATGCACCTTCTACGTGTCACCGGAAAATTTCGGTTTCATAGCTAACTACGCCAGGAATCTGAAGCGAATCCGCATAAAATAAAAAGCATCGCTTGACATGCCGCCGCCTTCAGAATAAAGGAGGTCCAAAGGTCGATGTGAAGCGATCGCAGCCTCTAAACCGCTTTCGCATCTGTGGCGAGTGATAAATGCCAGCCTTTCTTCCAAGTTCTGAAGAAAGCCTTTCAATGGGACGAAAAATGTGAAGAGGCATTCACGACATTAAAAATGTACCTAAGTTCTCCTCCTATTCTAGTAAGTCCTATAGAAGGAGAACTCCCAATTTTGTACTCACCGTGATCGACTTCTTCAACCAAACAAGCAGCTCTCGGGCCGTAGATAAAGAGCTAGTCCGAAGACCCACTTACTACTCAGAATGAGCCCCGAGGGGAGCTGAGGAGAGGTACCCAGAATGGAAAAGGATACTAGCGCCGGGTGACTCGCAGTTCGAGTGCTTCATTCCTATTTCCGTGCTCACACCATAGAAGTCCCAACCGAGTACCCAATGAAGCAAAGTTGGCACAAACCGTAGGTCTCCTAAGGCTTTCTGAAGTGAAGTGGGCCATAGAGCTAAGCGAGTTCGACATCAAGTACAAGCCGAAAACTGCTATAAAGGGACAGGTCCTAGCCGACTTCGCCATGGAATTACGATAGAACCCGCCGAGCCCCCCGCCGAGACGGACCTCCCATATGGAAACTCTAGATGGAGCCTCAAACGCACAGGGGAGCTTGAGCAAAGCAATCCTCACCTCACCAGAAGGGATAGACATTGAATACGCACTCAGATGTGGTTCCATGCTTCCAACAACGGGTTTAGCATGAGGCCGCCATACAGCTCCCAACCCGCCCACTCACAGGCCGACCAGCTAGGAGGTCCACAAAGGATCCCAACTGTAATGCAGATCAAGATACATACGAGGCCAAAAGTGAGACGATGGTTCTATATCTCCAAAAGGTCCTCGCACTTTGCTAAAAAAAAAAGTTTGTATTGTCTGGGCCTGGCACGTCCTCGTATCAGAATACCCAGCCGACGCCTGCAAAACTAGCAACGGCTCTTGCAAGAAGATCTCGACGGGTCAACGCTCATTTTAATACCCGGCGTAACCCTCGATCAACTCCCCATGAAGATGGTGGTCGCCCCAAGAGGATCCGTGCCGAACTAGATGGACCTATTCGGGATTATATTAATGACTGAATCCTTCCACGACCAAAGAAGCCATTAAGATATGGTGAGGTCTTCCGTGGTTTACCAATCACAAAAGGAAGCCTTTTACGTTTGGTGATTCTTCACACCTTCCTAAAATGCATCGCTGAAGAAGACACTCGAATATGTGCTAAGAGAAGTACATCACAGCATATGTGGGAATCCATATCTGAGTTCGAACGCTAGTAGGAAAAGTTTCGGCGCGTGATACCACCGCCCACGACATTTCAAAGATGCGAATCGACTTAGCCAAGAGATGCGTGACCTTCCAGAACACGCCAACATCACGCTCCCGTCGTAGAGCCCCGACACACCACGTACCGCCCTTCCAACAGTTGGGGTCGACATATCGACCTCGCTTCACTCCAGCGGCCAATGCAAATTCATAACGTCAGAAGGGGATTATTTCACCAAGTGGGTAGAAGCCAACCAGCCACGAATATGAAAGTACAAAACACGCACTTTATGGCGAGTCATTATATGCGTGTGACGGCATCCTGGAGCCCCGGGTATTAGACAATGGAAACAAATTTCGACAACACCAAATTCGTAAAGATTTTGTGCCGAGCTCTGGATTAAAAATTATTACTGTCGCCAAATGCACTCAGTCAAACTGACAGCCGGTCACCTAATTAACCCTTAAAGTCGCTTTGAAGACCCGTCGGAGGATATTAGCGAAGTTGGGTAGAATACCCCGGTACTACGCCTGGCCAAAGATCATTACGTAAGTCAAAGAACTCCTAGAGACCCATTCGCCTCTAGCCTTCGCACTTGAAGCAAAGAGCCCCGTCGAGGCCTGAATAAAATTCTGGGAAATGAGCTGGTATCAGAGGAGCACAATGATTTGAGGCTCCTCAAGGCTCCTAACTTAGAACTCCTAGATGAAAACGCCGAATGTGTTCAAAAGCTGCATCAGGAGTAATAAAGGAAGACAAACTGTATTACAAACTGTAAAGTCAAACCGTGGTTACATGCCGTGATTTGGTCCTAAAGAAGCCCCGTCATGGAAAGAATCCCACGTGATGGGAAACTAGGCTCCAATCGGAGGTCCTTATATAATAACACGAATCGTCGACTGCAATTCATGAGCCCAAACAGGAGGAAAATCTACAACATACATGGAACGCGAGCACCCAAGCGTTTACTCAAGAGGGCACCTAGCTTGTAATAAAACCTTTATCAATTCTATGTGACGAGTCGTGCACACACGAAAGTTAATTAGGGGATATCTCACCAGCTTCGGATATATAACAAAAACACGCATAATATGAAATCCACAAAATAAGAGTCTCTCTTTGTCTAAATGAATCATATCTCTACACAACCACTTATCCCTGACATATCTGAAAAGCACTCAAGACAAGCAAATTTGCAAAAAAAAAAAGGAGACAAAGGAGAAAGACAGCACAAAGAAAAGAGGGGTGTGATAGGAAAAAGAAAAGAGGCAGACATGCAGGAGAAAGGACAGAAAAAAAGGAAAATAGCCAGATGAGAAAGTCGTGGAAGAAGAGAAGGGAGAAAAGAAAAGAGGAGGAGAGGTAGCTGAGGAGGAAGAAGATAAGAGAAAAATGAGAGAGCAAACAAAGACGCGCCACCCTCCGACGCACTCCCCCACCGAAAGCTAGTGGAATAACATGACCCCATACAAAGGAGACTAGGGAAAACACAACCCCAATACATGAACACCCGTGAAAGGCCGTCCAAAGGTACGAGGAACTCCACAAGGCACCGAACACGAGCATCCACCCCAGCTTAACTTCATCCACCCACTGTGGAAAAGGCACTCGGGAAAACAGTAGATACAGAGGCAACAAGAGCCACCATTTATAAGGAGGCCAAAGCGCTGAAAACTACCACCTGCTCCAAATTCCCTCCATAAATCAAGATTAATGATCGTCACTCCCTTCGAGGACACACATGCGAGGACGTTTCTGGGCCACCAAAGCTCTCTACATACCCAGTAACTCATGCGAGGCTATCACCCACCAAAGCCCTACGCACACTGAAAGTCACGCATAACATGTCGGCTCACTTTGACGAGCTCCCATACTCTACACAGGCCACGCTGCCTCAAGAGACAGACTCACCAGCATCGCTATCTCGCCTTGAACGCCACTAAGGCCACGCACCGGAGCCCGCTGCTCACTTTGACGAGCCCTTCACGTACCCGCATGACTGCTCCTTCTCGACAATTCACTGACAAGGCACATCCCTCCACTCAGATGGACGAGCCCCTACTATTGACATTGGACGCAGCCTTCACGCACCTGCATTTGACGGGCTCCTTTCACAATCATATCGATAGCTCGGTCCTCAACCTCGCATGACCTATCCCTACTATTCAGATAGTGATCTCACCCTTCACGCACCCGCACAGCATCGCTCCTTCCTTACAACCACTGACAAGGCTCATCCCTTAACCCGTAAGGACAAGCCCCTACTATTTACATCGACAGCCCTTCGGCCGAGACTCCAGACGCAGATCGCCCATCGTATTACCCATATCGACGAGGCTCGGGCCCTCAACCCCACGACGAGCCCTACCATTCACAAAGGACGAGCCCTTCACAGACTCTGCATGCACGGGCTCCTTCCCTCTGCCAGAATTCATATCGACGAGGCTCATCCCTCCACTTTAATGGACGAGCCCCTACTATTCACAAAGGATTCCAGCCTTCACGCACCCGCATGCATCCGCTCCTTCCTCGATAATTCATATCGGGCAAGCCTCATCCCCAACTCGGGCGGACGAGCCTCCCTACTATTTACATTTCTCGACGAGCCCTTCGCCGCACTCCGCATTTAACATCCTTCGTGACACCTCATACCGACGAGGCTCATCCTCCTACTATTCACGAAGGATCTGCCCTTCGTCGCACTCCAGCGACGGCCCTTCTTACAACTATATTGACAAGGCCCATCCCTCCACCCAAAGATCGAGCCCCTACTATTTACATTGATCGAGCCCTTCGCCGTGACCTGCATTGCACTGCCCTTCGCATAATCTCATACCGACGAGGCCCATCCTCAACTCCGCATGGACGAACCCCTACTATTTACATCGACGAGCCCTTCTGGCCGCACCCCATTATTACCGGTTCCTTCGCATAACTCATACCCCACGAGGCTCATCCTCAACCTGATGGACGAGCCCCTTACTATTCACGTTGACGAGCCCTTCACGCATTCCCGCATGCACTGCCCCTTCCTACAACTATACTGAAGGCCTCACCTCTCAATCCTAGGAAGGACGAGCCCCATTATTTACATTGACGAGCCCCGTCGCACTCCGGCATTTGACTGCCCTCGGCACAATCCACATTGACGAGGCTCATCCCTCCACCTCGATGGACGAGCCCCTCACTATTCATGCTGACGAGCCTCACGCACCTGCATGCATCTGCCCTTCCTCGATAATTCATATCGACAAGTCTCATCCTCAACTCGATGGACGAGCCCTCTACTCATTTCACATTGACGAGCCCCTTCACGTAAGACCCGCATTTACTCCACCTCCTTCGCATAATTCATACCGAGAGGCTCATCCCTCTCCTACTATTCACGCTGGATTCCAGCCCTCGTCGCACCCGGCATTGCATCTGGCCCTTCTTACAATTCATTGGCGGCCTCATCCCCCAACCTCGTATGACGAGCCCCTACTATTATCAAAGGGATCACCCCCTTCACGCAGACTCCGCATGCACTCGGCTCCTTCTTACACCATATTGACAAGGCTCATCCCTTAACCTCGAAGGACAAGCCCCTCACTTCATTTACATCGACGAGCCCTTCACGACTCCAAACAGACTGCTCCATCGTGATAATTCATATCACTGCGTGGCTCGCCCTCAACTCCGTATGGATCGAGCCCCTACTATTCACGCTGGATCGCAGCCCTTAGCCGCACTCTGCATTACTGGCTCCTTCAGACACTCCATATCGACGAGCTCATCCTCCACCCGACGGATCTAAGCCCCTACTATTCACAAAGGATCAGCCTTCACGCACCCGCACGCACTGGCTCCCTTCCGATAATTCATATCGACAAGTCTCATCCTCAACCCGATGGACGAGCCCCTACCATTTACATCGACGAGCCCTTCACGCACCCGCACGACGGCCCTCTTCGTACACCATAATCGACGAGGCTCATCCCTCCTACCATTCACAAAGTGATCGGCAGCCCCTCCCCTTCGCCGCACCCGCATGCACGGCTCCTTTCTTACAATTCATATCGATAAGGCCTATCCCTCCACCCAAAAGGACGAGCCCTACTATTTATTACTGATCTAGCCCCCTTCAATAAGACTCGCACGAGACTCCGCTCCTTCGCGACACCCACTCGACGAGGCTCATCCCTCAACTCCATGGACGAGCCCCACCATTTACATCGACGAGCCCTTCACGCACCCGCATACCTGCCCTTCGCATAATTCATAACTCGACGCGCTCATCCCTCAACTCGATGGACGAGCCCCTACTATTCAAAGGACGCCCTTCAACAGACTCCGCATGCATCGCTCCTTCTTACAATTCATATTGACAAGGCTCACCCCTCAACTTAGAAGGACGAGCCCTTACTATTTATATCGACGAGCCTCTTCGCCGCACCTGCATTTACTCCGGCCCTTCAGACAATCTGAGCACGTCGACAAGGCTCATCCCCTCCACCTGGCGGACGAGCCCCCTACTATCGACAAGGACGGTGCCCTCTTCACGCACTCCGCATGCATCGCCCTTCAGCATACAATTCATATTGACGAGGCTCATCCCCTCCACCTGCATTTGACGAGCCCCTACTATTCACAAGGATCTAGCCCTTCACGTGACTCCGCATTGCATCGCCTTCTTACAATTCATATCGGCAAGGCTCATCCCCTCTCAACCGAAGGACAAGCCCCTACTATTTACATCGACGAGCCCTTCACGCACCCATGCATCCGCCCCGCACAATTCATATCGACGAGGCTCATCCCTCCACCCCGCATGCGGACGAGCCCCTTACTTATTCACGCTGATCAGCCTCGCCACTTTACGCATCAGCCCTTCGCACACCATATCGACGAGGCCCATCCCTCCACCCAGACGGACGAGCCCCTACTATTCACGTTGATGCAGCCCTTCATCGCACCCGCATTGTGACGCTCCTTCCGACAACTATATCGACAAGGCTCATCTCTCCACCCGGGGATGATGAGCCCTCTACTATTTACATTGATCGAGCCCTTCACAAGACTCCGCATGCATCTGCTCCTTCAGACAATTATATTGGACGAGGCTCATCCCTCCACCGACGATCAGCCCCTACTATTCACGCGACGGCCCCTCGTCGCGCTCCACGCACTCCCGGCCCTTCGCATAACTCATACGACGCTGGCTCATCCTCCACCGATGGACGAGCCTTACTATTCACTGACGAGCCCTTCACGCACCCGCATGCACTCGGCCTCCTTCTTACAATTCATAATACAAGGCTCATCCTCAACCTCGTATGACGAGCCCCTTACTATTATCGACGCCTTCGCCGCACTCCGCATGCATTTCGCCCATCGCATAATTCATATTGACGCAGGCTCGTCCCTCAACCCGATGGACGAGCCCCTACTATTCACACTGACAAGCCCCTTCACTGACTCCAAACGCATCTGCTCCTTCCCTACTATTTACATTGGACGAAGCCCTTAATAACTTATCTAATGAGCTCTTCCCATACTCGATCAACCACACTGACGAGCCTCCATCAATACCCTAAGGACGAGCTTCACTCGCTCCAAGCATCGACGACCTCACCCACAAAAACCAGCCAACACCCGCTCGGGACAACGATACATCGTCTAATCCTACATAAGCCCACTCTCTAACCATATAAGCTGGGAACCAAGCCTGCTCAAACAGATAGTATGCAAAATTTCAAATGTGATACAAATTTAAATTGCCGAGACCTTCAAACTGTTATACAGCTCAGAAAAAGAATAAAGATATCTCACTAGAACACAAGTTTTCAAAAAATGGGTATTTATTGAAATGGGGCGTTACATTGTATCAGCCCTGTGCCCAACAAAAAGTGGGGAGAGGTCGACATCGTGAGCATAAATGAGTCTAAGAATTCGTGCATTAGACGATGAAGAATGAGTAGCGGATCTTAGGTAATAGCCCCGGGAATAATTCGACCGAAGACTCCCTCGCCTCGTCGCCAGGTCAAAATTGAAATCTAGATCCGAGTACGCGCGGAACGACCTTCCGCTGAAAAGCGAAGCCACCCGTAGGCTTCCACCAGCACTCGGCTCGACCTCGCAATTGTCCTGATAACCCCGTCCCTTGAGCAACCAAGTCGACTTGTCGATGAAGATTTGGCGCCAAGAAGCTCACTACATTCCTCGCTCACCGCCTTGATAAATTTACAAATGAGGACTCACGACGAGCGGGGCCTCCAACAACACTCGCTCAAGCCCGCTGGTGCTACTCGAAGGTTTTTCTTTGACGCCTCAAATCACCGGCAGAACTCGCGTAGCTCCACCGAAGATCCTGGCCAGACGCCCCGAGGGCGCGAGCTCCTCCCTCACCATTTGAAGCTCACTCTGGACAGATTTCAACCCCTCCCGAGTCTCTACCAACTTATCTTGCGCAGCTTGGAGCTCACCCCTAACCTCCCGAAACTCGCCTCAAATTCTTCACAACCACATAAGCCCGACTCGCTCTTCTATTTTTCTCGCCTGAAAGCATGAGCCACGGCGTGCGAAGATCGACTCATTTACTTTTTCTTGGCCATATGTCGAAGCTCGCTCCTCGTAGCCTCGGCCCGTCAGAAGTGAGAAGCCACTCACAGAGAATCCGGCGATCTTCACATGTTTTATTCGCTTAAATTTTTATCTAGCCAGTCATTCAACGGGTGGCGTACCGCATATCAGACATGGACATAAGGTTCAAGACAGATACATGGAAATAAACACAATTGGCGTACTTACCGGGCATCCCGAAAGACAATGCCAAAGCTTCATCAACCGCAACTCTTCAACTCCCAACGTCGCACTCCGTGGAGAATGTAACAGACGGCACTCACGCAAGCTCCTAAGACTAGAGAGCAAGAAGCCCCGACAGACCCGGGCCTGCTTCGATTTCTTTTTCGTTTCCGCCATCCAGGAAGTGACTTGGCATTGTCCGGGCGGATTCCATACTAAGTATAGGCGTGAGCCGCCGCCAGCTGGGCAACTGCACTGGAAGACCATTCGCTTCTCGATTTACGTGCTAGGGGAAGACAAGAAGGTCAAAACCGTGGGGCGACGCTGCTCCAAATTTCAAGCAGAGAAGGAGGTGATGCCCCGATTCTTGAACCCACTAGGGTGGCGACGCCGCTCCAGCCTCCGGGCGGTGAAGAGGAGGGACGTGACCCAAATTCCGAGCATCGCCAGGGCGGCATCGTCTCGTCCGGCCCTCGAACAGGAGAAGAAGAGACACCTCAGTCGAATCTGGCCGAGCCGACGCCCTTCTCGGGAGCTGGTTTTTCCTTCACACCGGCTTCCGAGACGTCGCCCAATGAACTAAAATCTCTCCTCAGAGGAGTGGCGCTAGTGTGGCCCAAAGGAAAACCTTGTGGTAGAAAGAGGCTGGGCCTCAAAACAAAGAGGAACGTGCAGCAACGGCAGAGGAACTGGGAATGTTCGACTTTATCAGCCCTGCGTAGGAACGAGCAGAACATTCCTCCAACGCTAGAGCCACAGCAGCATCTTCGCCGCTAAGGTCAAGACGAACATCCAAAAGGCCATAAAAGCTTAAGGTCGGCGGCATTCGATCGTCTTTAGACAATCAAACCAAAAGTAATACAAACACTCACTTAAGGTTATCGGGATGGCCAATGTCCCGGGCACACCTGTGGTGTCATCCCTATCAAGAGAGTCATACTCCCAGTTGGAACCACTAACGAAGAAATATCGTCCTTTCCAGGACCGGTGCAAAGAAGCGAAGGTCCAAGATTACCGCAGGAGACCCGTAACGTCCGAAAAATAAATAAACCTCTGTAGTAGCCATCTGACCGGAAAGATGGAGGAACAGAGCCACATGGGGACGCCAAATTCCTCTGGCCCTTAAAAAGACCAATAAACCAACTAAAATACCCCTAACCATCGAGCTAATCGGGAAGGGCAGATGTTGAAGTGTTGAAGAACTTCTTTGCGAAGGGATGCAAGGAAAGCGCACGTTATTAAAAGTAACTTCGTAAAAGGTGACTACCGTGCACGAGGCGATATAAAGGTCAAACATCCGGGACATATATTCTGACACCAGAGAGGCCGATAACGCCTCAAGAAAAGTAGACTCTATGAAGGACCAATCTTTACTAGGCTCGCAAAAGATGCCGAACTACGGGTCTTGAGGAAGTCCCCGACCCCTTAGGATATTTGATCGTTTATCTTCACCCTACCTAAGGGAAGGGAGGCGCCTCGGGAGGCGTGCCGAGGCCCAACTACCGTCAACAAACGAACGCCCCTGCCCCTCGCCCGAACTCAGATCATCAAGAGTCATCGCCGACACGCAAAGAGGAAGAACGATTTGACCCATGACGAAGCAAACAAGAGCAAACGAAATCCGCACGACCGAACCCTGCAGCCTCGCCGTGATCAACTCAGTAAAGAAATGACAGATCGTGGACGCTCATGCCTGTGGAATGAGAGGGAAGTAAGGAAACGCTTAAAGGACCCAACACTAAATGCATGAGAAAATCTAGAGCGAAATACAAGAACACCAAGAAATATAAAGACAAAAGTGGGAGTTATGAGGCCAAAGGAAGTCGAATCAGCGTCGATAAGAAAACAAGGCGTAAAAACAGTGGTATATGAAAACAAGCTTAAACTCAAGAGCCATCATTAACGCACCACGGCGACTCCGCCGACAAAGTTAATTAATCCACATCCGCTGCATACTCCGGGAAATAACAACCGTCATAGATTAATCACGCTCTTGCTCCACGCTAGCCTGCATACGCGGTTTGGGCAACTCGACGGGGAATAGAATCGACTAAGTATCCCACTGGCACTCGATAACAATGGGGTCTCGTGCTCGCCTGTGTCCTCCCATAATGTACTCGAACAAAGGCCCAAATTACAGCTCCATAATGTGTGATTCGAGGAACAGGAAGGCCCATACATAGCCAGCCAAACCATATCTTTACAAATAATGTAAGATAGAATATTCTAAAAGACGCCCTATTCATTCAATCAAGTCCTATTATAAAGGGACTAGTGCAATTAAGACCATTAATTGATAATTTCAATGAGGAAGGAGGATTATTCCAAATAAACTCCTTTGACTAATCCATTACAAATCTAAGGTCGATCACATGAGGAAACTTATCCTCCAAAGGAAGAACCCCTTAATCATCATTCAAATCGATGAATATCCATTATAAATACAAGGCCAGCCCAACACTAAAGGTACGCCAATACTCAAGCAATTTAAAGATTCTCTTCTCTCGTATTAACCGACTTCTAGGCATCTGAGCTGCCCCGCGAAGCCCCCGCCGCCTTCTTCCTTCCTCGGTTCTTCAGTGAACGCGCCGCATCCAGACCCTGTAGATCAACATTACAGCGATCCTTCCCCAGCCCAAACGATCCAAAGATCCTCCGGGCTTCAGCCCACCGCCAGCCTCGTCCAACCCAATGCACTCGCGCGCTCCGCACCCTGGGCCCGGCTGAAAAAAAAGGCATCATCAAAATAAATAACATGTCATAGGTGTAAATGGTGTTATATGAACACAGATGATGGTCAACATGGAATGGTATGAATGGAAATTATATGTAGAAATGGAAAAATTATCCTAATTGGCAACGTTGCATTAGTTTTTATACGTAGCATGACATAGCATGAAATGGTATTTCAGCCTTTATATGAACATGATTAATAAAGAAGGTTGGGTGTGTGTATTGGTATGGTCATCCATCATCAATGCTGATGAATGCAACTCGCATTCTGAGTAATTAATAATATTCACTATTTAAAATATAAAAAAGAAATATAAATAATGTGTGTATATGGGAAAGTAAAAAGGGGACTGGCAACCCTCAGTGAAAAGTCCGGGAACATGGGCAGAGACCGCAGATCCGGAAAAGTTCTATAGGTGTAAGAGACCCAAGGTAAGCCGAAAATTTTTCAAGGCCCAAAGAAGACACACGGGCCATGGTTATCACATAGACTTAGTCAGATAGGAGTCGAGATCGACTGTAGATTATTGCCCATTAGCACTCGGTGACAAGTACCGGTGAGCTAGTAAGGGCTTGATATATGTGTGTCATTGGTAGTACTAGTGGCTATTGTCACACTTGGCATAGGCATATGTGAGGGAGTCGATGAGTTACTCGGGATATGGGCATGAAGATGCTCCATGTAACAGACATACATATTTATAGATATTTTCACTGGACGTATGGGTTGGTTTTGACCACACAGGCAGAGTTGAATTGGGCGGAGTGGAACTTTAGGAGATTATCACTACTGGGTATTGTTTCACCTGGTTGATGGACCCTTTCTGTATAGGAGTTTAGAGGGAGATGGGCTCGATCAGGTCGTGATTGTGAAGAAGGGCCAACATGTGGCCTTGACAATACTTTGTAAAAAGTATTTTAGTAAAATAATTGAATACCCTTTCGACCATTGTATAAATAGCTCTGCATGTACTATGGTAAGAGTGACTGTGATTGACCCTATGACCAATTAAACGCTTATTTTCATTTTAGATTAAATGTGAATGAATGGGTCCCTAGAAGGATGTCTAAATTGGGATATGATGTATGGTCCCTGGGGTCGAATATCATTATTTCTTAGACCATGGATGGTTTATGATTATATTGTTATTCAGGTTGTATGTTAGGTAGAACTCCCCGAACAAAGGAGGCTATGCCCCATTTTTTTGAAAATATGAATTTCGATAAATGGGACACAACAAGCAGATCAACACTGAACTACGTGACTACGAAAGCGACGTTGTCACCGACCTCAGACGGCGCCACACATTTTGATTCCCCATGACCGACCCTTTGGTCTTCCCTATTCTCCTCTCGTTTTTTCCCTTTCTTCTTTTCTTATCTTTCATTACTTCTCATCTTTTTTTTTTCTTTCATTTCTTCAGTAATTTTCATTTTCTTCCAATATTTGCTTTTTCGTGTTTTTCTTTTTTTCTTTTGGTTTTTTTTTGCCTTCTTTCCATTTCTCTTCCATTTTTTTCTCTCTTTCTTTTGTTTTCCTTTATTTTCCATTTCTACTACCTATTTCTTGTAGTTTTTCTTTTTCTTATTCACATCTACTTCCTTCATCAGCACACTATGGTTGGCTATACCTTAAGTATCATTTACCATATATTTCATTATCAAACATTTTTCAATCCTAGGATTTTCAAGGTGATAGCTTGTTTGTTTTCTGCCGATTTCTTGTGGGTTTCGATTTGTAGTTAGTGCCCTTGTTCATTCGGCTGTCACTGCCCGAGTAGAATAGGCTATTGTTAGGAGATCGGTTTTGTGTTAGGTTGATTTTTGATCATTAATACAATCAATTCCTGATCTAGATTGCAAGAATTATAGGTTGTAAGATTTAAATCTATTATGTTTTTTTTATTATTTGGCTTATTTTGCCTCTTTGTTCCCTCTTTATCAGTCTTGCTTTACATGGGTAGGATGACTCTCAATGGGAGACCAAAAGTCAAGATGGGAGCAATTTTAAAGCAGACAATGGTAAGTAATGGTTGATGTATGTAGCAATGAGGCAAGAGTGTTGATGGGGAAGGTTATCACATATATGGGGAGATTTTTTTGTAGAAATATGTGGGTGGTGGCTGGGCAACAGGAGGATTTTAGATGTTTTTTTCTCGGATGTATGCTATTGGAAGCTTAGTTTGATATAACAGGAACAACTATTACAACCTTTGTTTTGGAAAGGAAAAAAAAATAAAAAAGAAGAAAATTTTTTTTAAGGGATCAGAGAAGAAGGGGGAGGACTAGAGAGGGAAACAATTGAAGGATTAGGCTTTTGAGGCTTGGAAAAATCCAACAAGAGGTGAGAAAAAGGAGATCGGAGACAAAATAGAGGCAAAAAAAAAAAAAGAAAAAGATATAGATTTCTGCATGGTTTATAAGCTCTGATATCTTTTTCTCTCTATCCTATTCCAGTCTTCACAAAGAATGGAATCTTTGGCATTATAATTTGTTTCTGATTTTCGTTCCTGGTGTTTATCAATATTTTATTTAAATAGTTAACTTTTATATTAACACCTTTTTTATTTATTAATTCTATTCATTAGTAATATATTTTATGCCTGCATTTATTTATTTTTCTTATATACATTTTGTGTGTATTTTGGGCCTTTATTATATGCACCTATTAATTTAGGTTCAATCCATTAGGATCAATCTATCCACTTTCTTGGGGATCAAAACCCATCTATCTATAGCCCAACCTCGCTTCATTGTAATTCAATCTTCTCTACCTTAAAGTGAAGCGCGCATTTTTAGATTCAACTCCATCGTGATTGATTCATTCTTACTTTCTAGACATCCAACCCATCTACCTTAAGGCCTAATCCATTATATTCCAACTATTATGTAGGATCTCAGCAACCCATTAGGGTTCAGTCACACTTGTTCCAACTCATTATATTATTCCCAAAGTTCTCCCGTACCTAAAGCCCAACCCTCATATTCCAACTCACCCACTTTAGGCCTAGCCCATCTTAGGTCCTACCCATCTACTTAAGGTTCAACCTATTAGGTTCAACCCATCTACCTTAGGTCCATTCCATCAGGCCCAATCCATCTACCTTATATTCAAGCCCACTAGTTACACAACCCATCTACCCTTTTTCCAACTCATCTACCTTACACCTAGCCCATCCTTAGAACCCATTGTCATGTCAACGCCACCTCATCTAAGACCCACCACCACATCACTTGGGACACATCTTCAAAATTAAAATCTCAAATGCAACATGAGGAATTGAACGCTTTGTGGTTAATTAAACACCTTAACTACTTAGTCTACATCTCTTGCTTTAAACTTCTCGCTAGTTTTAAATAATATTTCATAAATTATCCTCCATTTTCATAAATTTTGGAGCTTTTTTAATACTAACCTTCAAATAAATATTATTATTATTGTTTTAACTTTCACTATTATTTATGTTTCTAGATAAAATAATACTTTCTTTATTTCCAGGCCCTTTTAAAGTTGGGTCATTTTGTTTAACTTCAAATTTTCAAAATCACTTTCCCCACTTTACAAAAATCATTTTTCTTAAGTTCAAATTTCAAAATCATTTTCTTGCACTCTCTAAAAATCAAATCAAAAATATTTTTCGAATTCTCTAAAAGGCCAAAATTGATTTTCTTTTTTAATTTATAAAAATGAGTAAATATATTTTTTTAATTTTCAAAATTCAAATTTGGTTTTTTTTTATGTATAAGAGCGAAAATTTTTTAGAATTCAAAGATTCAAACTCAAGTTTCTAAGTTCTCCTAGTCAATGATTTTCAACCCGATTTAAAAAATTTCTAAAACTACTTATTTCCCTATAATTCAAATAAAATAGGAATCATGTGAGTCGACTAATGTTACAAATAAATGGGCCTGGTGGGGGCCCAACATCTCATGTATCATTTGAACAAATAATTTGCCACTTGGTTTATAACCTTCTTTTTTTTTTTTTTTTATAATTTAATCATGATATTTGTTATTGCACTAATCCTGCTTTATATTGATAATCTTTTTGATTTGTTACCAAGGTACACACTCTTACCTCATTTGACTTTAATATTTTTTTTCTCATTTATTATACGTTTAATGTGCTGAGATGAGGAATTGTTATTATTTCTTAGTATCTTTAGATTGATTTATTAGTTACAAGGTTAGTCTTAATTTGATTATTAGAGACCTAAACTTAGAGGCTTGTAGGGTACTACTGCTTGTCATTGTACCTTCAGCCTTTGAATTAATCATCGAATCGCCAAAGCATGAAATCTGGGCTTAGCTAATGTTTAAAACAGCAAGCAAGAAAATGTGGTGGTGGTTGCCTACCGCCTCCGATGCTTAAGAGATTAGTCACCGGGAGAGTGAAATGCATTATTCATTCGGCAGAGTCTCGCCCTTTTTCGGTGGTTACCCTTCTTATCCGTAAGAAAGACGATCCTATTTCCAGAGTGATGATCTCCTTCCAAACTGAAGGGGAAGGTGGTTTTTTCGCGCGTTATGACCGTTTCCTTTCATTGTAGACAGCCAAGTCGTGTCTCGTATTTTTTGCCCATGAATGCTTCACCACCTCAAGGTGGCTGTATGACTTATACCTCGCTTCAGCGTCGCAGAGGTCATTCGGATGCTCTTTAAAGTGATGATAACCCACCAGATAGATTTCAGGTATCCGCCAGCGTGTATATGCCCCATCGACCGAAAGAAAGCTGCAGGTTCGATTGGCCTAGTATGGGAACAAGTGGGACAATTAATGTTGGTATAAACAATCAGAATTTTCTAACTTTTTGATTCATGATTCGATGTGGTCAAGCCAGATCCCTTTCGAGGCAGAGGTTTCATAAAAGACTTAGGGTGGTGATCTTTGTGCCAATTAAATTTTGCTTTTCATCATGTGGGCTCTGCTAGGCGTTGTTGGGAGCTTCGACTTGATGATTGTCAATGAAGGATGATTACAATAGACGCTTGAATGTGATTTCCTATATGAACCAGGATCAAGATTATGGATTGTGAGCACAATTATCCTTGTCGTAGTTGCTCTGCTTGGGTGGTTCGAAACTCAAATGGAATCCTTTGCAACCAAGGACACCCCCTCCCAAATCATCAACATGGTTTTTTACGTTTTTCTACCTTCATAGGATCTTTCTCTCAACCCTCGCTTCTTCCTCGCTTTTGTCCCCCAGCTATCTCTTAGCATATTGCTTGTTTGAGCTTGTATTTGTCCGAATAATCATGTAATCATAATATGATCACTTTGTTAAAAACATTGTAATTACTACAAACGCCCTTTGGCATGATTAATGAATTTATATTTCTTGAAATTTCACAGATTTAATGTAATCGCCCCAAGCCTCCCACCCTGCCAGTGACAAGGACGATTTTTTAGGCCGGTTGCCATGATATTTGGACATACGCTTTGATTGGAATGGGCTTCTATCTAGAATAATTAGTTGGTCAGCACCCATTATGTTTACTAAGATGACACATGGGTTCACGAGTTTGGCCCACGCTGCTTGATACCTGCGCTCCTAATAGGCGACCGCTGCCAAGATTTAAACCGGCAATGATGTGGATGAGTCGGAGGGGTGCATTAATGCATCCACAAAAATTTTAGAACTGATAGGTAGCCATCATTGAGTTTTTGCTCTTCTTCTCCCCCGCCATATTTGTGCTTACCAGCTTTCAGTTCGTTTTCTCGTGGGTACGTCAGGATCAGACTCTATTATGAACCGCTTTTCCGCACGCTGCTTAACTTTCATTTACGTGGTGGGGCACTGCCTCTGGCGTGTTGCATCTTGTTACGCCGCTCCGCCATAGGTGTTTTGGGCAGGCGCCAGCCTAGGTCCCGGTGATCCTTGCTTAGGTTCGAGATACTCTGGCTTTCACTGGCCAGATAGTTGAATTGATTTTTGTTCCTCACTCCTCCTTGGTTTCACAGTAGAATGCAGAGGCTTCGAAGTACCTCCACTAGTCAAGGTTTGCCCATAGTGCCAGGACCTATCCTGGGGATGCCTTCGCAAGCAAAGATCATCTCTATCCCCTGATCATGATAGGTTTGAAAATACCATGGAGTGTCCCTGAAGGACATCGACCACCCGATGGAGGAGCTGGATGGAGTACATTGGGGTGAGAACACAACGGAAGAGTTTACCTCCCGGAGCACCATACAAACAAAGCCGCTCTGGCTCGCCTTGTTACAGCTGCATTTCATAATGCCTGCCCGGAGAGAGTGTGAGCAGCATACAATCGTAGGAGTAAGAGCACTAAGTGTCACATTGTAATATTTTGAGAGAAATTAGGAAATATAAATTTATGGAACTGAATTTTGTGTTAATATGAAGAATTGTCATTATAAATAGGACATGAAGGTTAAAATCATGAGTAGAGATGGGTCATCATATGAATAACAAGAATTGATTTGCAATATTAAAGTGTGGAGGACTTGAGTTATACTAAAGAAATATTAGAATATAAAATGAAAAACAAAAGCTGCACCATTTGGTCTCCAAAGGCTAGGGTTCACGTTGGTGAGGTGAGGAGAAGAGAAAAGAAGAGGAAGAAGATAAAGAAGAAGGAGGAAGGAGAAGAAACCAAAACCAAGTATGTTTTTGCCTTGAAACTGGGCATTTGGATTCTTATGCTTGGTATGGAGATTAGTTGTTCTTCTGGGTCTGGAAGTTTTGTGCAAAGATCACTTAAACCTTTGGAATTGTTGGGTTAGAGACTAAAACCCTTAATTGGTGGAAAATAACCATGGAATCATCACATTTTATGTGGTTTTGTTAAAATAGTTCTATGGACCTAGGAAGAGTTCTTGGATTTTCAAATTTTGTGTGTTTTGTGGTTCGAGGTTCCAAAGCACCAATTCATGATGAGTTGTTTTCGATGATTTGCTGATAATCGTGTTAGAATTATAGAAGTTGTAAGTGAAGTGAATGGTGTCAAAGTGGCAAAAGAAGCAATCGGGCAAACTGGAGGGTGCTCAGAAGATGTACAAAATGCACACCCCACCGTGAGGCCAACATGTATCAGACATGCCAACATGCAACATGTATCGTGCATATCCGGTGGTGTACCGGCATACGTGCCCAAAATGCCTTAATGCTGTTTTTGTGTACTGTCTCGAATTTCCAGGTAATAATCGATAGTTTAGGAACCTTATTAAATGATTAAGATAGGTTTACTAAGATTGTGGACTAGACGAAACGAAGGCAGAGCTCTTCACACGAGGTGAAGCAAAGCTTCGCCTCGGTGATATTCGTTGAGTGTGATTAAGTCTAGGAAGTATCGCAGCCATATTTATAATGCAGGCTTAATAATTTGTCGCGTATTCGATTGAGTGTGTAGGTTAAAAGCAAAGGAGGGAAAAGTAGTGGAATCGTGCTCTCGTGTTTATAAGTATACGCAGAGTGTTCTTAAACTCATTTTCCAAATACTAGTATATTATTATTATTATAAACTGCTTTTATATCGGTATCATGGTTACTGTAAACCATTTTCAAGAATAAGCAATGAATTAAATCACACAAAGGGTTTTTATAACCATTTTTGAAAAAGCAAGCATTGGTTTTAAATTGTAAACTATTTTTCACTGTTACAAGTAAATGGCTTTAATAATTAAAACCATTTTTCGCTGGGGCAAACAAGTAAGCAAATGGTATTCAATAATTAAACCATTTTTCAAGCAAGCAAGGCAAGCAAATGGTTGGAATAATTAAACCATTTTTTCAGGTGTAAGCAATGATTTTAAATTGTAAACCATATTTTTCAAAAAGTAAGTGGCAGAGTGTTGGGCAAAAGAATGTTTGCAAAAACAAAGCCTTCCCAGTTCTAAGCAAGCAAACCGATCGAGGTATTCCTAGCGCAGGCACTGGAAGTTAGATCTAATACATGCATGCAGTTTTGCCTTGTCGGCAAACATAGGTCATACATCATGCATTTAAAGGAGACCGTGGCACGCATAGAGTATATAAGGTTACGAGTTTCTAACTAAATTACGGTGATGGCTTAATATCGAACAATTCCACCATATTCAACGAAGGTGACGCCGACACAGGTCCTTCCAGCACCGTTATCTGCCGATGCACGTGCTCTGCGGTTCACTAGGGTACAACAAGCAAAAATAGGCTCAGTGGTTGATATGTTTTATACCGCCGATATACGCTTTGAAAAATCAACCATTGGTTCACACTCTGGCCGCCTGTGCTCAGAGTTTTAAACAAACGGGTTGAGCCTGCATCTCGCGAGATTTCAAACGACGTTGAGCCAAGCTCCCGTGGATTTTATAGCAAACGGTTGAGCACGGGCTCCAGTTTTATTTTCAAAAGCATCGGTCGAGCCAGCTCAAAGATTTTTATGAAAAAAGTTTTGAAATTTTAAACCAAAAAGTTTGTGAAGGTTTTAGAAACTTTCAAGCAAGATAAAGCAAGCAAGCAAGAGAAATTTTGAGAAGTTTTATAAACTTCTATGCAAGCAAGCAATAAGGGTTTTGTAAGCTTTTAAAGAAAAGCAAAGCAAAGCAAGCAAGCAAGTATTAAAAGTTTATTAAGCTTTTAAAAGCAAGCAAGTACAAAAGCAAGCAAGCAAGAAAGTTTAGAAACTTTAAAAACAATGAAAGCAAAGTAAAACTACGGAAAATATTTGTAAAGAGAGTTTTACATTTTGAGAGATGTTATCGGAGAAAGCAAAACATTTTATAAGCATACACTCAAGGCTCGTTGCGCTCATTATTTTTGTGTTTAAAGCTATTTCCAGTCTGAGGCACTCGGACCCAGTGGAGCGGTAGGATTCTCCTGACATTTGTACAAGTGTTGTGATTAAGAATATTATGTAAGGAAAAGACTTTGAATATGTATAATGGAACATATCTATATACATAGTTTAATTTTGTGAGAATGTGTTGGTATCTTTGATTGCCTGTTGGATATAATATAAATTGGATGTATCTGAGTTGGAGTGCTCACAATATATGCAGCCGTCATCTTCTTAGAAGTTTTAATTGTAGATTTTACGAATCCCTAAGTTGATAAATAAAAGAAAATTTTTATAGGAGGTTTAAGCAAGCAATACGGCCGGCTTCTGAGGGGATATCTAGTCATTAGAATTAGGCTGAGGATTTACGTAGATTGGCGACCTGTTCTTTGGAAGGGGGTGGGGGTGTGTCATTTCACCAGGGCGCCGCCGGCCCTCGTCCATCCTAACACCGTTCGGATTCTAACCGGATGCAGTGTATTGAACCTCTTGTACCAGCTTAACCTTTCATTAGTTGAGATTTGTTTTGCATATTCCTTGAAGGTAGCATAGGGTGGCCGAATGTCCATGTCGGCCTAAAGTTCTCGACTGCAGTTTGTTAATGGACTCCCTGATTCACTTAAGATGGAGGCGAAGGTGCCCAAATGCGATAGGGGGCAGGACTGAACCTCGAGATTCCTGAGCTTCCATTTGGTGTGCCGATCACGATGTTTCCTAGGTGTGTGGGACCCAGGTTGAGTGTAGCGATGTGTGTGCATGCATATGGTGCTATGCATAATTGATTGTGGATTATTGGTGCGAGGGGAAAGAGCCCGAGAGGGGTGGTTAGTAAGCTTGGGTGGAAAAGGCAAGCCTTGAGAAAATGCCATTTATTGGAGATTTATGAGGCGGGCGCCATTATGGGGTTCTTCACTTTAAAGAACCTACCCGATGTGAGACGGAACCCAGCTCCCTACAGTCTTTCGATCATCCCACGCCCACTGCTTTTGAAATTATGGATGGGGAACATTTTGTTACTCCTGACCTGCTAAATTTAATTGCAGGCAGAGCGTCACCATCCATGGATCTGGAGATTTGGAAACATCGATTAGGGAACTAGTGTCTGGACCGTCGGTCCATACGCTACCGGTGAGAGGTTCAGTGCTCAGCTTGCACTGGTCGGGGCTTAAGCGATAGCCTCCCGAAACGCCTTCCCTCACCATGAAAGGGGAACAATTTTGCCCCCCGAGCACTAAAGATTAAAATGAGAGGGACAATTAAGCGACGGAATGCTCCAAAGACCCAAGTGAAAGATTTTGTTCCTTGGGTGCATCCTGAATCTAGTTGGCCCTCGAATTTGGAAGAAGGAGAGGAGGAGGAAGAGATGACAAGGTTGCTTGGCCAGAGTATCTTTGCCCGGGGAAATGGAATCGACAAGAGAGTTCTAGAGACGATCAGGCCTAAGGATGATCGGCTGCTACGGGATGAGGATCGAAGATACGAGGCTGGTGTCATTTCGGGCTCGCGAGATGGTCGAGTGACCCGACCAGATCTGGAGGATGTTTCTTGGAGCTGAAGCCACTGTTCAGTTCTGCTTTGCGCCGCTGGTGATCTGCCTCTAGATAAAGTGAAAGCCCGACGGACATACCCCCAGCTTGCAAACCGAGGAGCAAAATTTGTTGCTTCAGTCCAGATCTTTTGTTGAATTCTATCTCCTCATCAGCGACCCAGCTCCTCGATGGAGAAAGTGGCAATGCCCGGGCTAGAAGGTATCAAGCATATTATCCATCGTTGGAAGCCTTTTAACCAAGGCGAATCTGCAGCTGATCGTCTGGATGATTTGTATCCGAGAATGCTACGAATGCTTGTAGCCGCTCGGGTCGGTGGATTGGGCGAAGAGTATTTCGTTGTTGTCCCTGCTAGTATTATAAAAGAGGATCTTCAGTAGATAATCGAGAACGGGATGCAAGTACGCAGCAAAACTACGTCGATGATTGAGCGGCAGGTATTAATACTCATAAAAAGTTAAGCATCAAATCACAGCCATTATTCTTAATATGCTTCTTCATGACGTCGGCGCATCCTGAATATGGCCGCTGGCATCATAAATTCCTAATTCGGTTAAGGGACGTGAAGCCGGGCATGCGTTCGATCGGGGCTTTCCGATCAGGAGATTTTGAATACCTTTTTAAAGGAGGCTCGGTTGAATGCCCAATGCTAGGAGTTGGAGGCTAAAGAGGTGTGGATAGGGCGGCCCAGGCTGAGGTAGAGAGGGAAGCCACCGGCGTGAAGCGGCGATGGTGGTTAGAGGCCCGATCACGGGTGGGCGGTGCCGAGACACGAGATGGAATCAGTTGGCGGGTCAAACGTCTGTCGCTGCCCCCAGAGGACGTTAATTTGACGGTCTGAACTTGACTCTGTTCGGTAAGCCTTGGCTCTGTGAGCTTGTCAAGGCGGAGGAGGAGGAATTGTTGTCTAACGGGATGGGCAGTATCTTTAATCATAGAGCTCAGGGCTAGTAAGGAAGAGTTCTCAGCTTTCCAGGCAAAGGTGACTATGGAAAAGAAAGCGATGGAGAAGGAATTTGAAGCGAGTGGCGATGTGATCTTTAACTATGGCTATGGATTTTGTGCCTTTGCATCTGATATATGCGGGAATTGAGCCATGATCAATTTGCGATACGATCTGACAAGTGGCTACCTCCGGAGTTTTTTATCAACCTGATGCCCCTAAATTGCTTCCTCCGACCTTCGGTCTGCGGCTATTGGAGGAACCACAGGCGAGAGTCAGCCTGGCGTTGATGATGGGATAGACATCCCGTCGGAGCCTCCAGCCAGAGTAGATGAGGAATCCCAACATTCTTTGTTGAAGTAGGAGTTTAAATTTTGCGCTTACTGACCAAAGCCTTTTTACCTTGTTTCTTTTCTTTGTATCTTGACGTGCAAGACCTCTTAATTTAATTTTTGACGAATGTGCGGTCGATTGTGGATGAAATAGTTTCTTCTAATTTAGTTGAATAGCTTAGATTGATGGCCAACTAGGTTTTGGGCCGGACGTGGCATCATTGGGGCTTTAATTATGAACCAGCTAAGAGTTAACCATTACTGGGCCGGATAGGTCACTAATTGTATTGCGCTATTTGGACTTTTATGTGGACTAGTTAGATGTTATCAATCCTGGGCCGGATAGGTCATTTATTGAGCCTTCCGGACTTTTATGTGGACCAGTTAGATGTTGTTATTATCTACGAAGTAGGATAAGTCATTTGCGCACCGTCCCGGACTTTTATGTGGACTAGTTAGATGTTAACTATCCTGGGCCGGATTGGTCATTTACTGTGCCACCCGGACTTTTATGTGGACCAGTTAGATGTTATCTATGCTGGGCCGGATAGGTCATTTATTATGTCATCTGGACTTTTATGTGGACCCGGAGTTAGATTAGTATCTGACGTAGAATAGGTAATTTCTTGCGCCATCTGGACTTTTATGTTTACCCTGTACGATGAGAAAAATGGACAAAAATGTGTAAATATTGAGTCATCCTTTATTGATAATACCTTTTAAGATGTATGACATTCCACATTCTAGGCACAGGGGTTCCATCAGAAACTGGCTAAAGCGTAAGATCGGATTCAGTAGAAGCTCATAATATGAGATACTGGTCCTTCCCAATTGGGTTGGAACTTTCCGACCGCTGGGTCGGCAGTATTTCCGAATACCTTTCTTAAGACTAGGTCTCCCGATTGGAACATCCGGGGCTTTACCCGCTTGTTGTAAGAATTTTCCAGGCGGCGTTAGTAGGATGCTATACAGATTGTTGTTAATTCTCGTAGTTCATTAATCGCGTCCAGGTCCTTGATTACTAACTCTGCATTTTCCTACTCGGGCATACCTGTTCGAATGGTAAGCATGCCAATTTCTGTAGCGATTATAGCTTCCATCCCATAAGTAATCGCAAAGGGGGATATATCGGTAGATCTGACGGTGGATTAACGTAAACCTAAAGTACCGGAGTTCATCCACCCACATTTACCTTTAGCGAATCTAGCAGTTTTTCGGGCGATCAACGAGGGTTTTATTAGAGATACGCTAGTCCGTTGCTTTGCGGATACCGAGGGGTGGAGTATAGCTTTTTTATTTTCAATTCATGGCAGAATTTTCGATAGACCCGACTGTCAAATTGGGGACTGTTGTCGGATACAGTTGATCTAGGGATGTCGAAACGATAAACGATATTTTTCCAGATAAATTGAGTAACATCCTTGTCTTTGATCAATGAGAAGGCCTCGACTTCTACCCATTTACTGAAATGGTCGAGTTCTTGCAAACGGCAATTTTTTAAAGAGTACGGGGTGATGGGCGACAACCCAGGCTATGTCGATCCACTGATAGGCGAAGGGCGAGGGCTCGAGATGGAGATAAGGTCTTACACTGGTGATTTCAGGATGGGAGCTAGCCATTGGCAACGGTTACATTTTTTTGTATAATTGATAGCATCAGCTCTCATGGTCGGTCAATAGTACCCTTGAGTGTGAGCCCTGTGTGCCAAAGTTCTACCACCTGGATGATTTCCACATATTCTCTCATGTAGTTTAGATAACACATAATGGCCTTGTTCGAGATTGTCGGGCATTTGGTCTAGTTGCCCAGGGATCGTCGAACAATTGCCCATCAATCAAGGAAAATCTAGCTGACTGGACTTGTACCTTGTGGGCCTTATCCTTCTCATTAGGGAGTTCTCCCGTGCTGATGTAGTGTATTATGGGGTCCATCCATGAAGGGAGGATCTCATCTACTTGGCTTACTTGGGAGGGAGCGATTGAGGAAAATGGCTGATAGTAGATGGGCAGGAATATTGTTTCGGTTATTGGCAGAGAGGCAACCACAATGGCTAAGGCGTTCGCTTTATCATTACAGTCCCTAGGAACATGTTCCAGTTTCAAGTGAAAGAACACTAGCGTTGTTTGCAGGGACATATTTTGCCATTCGGGGGTCTCGGGATTTGAATTCTTTGTTGACCTGCCCGACGACTAATTGTGAATCACTCTGAACAAGGAGTTTGTCGGCATATACGACAACTGCTAGTTCAATTCCGGATAAGAGAGCTTCATATTCTGACTCATTGTTGGAGGCGTTGAAGCAATCCAGTTGCTTGTTGATTCTTTCCCAGACCAAATTTCTATTATGTGGAGACCAATTCCTAGTTGCTGAGTTTGTCTTGATGCTCCATCTACATTAAGTGTCCACCAATTCAAGTGTAATGCCCGAAAAATACCTTAGAATTTTTATAATAATTTTATTATATATATTTCAAGTATGGATTGAGCGAGCTTGGGTTTCTGAGAAAAATTGATAGAATTGATAAATTGTGAAATGTAAATTGAAAGTGTGAGCATATGATTTAATATTATATGCTAAAAATAGGAAATTAGGTGGGCTTTAGAAATGGCTTGAGTGAAAAGGCAAATATAGGAAAATTGTAAGCTAAGGGACCTAAGGGTCAATTGTTATAAGAATAAATGTCTAAGTGAATTTATGATAAATGAATGGCCAAAGTGTATAATAGGAGACTAAAATGGAAAATTGGATTTATTGGGTGGCCAAACAAGGCCTTATGAGGAATAAGTGACTTAAGTCCAAAAAGGAGAAAATGAAAAATAAGAAATGGGTTTGTAGGCCAAACATGGCCTTACACTTAAAAGGGATTTAAAAGACCAAACTTGGTCTTAGATGCTCATATTGAGCAAAACTCGTTTTTGAGAGAAAGAGAGGAGAAAATGGGTGAGAAAAGCTAGGGTTGCAAGAAGGAGTGGTTTTGGTTGGGTTTGCTTCCCATTTCTTACCCTTAAGAGATCAAACAACCTACAAGAGGAGATTTGAAGAGATAAGGTAAGAAAAATCAAAACCCTAACTTCATTATTTTTGATTTGGATTTTGGTCAAAAGTCCTAACTTGAGGGAAATGGATTTTTATTAATTCTAAACCACATTTGGAGTTGTTTTGGGTGGATTCCATGGTGGATTTTTGATATGGGACGAATTGGAGAAGGTTTGTGGAAGAAAAATGTGTGAAAATGCCAAAATCCAGCATTTCTGGGCAAAAACCCGTAGGTGGTACCGGTACCAAAGAGTGGTACCGATACCAAAGAGTGGTACCGGTACCATGATGCAGTGGGCAAGTGGTGCGGTGCCGCAAAACCTCTGCGTACTTGGTGAGGCTGCAGTACTTGTACGATCGAGTGGTGCAGAGTACCCTTACTTCCAATAATACTGTTTTGACATATTTTGCAGATTAAGTCAGTAACATTTAGAATGTTTAGGGACCCGAAGAAATGAATAATGGGGGTTCAAATAAGGATAGAACTAAGTGAAAAACGTATTATACCTCGTCGCCTCGGCTAAGCTTCGCTTCGCCTCGGCAAGTTCGTCTTTGGGCAGACTTAGTGTCTTAACCCAAGACTGATATCGAAAATAAACTTGTAATTCACTAAAATTGTTTAACAATTAATTATCCACTAAGAGTGGTGTGATTGTTATTGACTAGGGAGGCGAATTGATGATCGCCTAACCTAAGGCTAGGATCGAAGAAGGAAGCTAGATCAAGCGGCTTAGGTTTGTTTTGACTCTATTCTTATTTCAAGTATTTTGGTAGTTTACCAAGTAAATATGAAATGAGTACTTAAATGAGTATATGAGATGAGTACATGAATGAGTATATGAAATGAGTACGTGAATGAGTATATGAAATGAGTACATGAATGAGTATATGAGATGAGTACATGAATGAGTATATGAAATGAGTACCTGAATGAGTATATGAAATGAGTACATAGATTGAGTATATCTTTGAAAAGATAATATGAAAGAGAATATGGAATTGAAATGTGAGATTTGAAAATCGAATGAATATGAATGATAAATCGAATTGTAAATGAATCGGTCAATTCTTGACATCTTGAATTGAATCGATATCTTGAATGATTGCACGGCGGAGGTGCACCGATGGCGTGCGTCGATCCGCGAACACCGAAATTGTCAATGTCACTTGGCGGGATACCGTCGGCATCCGCGTCATGATGGCGTATGGCATTGAAGAAATGTCCCACTTAGCGGGATGCACCAATCGGCATTTGTCCTGATGGCGTATGACATTTAAGTGATACCATGTCGGGGTGCGACCAGCGACATCGAATCATGATGGGAGACCGAATTGTTAAATGTGTAAGCACATTACCGAATGATAATAAAGGCGGGATTCATTAAATGGAATCTGTCAGAAATGTGAATTGAGTAGTCAAAGTGAAATAACCAACATTAACGAGTGTAAATGAGATTTTTATGTATCTTGTCTATAGAATTGAATTATGAAATGGTGTTGCGTGAAAATGCATGTTGTGATATGGAAAATGATTTGTAAATTGAAAGCATGCGGAAATGAATAGCATGAGTATATGTCGATATAATAGGCATGGTTTAATGTGAAATGCATGCCAAGTTACATTGAATATTGGAATAGAACTGTATAGAACCACTGAGCATGAAAATGCATAGCGTATAGTTTTTATCTATGCGCAGGTTTTGAGTAGACAGGAAAGAAGATGAGATCGTGAAGAGCATAGTCATAAAGCGAGTTGCAGCGTATAAGTACATACCTCGTCATGCATATCATTTCTTTTTTGAACATGGAATATTTTGTGAACAATTAGTCGAACTTCAAAGAAATGTCTTGTTTTGTATCTCATTTTGAAAGGGCATAGAATGCCTTCACTTTGTAGTACATTTTATGGAAATGTAAATGTTTATTAGGCCTACCATTTTGAAAATGCTTCAGCGCCGTCGAAACCTAAAGAGAAATAACTAAAGAAAATGTTTTGATAAGATAATTTAAGCATTCGGAGTAAGCAAGACCGGTTTGAATCCATGACTAAGTCGAGCCAAGGATTTGGGTAGCGGCAGCTGAAAAAAAGAAACTATAATAAAATGTAAAATAAAAGAAAGAAGAATTGGCAGCGTTCCGGGGTTTCGGTTCGGACTATCCAATAGAGTTGGGTCGGGCTTGAGAGATTGCTACATCGAGCTTCGGGTGTGTTTGGATTTGGGGATTTACGCTATGAGTCGGCTAAAACCTACCTTTTTTTATAGCCTTGACATCTTTGGATGTCGTACTCACTTGGTCGATCGCCCGGCAAGCCATTCTACCCGAAGAAGTCGGGCTTATGGGTGTGCTACGAGGAGAGGAAGGTCGGTTAGTACCGCGATGGGGTGTGAAGTGGCGGAGTTTCTTGTTTGCTATTGTTTAAGGCTACTGCTTTCGAGGTGGTATGTGGTTTCAGCGTCGGCTAGGGATTTGCTAACGAAGAACACTGGCTTCTTCCTTATGTTTTTATTTTCTTTGAATACGGCGGCACTTACTGCTAACTCTGAGACTACCAAATATACGAAACGTGTCTCGCCAGCGTCCGAACTCTTGAGAATTGGAGGCTTGGCCAATCTTATTGATGCGGGTGAAAGCGATCCACACTCTTCATTATCCGACTCGATTGGCTTGTAAGGATGGAAAAAATGGCTTAGAGCGATCTGTGGCGGGAAATAAAGCGCCTAGGGCAATAGCCGTCGATCCGGTTATTTGTAACCCTTTTAAGACTTGGAAGTGGAGATTCTAAAATAGCTTGAAGTTGGGCGGGGTTGGCCTCTATTCCTCTATGAGTCATCATGAATCCTAGGAATCGACCTGCACTGACCCCGAATGCACACTTTGTAGGGTTGAGTTTCATGCCATATGCCCTAAGGAGCTCAAATGCCTGTTGCAGATGCGTAGTGTGATTCGAGCGCTCCTTGGACTTTACTAAGATATCATCGATATATACTTCCATAGTTTTTCGAGCAGCGGCTGAAACATCTTAGTTACTAGTCTCTGGTAGGTGGCTCCGACATTCTTTAACCTGAATGGCATTACGTTGTAGCAAAAGAGCCTATGTGGGGTGATAAAAAATGTTTTCTCTATATCAGGCAAGTGCATGGGGATCTGATGATACCTTAAAATGCATTTAGGAAGGACAACATGCCATGCTCAGTTGATGCATATTGTCACGATCTATGCGAGTAAGGAAAGTTGTCCTTAGGACACGCGTCATTAAGATCATGCGAATCGCATACCTCCACTGCCCCCTTTCTTAGGAACTACCACCACGTTGGCAAGCCATTCGAATATTTGACCTCTCTGATAAACCCAACTTTCAGAAGATTATCCACCTCGGCTTGGATGACTTGATGGCGGTCTAGGTGGGAGCGCCTTACTCTTTGCCTGATAGTCTGGTGGGTGAGACAACATTTAGCTTGTGGGAAGCATGCACGGGGCTTATTCCTATCATATCCGAATGGGTCCAAGCGAATACATCGGCGTTAGCTTGTAGTATTTGTTGCAATCATGCCCTTTCCTCTCCGGACAGGAGGGAACTAACATAGGTGCACTTACTGGGCCCGCTGTAGTATGGACTCGGGGGGATCTCTGGCCAGCTGCTCCTGTCTTCCACGGTGACGACAATACGTGATTGCTATTATGAGGAGTTGAATTTCGGGGCGAGCTATTGAAGGGTTTCACCTTTCACGCTCACACCTTGATGGCGATAACGCTAGCGGCGGCTAATTGGCAGCCCTAAGTCGACCTGCGAATGCGGTCGGATAAGCGATAGTTTGGTGGTAGGTTGAGGGGACTGCTTTCATAACGTGTAACCAAGCCCGATCCACGATAGCATTGTACCATCCCAAGTCCTCAATCACTGAAAACAATACTTTCTATGTTATCGACCACCTTGTGGAAGAACAATATAGCCCAGATAAGTGTAGTGGCCCAGTTGAACCGAGAAAAAAAATTATGCAAGTCGATGAGATGGTCTGACGGGACTTTCATCGCTGGGTGGAAGGTGCAACAAATCAGCCTGTATTTGCCGGGATCCAGCAAAGGACTAAGTAGCATCAACATTGTTAATACACAAAGTAAGTACAAAGCGCATCATAATGAGGTAGTGGCCTGCAGTCGGGTTATAGGTGGAAAGGATATAGAGGCCGTCCAACCCGGTTGGTGCGTGCACGCTCTCCGAGTGCGATGGTGTTTATCGGGCTCGATGGGCGGAGTGTGGAGCATTTTTCTTCATCGTTTGGACTGGTATTGGCCATCGGCTAGGCCTCCCAATATGAAGTTGATGGTGGGTCGGGGTTCAGATGGGTGTTCAGCACCAACAATTGCTTTGTCGGCTGCGGGGGGGTTTTGTTCCGTAGTCGGCTCGAATGTACCTTCTAAGGTGCCTAGCCTGAATCAAGTTTTCTACCATGAACTTTACGCTTTGGCAGCGGTTGGTTTCATGGTCGTGGTCCTTGTGGTGTCGCTCAGAGTTGATTGCGATCACGGTCGCCCTCATTGGTGAGGGTCATTTAAAATCGGGGTGATCCCGGATGAGAGGTAGGAGCCGGTCATAAGAGATGTTGAGAGGGGTGAATTGGGGAGACTTCCTCCTTTTTTCTGACTGTTCTTGGGAGCGCTTTTGATTCTTGTTCTTCCTTTCTTTAGTTGGCAGCTGCGGTTACCTTGATGTTCTAGCGATTATCATTAATATTTGAGAAGTAAGCCTATTATCCTCCCTTGTGGAATACTTGTCTTCTTTGTCGTCTGATTCTTCCATTATTCTGAAAGGTGGATCAGGGGATAGAAGACTGAAATAAAGGGTAGTAAACTGCAAAACTTCTTGAAGTTACGTAGGTTGCGTCCATCTTTGTAAATATCAATTTGTTAGACTGACTTGTCCAAATCGTCAGATGAAATCGGATAGATTATCTTCCTAGCGAGGATGGCACGGAGTGGTGATGTTTCCTTTTTGTCGGACCGAACATAAGTATTGGGAGATGAACGCTGCCCATAGTTCGCTAAATGAGTTTATAGATCCTCTCGAGAGTTTGTGGAACCAGGCCAGAGCGGGCCCCTTCAGGCTGGCCGGGAATACCTTGCACAAGAGGCGGTCATTTCCTGCGCTAAGAATCATTGTTTGGTTAAAATGTAGCATATGGTCGTACAGGTCAGTAGAGCCATCGTACATAGCAAATGACGGCATAACGAAGCCGCGGGCGGGGCGCCGGGGGCAGCGGGGGCATAACAGATAATATGTGGGCACAGGGGTGAGACTGACATATCCTCTAGCCGGACGTGAAAAAGAAACGGAAAATCTGGGGCGGAGGGTGCCGATGGGTGATACTGCGGGCGAAGTGAGAAGCCTTACCCTGCCAGGACATGCACATATTAGTGGGCCAATTTCGAATGGTGTCTATCTCTACTGGCCTCTCTTCGAACCCGATGGCGCGCGCCACTGACGGATCAGTTGGATCAGCGTGGGGGCCTGTTTTTGGATTAAGCCTCCGCGTTGTTCTAGGGTGGTGAGAATTCAAGGAGTGAAGGCTTCAGGAAGATGGTCGTTGTCTGGCGGGGATCACTTTGTGAGGATGGGCTCTTTACCCTTATTTGGCAGAGTTGGGGGTGTAGGATGGATAGGCCCTCGCGAGTTTTCACCCCGGTTAGTCTCAGACGGGTTCGCAGGCGTTCATTCTCCTGTTGCAAGAAGTTTGCGTGCTCACGTAATTTGGCCATCTGTTTGGCCTGTTCCTCTTGCTTCGCCTCCATCTCTTGGTGCTAGCGGAGAAACTGATCTTCGATAGGCTGGTTCGTTAGGTTGCTAGACATGGCGACAAACTCCGACGGTCTGGTGGAATGATCGGGAACTACCAAAGCTTCGGGGAATGGGAGATCACTTGGGATTGGGTGTACCCTAGCTCTCGCATATCGCCTAGGAGATGTCTTTCTTGGCGTTTCCCACAGACGGCGCCAATTGTGGCATCTTGAACTTTCTGAATCACTGAATCGTTGAAGCATGAACCAACTAGCGAATGCCTGCAAAAAAACAAGCAAGAAAACGACGGTGGTATGCTCATCGCCTCAAGCCTTAGGATTAGGTATTCAGCCGGAAGAGTGGCGACCATTCATTCAATATAGAATCTCGTCCCTTTTCTTCGTGACCTCCTTCCTTTTATCTAGAAGAAAGAGCGATCCTATTTCCGCTGGAAGTAGATGATCTCGCCTTACGGCGGAAGGGAAGGTGGCGTTTTTACATGTGTGCATGACTTGTTCTTTCTTTTGGATAGCCAAGTTGTCCGCATTTTCTACCCCATGAAATGTTTGACCACCCTCAAGGTGGTTATCTGGCGTGACTTATGCGTCGAGTTCGGAGAGATTAAATGGGATGCGCTTTTTAAAGATGATAGTAGGAGTAGATTATGTATCAGGAGAGTATATGCCTGCCACGATTGGGGATGTGTGTTTAGTTTGACTTGTAAATGATAACGATTGGGCGAAGTAGATTGGAGCCATTATCTGTGGTCCTCGGTCGGTAGAATGCGTTGGCGGGAGTAGTTAGACCCACGGCAGTATGCCGTGCCCGATAAATGCGCTGTCGCGAACTGGGCTTCGGTTTTCTCAAACTTGCTTTTCCATATTTTGAGTCACATTTAGAGTTTTCTTTCTTATTTTGTTTCCCCTTAAACAAAAATAAAATAAGTGCAACCTCCAAACCGTTTTCAAAAATGGTTTTTAAAAAATACAAAAATGAGTTTCCCATTTTTAATGAAAAATGTATCATAGCCAAAATGCAGTGTCCACACTCTCCCAAATGCACCCTAAATCTTAATTAGTTTAAAGTTTACTTATCGCTCTCACGAATAACAAATACGTATATAATATTTACTTTAATATACGCAACAATTATACGTGCATCACATTTTTCTTAATTAGTAAAAATTCAATTTCCTCCATTCTTTGTTGACAGCTACATATATGATTAATAAAATAATCTTACCACATAATTGACCCTCAAAACCTTCATTGGTTATAGCATGAATTATAAAATTGCCTCTATGCATTCATAGTATATTAATTTTGTTCTTGAACTTTTTGAAAATAATATTACTTGCATGAATTACATCTAGTATGCCAAATAATAATACTCAAACTGTTTTCTTCAAAAATTAAATTTTGATGGAAAAATTCTAGTACATAAAATTATTTGATTGAGCATGATTTTTTTTTTAAATTGATTAAAAAAAATTATTATCTAAATTAAGAAAAAAAATTAATGCCTAGAATATTTAATAAACTTAAATATATAAATCGAATAGGCCAATCAACATGTGGGATGTATTTCTCAATAATGGAGGAAATGGGGTAGAAACCTACAACCTTTCTCGTCCACAAACAATGACTCTACATAACATGACAGTCCCCATAATAAGGGAATGTTAGAAGCATTGGAATTTATATATGAGATAACTATATAGAAGGGACAAATTCCAAATAGTAAAACTAACATTTTTGGTTGAAATCCAAAGACAAACATAAAAAGAAACATTTTTGGATAAAAACGTTGTTAAAGATTTAGTTATAATATGGGGAATAATAGAAAATGACCTAGATTTAGTTATTGTGTTGGTGATTTATTTTTATATATTTAGGGATATTTTTTTAAAAAAAAAAAAAAAAAAAAAAAAAAAAAAAAAAAAAAAAAAAAAAAAAAAAAAAAAAAAAAAAAAAAAAAAAAAAAAAAAAAAAAAAAAAAAAAAAAAAAAAAAAAAAAAAAAAAAAAAAAAAAAAAAAATTTTTTTATTTCAAAACAAGACATAAAATGATTCAAAGTTAGTTTTGTAAGATGTTAATTTTACAAATAATTTTATTCGGAAAGAGATATAAAATGACTCGAGGTTAATTTTATAAATAATTTGTATTTTTATCCATTTAAAACCAATTTCTCATATATATATATATATATATATATATATATATATGATGCTAACAAGAGGGGGATTCCACAAAATGAGCTTTAACAGGGAGGGAAACATGTAGGGGTCACATTCAAATGATCAAAGCAATGAGTTTGTAGGCTAGCTATTGGGCTTATTGAGATTTCCATTCATATATATATATATATATACTCCCTCTATAACACACACGCAAACCGTTGAGTGGAGCAACCACCACCACCACTTTTGGAGAGTAAATTGTAAAGGTGGCGTCATCATAAGCCCTTTTATGGGCGAAGTTGTGGCCCTATGTTTCCATCCAACACTATTTAATGGTAAATGTATTTTGCAGTTTAGCTAAAACAACCTCCACATGGCACCTATATTAATGATTTAGATAGTCTAGTCAGTGGGGTATACCTATTGTCTTTGGATAAATCTTTAAAACATCTTGTAATTTCATCTATCTTTTAATTTAATCTACACACTTTTTTTTAAAGCAAAACTTTTCTTATACTTTCATTTGTGTTTTAAAAATTTAAATATCTAAATAATGCTTTGAGAAGATTCTAGACTAGATTCCAATATTGATGTTATATGAAAACGTTTTTGTTTAATATTTAAACACTGTCGGTTCTAATAAAAACATTTTAAATAAAATTATTATTGAAAAAATTATAACGACTCATATTAAATCATATAAATATTATTTACTTTGAGCTAAAAAAACGTCATAATTTTAAAACTTGTCTTTAAATTAAAATATGTTTATATTTATATAACGTGAAAAACTTTTCTCATATATAATATAGGATATTATAAATCTTTCGTGCGGAATAATCATCTTTCATTATGTCCGTAGATTATGAGATCAAATAAACTAATACTCCTTGTGAAATTAAACAAATCCTATATCAGAGTTCAGGATCAACTCTAATATCATTTGTAACGTAAAATTTTTTGACAATAGTGAAAATTCTCATATATGAACTTTTGCTTACTTACAATTTTTAGTGACTCCTATGGGTAAAAAATATTCGTCCCTAAATGTTTCTTCCCACTGTATAATTGATTAGTACCCAAAAAGTGCTATTTTGAGCCCTATTTTTAATAGGTTTTAAGCGCTTTTTGTGTACTAATTGATATAATTAACCCAATTGACATGTTAGGTCCCTATTGTATTGATCGCATTCGAATCTTTGTTTTTATAGTTTTGAAGGTGGAAGCCAAATCGCAAGTGTCAATCAATCATAACAAAGTTGGGTTGGATTTCCATCAATTTCATATGGTTTTCATCAATTTCAACAATGAGAATGAAGAATATCAAGCGAAGAAATGAACCAGTGCGAGGAGATAGTAGCGGCGGGAGCAATAGAGAGCAGTGCCAAGAATTAAACTACTGTTAGATTTTAGCTATCATAAGCGAAAATTACTATGCATCGCGAGGAAATTTCAATTGGCCTGCAGTTTTCTCTATGATAGCGAGAAATTTAGCTATCATAGCGAGCCCCACTATGATAGAGAAAATCGCATTACCGAAAATTAATACGCTCTGTTTTGTGTTTAAACGACTCGTTTTGGTTTTCTCCTTTCTACCCTCCTTTGTAATTTTATTGTTTCATATTGTTTCTTAATTTCCTTTTGCGAGCATATATAAGTCTCGGTCTGTAACAAATTGAGACACATCGATCAACATCATAATAAATTTTGGGCTTTCGGCTCTCCGTTTCCCCTTCACTTCATTTCTTTCCCTTTCTTTTCTATTTTCTTGGTTGCCAACCACCCTCCAAGGATGACAACTTGGAGGATGAGTGGCTAAAACCTTTCCTCCTTGAAGGAAAAGGCTGCTAGGGGTAAGATCTGGAGGCTGCTGGAGGTTCCCCTGTTTTTCACGCAGGTATGCATTGGCAGTTTGTGTTTCCTTTGAACTCTAGGTTTAAATCCCCTAGATTCACCTTGAATGACCTTTATTTGGTAATCTTTTAGGGTTCAGTGGATGCTTATTACTAGATCCACTGATATTCATTAGTTACCCTCTATTAATCATTGTAAAGTGAGTTAGGGAAATTTGTTCTTCATTGTCGGTGACCACTGCTGCTCAGTAAACACCAACTTTCAAAAGGATAATTATTTTGGGTTAGGTTGTATAGCTAAATGAAGATCCGGTTCGGGAGATGACTATATGTCATCCTCCGACGAATGAGCCAGGGACACTCTCGGTTAACCTAGGATCTTAAGCCCGGTACTCAATGCTTGAGTTCTTTTATATTTTATTTAGTCTTGTACCAGTTTGAAAATCTATCAACTCCTGTTTTTACCTAAACCTTAAATCAAACCAAATTCACATTTTGACTTCACTTAAATCATTTATGCAAGAAAAACCCCGTGCGTGTTCTGACCTGGAAATATTTATCTGCAGGTAACTTGGCTGCGACAGTAGGAGAAAATAGGAAACAAGTACTGTTGATTCAGGATCTTACAAAATGACCGCGAATCAAATGGCGTAGTCAAAGGATGGTGCCTAAGTCATTTGGCCAGGCTGTGGAACACTTGCGATCATCACAATCTTGGTGGTGCTTTTATATTTTATTGTCATTTTCTTTTAGTTTCATAAAAAAAAAAAAAAAAGTTGTTGCAGGACTGTTTTTCTGTGTTGTTTTGGGTTGCCTTATTTTTACTGGATTACATTTTCTAGTGGTTTGAATTGAGAGCAAATGGAACCCCCACATGAAGGCGCAATACAATCGGAAGCCACACAGGGCATATATGTCAATGAGGATTACGAAGCCAGCCATGGCAAAGTCAACAACGTGGAGAGAATCAGAAGATAAATTCCATGAGGGATTATAGAAACCAATGGATGAGTTCACCATATGGTAGTGCTTACAACCATAGTTGGGGGACTCACACAAATTCCTCATGGGAATCAAGACCTCCACAATATGCACCTCCTGAACCTCCATGTTATGCCTCCACTTCTCAACAGCAGCAACCACCAACCCCATCCCCTGTTGAACAAGCCATCCTGAACTTGACGAAGCTAGTAAGATGAAATTTATAGAAGGAGCAAGAGCGTGTTGTCCATGTCGAAGCGACACAATAGAGAGCTCCCTAAATAAGAAATTGGATGGGTTCCAAAGTGATCAAATTGGACATCTGTGAGAATCCATCTCAAGCTCACGTCGGCTTGTTCATCGAGAGGAAAATCCGAAAAGGAGAGGTGTGACTGACACCATGGTGGAGGAGTAGTGTCAACAGCAGGGGTTATCTGAATCCTCATATACTTGTGTTGTTGTTTGTCCATGGGAGAAAGAAGAAGCAATCCCCCTGTTGTTGACTGAGGAAGCAGTGGAAGAACACCAAGATCACAATTTACCCACACCCCCTAAGGCTGATTTACCATCTGCATCACTTGCACCACAATCCCGGCCCAAAACACCTACGCCGAGGCCCGGGCCACCTCTGACCCGCGCCAAGTGCACTTCCTCTGAACCATTGCATACCACCTTATGCACGCAGCAGGTTCAAACGCGGCACACCTCCCCCAGCTAAGTCCGACCCATCATTGCACGCCGTGTGAAACTTGAAGATTGATGGCGCTTATGCGAATTTTGCCACTACATCAAAAATAATGGCATTCACTCACATCGCGTAGCACGAGTGTTTGGTTGATCTTTGGTGGGATTTAGACACACGAACCCTGCATTTTTGAGCTCCGCAGTTCCAGCGGCCTCCAAGGCCTAAGGAAGTGGTTTGGGAAACTTTGATCGCCAGCTTTGTTTTAATTTTTCTTGTCTTATTTTATTTTATGGTATTTTATTTGGGATTACTAATTTTTTTTCTTTTTAGATTTTCACTAATTTTAAGTTAATATTTGTTCTAACATGTTTTCACTTTAAATTTTCATATTTTTTCTTGTGTTAATTTTTGGGTTTGGTGGGAATTACAGGCGAGAATGAAGTCGACAGCGAGGATAGAAAGAGGTGGCAATTTTAAACATGGCATGTGACATTTCTCAATGATAGCGAAAATTTGCGGCGATAGCAAAATTTCGCAGTCATAGCAAATAATTTTCGCTATCATGGCGAAAATGCGTACGGTAGCCCTCCTTTCTGACTCAAAATAGCCAGCGATGAAATGAATTAAAAAAAAGCGTCTGTTTCTATTTTTATTTTATTTCTATTAAAAAATTCAAAAAAATTATCCTCAAAAAAATCGTTCCTATTTTTATTTTTATTATTATTATTTTATTTTATTTTCAAAAAAAATTTCGCATAGTGTTCGCACACATAAGCGGTCGTATATTGTAGCCACCGCTATGATCCCATTGTTTTTGCTTGCCCCATTTTGTTTCGCTCATGGCACCATTCAAGCCGTTTTAGCGTTTTTGGTACCGTTGAAACTTAGAGAGTGTAGAATCCAAATAAATCCTGATGAACAATTTTGAAATTATTATGAAGGTGTAATTTAAAATGCTTAACTGGTCACTTTTCCTCTCTTTCTTCTCTAACTTGTTTGTTTAAAAGCCTGACAGGTGAATAAGGTGTCGATGGAAAGCTTGTGAAGTATCCTATCCAACAACGACCACATCTCATCAAGGAGGTAACACTTCCTTCCCTAACTTTCCAATCCGAGCTCCATTTCGAACACTAAGATGTTTGGGTTGGGGGAAGAGTTAGCGAAGGAAGTGGCTTTTGTATTTATGTTTTTGTTACTATTTTAAGTAAGCCCATTTTGTGATGTTGATGGCTTCTTCGGGTTCCACTTTCTATAAAATGTATACTACTCTGACTTACTTTTCAAATTTGGACCATTTTGTAACAAAATTTTTTGTGTGTTTTGCCTAGCTATGGATTTGAAAAATTGAAACTTTGTCAATTCTATTGATGTTAGATTGGTTTTCATGCTTAGTTGAGTGGATGATCCAGTTGAACTTTGGTTCGCTCGATGAATTTTTCTTCACCTTTAGCTAACCACACAGAGCACATTAGGTTTCAATGATAGGCTGAAAAACTGCGCAACCTCCTTTACTTTGCAATAACCTATCCTAGTGTTGTTGACTACCTTTAATAGGTTAAGGACCCATGTGGAAAGAAGGCGTCGTCTTGAAAAAAAGAAATAAAAAGAAAAGAAAAAGAAGAAAATTTTAGCGCTGCCTTGAAACCGAACACGATTACGAGGGGTATATGGCGAAAGCCTTTAAAGCTGGTGCCTGAAGCCTTCAACGGATTAGAACCACCGACTTAGTGCTCGCTACATGGGTGGATGGGTAGAGTTTAGCAAGTTGTAGGTAATAGAGTCTTGAAATCATTCGAAGTCCAGGGTGAAACCTGAAGAGTTTGTGGTCGAAAGATCCTTATGACTTGGTTCCCTAAGCCTTAATTGGTTGGGAGTCATCAATAGATCCCCGTTACATGGACTTTGGTGAGGTCGAGTTCATAGCATTGCACCCTACAACGCAAAAGAATTGTGGAATAGAGTGGGTCTGATCTGGCCCAGGTTGGTTAGCATGCTAGGTCGTGGTAGTAGCTAGGTTGGGGGGAGAGTGCAGTTTAGTAGTTTATTGTTGAGAGCTGATCAAACAAACACTTAAATTTTGGTGGAAGTTTCTGGTTGATTCACCAAGAAGGAGGCTCTTTTAATACTCAATTTTGTATGGCATTCATTCTCTCATGATAGTTATTGTACACGACATTGATGATTCTTACTTAAGGTTAGGCATTACTCATTCACAACCTTTTTGAAATATAATTTTTGTGAACATTATTTTGTTATCATTTTGTATGCTCTCTCTTTATTTCTTTCTTTCATTGCTAAGGGACTAGCAATGTGTAGGTTGGGAGTGTGATTAGTGCCCAAAAGTGCTATTTTGAGCCCCATTTTTAATAGGTTTTGAGCACTTTTTGTGTACTAATTGATATAATTAGCAATTGTCATGTTCGGGTCCTATTGTATTTACGATCGCGTCAGGAGTTGTTTTTGTAGTTTTGCGGGAATTGAAGCCAAATCGCCGTGTCAATCCAATCATAACAAAGTCGGGTTGATTTCCATCAATTTCATATGGTTTTCTATCAATTTCAGCAAGCCGAGAATGAAGAATATCAAAGTAAGAAGAAATGGAATAGTGTAGAGGGAATAGTAGCAGCAGGAGCAATAGAACAGTGCCAAAATTAGCTACGCTGGAATTTTCGCTATCATAGCGAAAATTACTATGCATAACGAAAATTTCAATTTTCGCTATGCCTGGATTTTCGCTATGAAAGCGAAAATCACTATGCATAAACGGTGTTTGCTCACTGTTTTGTGTTTTAAGCGACTCCAGTTTTGGTTTTCTCGCTTTCTCACTTTAATTTTGTTGTTTCATATTGTTTTGTAATTTCCCTTTTTCTGAGCATATATAAGCCTCAGTCTGCAACAACTGAACATCAATCAACATCATAATAAATTTTTGGAGAAGCTTTCAGCTCTCCCGTTTCCCGCTGCTTCATTTTCTTTCCATTTCTTTTCTATTATCTTGGTTGCCAAAAACCCTCCAAGGATGACAACGGAGGATGAGCGACTAAAACCTTCTCATGAAGGAAAAGTGCTGGGGAGTAGGATCTGAAATTTTATTGTTCCCTGTTTTCATGGTATCGTGAGTTTGTGTTTCCTTTGAACTCTGGGTTTAAATCCCTAGATTCTGTGAATGACCTTTATTTGGTAATCTTTTAGGGTTCGGTGGATTCTTTATTCTTGAATCATTTGATATTCGTTAGTTACCTCATTAATCATTGTAAAAATTGAGTTAGGGAAATTTATTTCTTCATTGTTGGTGACCAACGCTTAACCGATGGCTACCAACTTTCAAAAGGATAATTATTTTGGGTTGGATTGTATACTTCATCAAGATCCGGTTTGAGAGATGACTATATGTCATCTATACAGCAATCAGACAGTTCTCTCGGTTAACCTAGGATCTTAAACCCGGTTACTTGATGCTTCAAGGAGTTCTTTTATATTTTATTTCGCCTTATTTTCGGTTTGAAAATCATCGACTCCCTTGTTTTACCCGAACCTTAAAATCGAACCAAATTCACCATTTTTGACTTCACTTAAATCATTTATGCAGAAAAAAATCCATCCACATGTTAGACCTGGGCAGCTCTCTGCGGTAGCTTGACTACGGTAGGAGGAAATAGGAAACAAATTTTGTTGATTAGGATCACCCTCTTAGGTAACGCGAATCAATAATGACTCGAGAAAAAGTAAATTCCCTACTCTGATGTGTTAATTCTGGTAGAAAATATTGAATAATGGAAGAGTTGGAAAAATTAAATCAAGTTGGAGATGCTAGATTATTTACTAAAATCATGAATATTTATTGATCCCAAAAATAATTGATCGATAATCAAAAGACTTAATAAATACATTGTAAAATAATGACTTTATTGAAACAATGAAGTATATCAATTCATACTGGGTGGAAAACATACTTAACATAGATCCGGAATTATTGATTGTCATTTATTTCCAAAGAAATCTGTAGAGAGCAAGATCAAAGAGAAAGATGACTAGGGTTGAAGATGAATATTTCTTTCTCCCTAAAGTGTGTTTTACCAAACTCTTGTAAAGTTATAAGGCTCTGTTGCCCATATATATAAGCACGAGGAACAGTGAGTTTTAGTCGAATGAGGCATCGGCCAAGAAAGAGAAGATAGAACTATGTACCCATAGCTAGTTAATATTAAACCATCCCATAAATGACCCATAATTAACATGTAGAATTACACAATTAAAATTGTAATATGATTTTTCTTAGTCCATAATTAATAAATTAATCTAACATTCTTCCACTTGGACAATATAATCATAACTCAAATGCTTTCTCAATAGATTTACATAGCCATAACCAATCATATACAAATAACATATCGAGAGGATATATAAATTGTACATAATCAGGACGATACTAATCAAAATCATAACTCAAATGCTTCCAGAAAAGACTTACATAGCCATAACCAATCATGTACAATTAATGTATCGAGAAGATGCATAAATAATACATAATCAAGTACTACTAATCTAGAAGCATTACAATGACAAAAGTATTGATTTAATAGAAAGAAAAAAGAAATCATAAGATAATGACAAACGTCAAAATGTGCATGTAATAATGAAAAACATGAGTTTTCCTTAAAAAATTCATGGAAAGACAAAACTCCCACTAAAACAAAGAGTCTAGGCTCCAAACAATCCCATGTGGGTGATGTGTTCTTGAAACCCACAAATAGGTAAACCTTTAGTTAGTGGGTCTCTGGCGCATGCTAAGTCGTGGCGCGTGCTTTCGACTAAAATGAGGACTCTGCAGCTTTCTCTTTCACAAAAGGAGCTTCCACATCAATGTGCTTGGGCGAAGTGCTCTAGCGTTTAGAAAGATATAGCTATGGAATTATCGCAATACAATTTCACCGGTCTAGAAATGGAGTGAACAATCTCCAAAGCTGAAATGAAGTTCCATAACCATATTTCATGACAAGTAGCCTTATAACACGCCACATACTCTACCTCCATAGTAGAAGAAGCTGTAAGTGTTTGGTTGACACTTTTCCAAGAAACAGCTCCTTCAGCCATCATAAAGATTTAACTAGAAGTGGACTTTTATCATCCATGTAGCCTGCATAATCGGAATCACTAAAACCAACCACCTCAAAATTAATACGTATGCGCTATGTCAACATGAATCATGGTACCACTGAAGCTACCTGAAACTTTCTTATTTGCTTTCAGGTGGCTTGTGTAGGGATCCTCAAGTACCTACAGCTGCGTTAATGACAAAAGCGTATCAAAAGCATCATGCTGCAGTATACATTAGAGAGTGCGCCCTGGCGAAGAATAGGAATTGCTTTCATCGATCTCTCTTAATATCGTCGAGACGTGGCCGCTGGAAAATCTGTCACCACTATAGTGGTGTGCCTTACGAAAAGAACCTGATTGCATATTGAACCTTTTCAGAATGCATTCAATATACGTTTGTTGAGACAATCTCAAATGCCCACCGCCTAGGTTTTATCGCCTAAAAGTTTACTGTGTGCCTAAGACATAAGGTGCTTCCCTAAGATCCTTCATATCAAAATGGCTAAACAATAACTACTTTGTCTTAACAAACAGGTTAGTATCATTGGCTGCGAGCAAAATATCATAAACATGTAAAACTAAGAATATATATTTGCTCCCACTGACCTTCTTCATATATATGCATTGATCGACGATGTTCTTCTTAAAACCATTGGTGGTGAAAACTTCATCAAAATTGAGATACCACAGCCTAAAAGCCTACTTTAAGCCATTAATGAATTTATGGAGTTTACAGACTATGTGTTCCTTACCAACTTCCTCAAAGCTAATAGGTTAAGACATGTAAATATCCTCAACTAAGTCTCCATTCAAGAAAGTTGTCCTCACATCCATCTAATGCAACTCCAAATCAAAATGAATAACTATAGCCATAATAATGTGTAAAGAGTCTTTAGTGGACACGGGAGAGAAGGTTTCCTTAAAATTAATACCTTGTCGTTGACTGTAACTGTGACGCCCCAAAAATACCCTAGAATTTTTATAATAAAAATTATTATATATTCGAGGTATAATTAGACGACTTAGGTATTACGGAAATTTTAGAGGAATATTGATTAAATGATCATTGATTATAGAAATAAACCCAGTGAAAAAGAGAAAATATGGGAGAATTGTAAAATGGGGACTGGGGTCAGTGTAAATAAGTTTATATGTCTAAGTGAAAATAGGAGACTTAAATGAAGAATAATAGAAATGGAGGGACTAAATATAAAAAAATAAAATAAATAAATAAATAAATAAAGAAAAAAAAGAAAAAATCAAGGAAAGGACATGTGGCATGTAGGAAAGGGAGGAAGCACCTCTATTTAAAAATCTGAGTCAGAGTGATCGCCCAAGAAGGAAAAGCAGAGAAAGGGAGAGTTAGAGAGGCTCTACCTTCTCTCTAGATTTTTCGACGATCGGACCCGTAGGTCTCGGAGGTGAAATAGAGGAAAGTCCTTCCTAGTGTGAGCTACAAGTAGAGACTAGAATCGGAGGTTTCGACAAAATCCGTAGAGGTGGAGTCTTCTCTGCTTGGTCATTTCTACCAAGGGTTATTGGGTGGTTACCTTCCCTTGGGAATGGTTGTAGTTGCGTTTCAGCCCAAGGGAAGCTGCCACGGTGTGATGTGATGCATTAGCCAGGACATAGAGCTGATTTTCGGGTAAGAAATAAAGGGAATTTGGTAGTGGGTCCTTCTAGTAAATTGTAGAAACATCAGTGAACTTGATGTTAGGCTTTTGAATTTCTCAATTCGGACCCCTGTGGACTAAGTTATGGTCTTTTTACTGCGAACCTTGGAGTCAAGTGGGTGAGGTCGGTCATAGAAGTCGTCAAGTAGGGTGGCTGGACCTCATGCAGCGAGTCAGCAGACCTCATGCAAGAAGGTCAGCAGACCTCGTCTGTAAACTCAGCTGCGTCTGTAGAGCTTCGGCTCGTCGGGACAGTCAGCTCGTCAGTTAGTCCAGCTCGTCAAGGTTGACTACGCATGACCTCAACATCGGAAGGTCATATCTCCTTCGTTTGAACCCCGATTCGAGTGTTCTTGGATACCTTGACCCACATTGATCAGACTACGTTCATATGCCTGAGTAGGATAGTAGATATCAGGCGGGGTGATAGACTAAGTTCTGAGAATTAAGTCGCAACTCGTCGATTGGTCGACTCATTAGAGTTATTCAACGTAACCTCCAACTTCGGAAGGTCATATCTCCTTCGTTTGAACTCCGATTCGAGTGTTCTTGGACTCTATGGAAAGCCCATTGAGTCAAGAATACATTCATATGCCTGAGTAGGCTAGTAGATGTCAGAACGAGGTGATAGACCAAGTTTACCTAGATCATCTCAACTCGTCAGTTCAGGTCAACTCGTCAGGGTTGACTACGCATGACCTCCAACTTCGAAAGGTCATATCTCCTTCGTTTGAACTCCGATTTAGGTGTTCTTGGACTCTATGGAAGCCCATTGAGTCAAGAATACATTCATATGCCTGAGGAGGATATTAGATGTCAGGTGAGGTGATGGGCGAGTTTCTGAAGTCGGCGTCTCAGCTCGTCGGTTCGGGTCCCGACTCGTCGGGGTTGACTCGCATGACCTCGACCGGGTCATATCTCCATCGTTTGAACTCCGATTCAAGTGTTAGTGGACTCTATGGAAAGCCCATTGAGTCAAGAATACATTCATATGCCTGAGTAGGCTAGTAGATGTCAGACCGAGGTGATAGACCAAGTTTACCGAGGTAATCTCAACTCGTCAGTTCAGGTCAACTCGTCGGGGTTGACTCTTTGTGACCTCAAACCTTAAATCTCATATCTTCATTTGAGCTCGAATTTAGGTGTTCTTGGAATATATGGAAGCCCATTGGTCAAAGAGGCACGCCGCCATCGCAGTAGGATGAAGATGTTTGATAGGGTGATAGATCGGCTCGTCGGTCGGGTCGACTCGTGGTTGAAGTTTATTTGGTATGACCCTCGACCCGGAAGGTCATATCTTCTTCGTCCGAACTCTATTTCGGGTGTTCTTGGACTCTATGGAAAGCCCATTGAGTCAAGAATACTTTCATATTCCTGAGGAGAATAAAAGATATTTGACCAGGTGATGAATCAGAATCACGTCGGTCGAGGTTATCTCGTCGGTTGGTTGACTACATATGACCCTGGAGCTTCGGAAGGTCATAGCTCCTTCGTCAGAACTTCAGGTCGGGTGTTCTTGGACTCTATACGACCCATTGAGTCAAGAATTCATATATATATATATATATATATATATATATATATATATATATATATATATATATATATATATATATATAACTATATATATCCTATTGAATTTGGAACTCATATTAAACTCAGAAAATCAATCCTAACCAAAACTACTAGTACACATGAATAATATTGTTCTTTAATGGTTTTGGAATAGGGACTGACGAGGAGGAAAAGCCAAACTGAGATTGAGATTCCAAGGATTGGAATCAAAGTGCAAAAGATTTTGGGTTTGTTCTGCCAACTTACATTCTCGTCTCATGTTTTTTGGCATTGTTTCTCGGCTCTCTTCTTATTTCCAGTATTTTGGTAGTTTACCCAATTAATCTGAAATGATTATATGAAATGAACATATCTTTGAAATGATACTAAGAAAGTGCCTATGGAATTGGATGTGATATTTGAAATGTTGAAAACCGAATGACTATGAATGATAAATCGAATTGTAATCGAATCGGTCAATTCTTGACATTTCGTTTAATGATATGGAAATGAACCGCCTGAATGGATGCACTAATCGGCATCCGTCACGAAGGTACCCCGAAATTGTCAATGTCCCACTTGGCGGGATGCACCAATCGGCATCCGTCATGATGGCGTATGGCGTGAAGGAAATGTCAGCAGCGGGATGCGCGATTGGCATCGGGTAAGCGATGGCGTGGCATTTAAGTGATACCACGTAATGGGGTGCACCGGCGGCATCCGTCATGATGGGAGACGAATTGTTAAATGTGTAAGCACATTACGAATGATAATAAGGGCCGGGATTCATCAAAGCGAATCGTCGAAATGTGATTTGAATAATTAGCGAATAACCCGGCAATTAGCGAACAAATGGGTTTACATGTAATAATAACCAAATCTGCGCTAAATTGAATCGTGAAATGAATTGTTGCATTGAAATTGTATGATGTGATTTGGTAAATGATTTAGAAATTGAAAGCGTGCGAAAATAAATATCATGAGTATATGTTGAATTAATAGGCATGGTTTAATGTTAAATGCATGCTGAGCTACACTGGATATTGAAATAGAACTGTATAGAACCACTAAGCATGAAAATGCTTAGAGTATAGTTTTATCTATGCACAGGTTTCGAGTAGACAAGAAGGGAGACAAGATCGTGCAGCGCAGAGTCATAGAGAGAGTACGGTGTATAAGTATATATACTCCGTCATTTGCATATCATCTCTTTTGAACAAGTGGTATTTTGTAAACAAAAGGGTTAAACCTTGAACCTTGATTTTTGTATATTATTTTGAAAGGGGCATAGAATGCCTTTCTTTGTAAATGTATTTTGTTGTTAATGTTTATGGGCCCTCACCAAGATTGCTTTGAAATTTTAAATGATTGTGGGATTGCCCCGAAGCCAAACTAAGCTGCCAGCTGACTAAACAAATTAATTAAGCGTTTTAATTAAAAAATCGGAGTAAGCAGGGCTCGATTCGGATCCGCTTCGTCGGGTCGAAGTAGGGGATTCGAATTAGCGACACTTTTGAAAAGAAAACTTAATAATGTAAAATAAAAAGAATTAAGTCCCAGGGTTGGTTCCGGACCATGTTCTGGCTCGAGGCCGGGCTCGAAGTCGCTACGATAACCTCCAGCCACTAATCTTGCTTTATATCTCTTTAACACATCACTCTTGTTTGCACTTGGTCTTGAACACCCATTTGCATAATGGGTCTGTATTTGAAGCAAATCTGCAGCTCACTTTACTTTATTTTGTGACATGGAAGTCATCTCATCTATCATTACATCGATCCTGAGAGAGTTGGATAAAGGACTATTTTCCAATGGCTTCTTTGTAAAATGGTCGGATTTGATATATCCACCCCGTCATACTAATGCTCTTTACTGGCTTGAGACAATGTAGTCAAAAATATGAAAGTGCGAACTGTCGCCATTTTGACCTCCGCGCCCTCTTTGACCTTCTTAAGAGTATGTCAGTATTGCGTCTGAAACCTGAGTTTTACATTTGGAAACTCACGGACTACATCCTCAATTGGTTCATGGAATCGGTAGTGACTCACGGATGCAGTCGACACGGAGACTAGAGATCGGAGCGGAAGCAATAAGTAAGATTAAGAGCAGGTGTTCTTTGGTGACTTTTGGTGGTGTGTGCAAGGGAAATGGAAACACCAGGAACCTCTTGATCCACTCCCTGATAACTTGATAAAGTACCCAGCTAATGGTTTTTCGATCAAGTTTCTTGGATTCTGAGGTTGTACACATGGTATCTTCTACCACCGCAACCCAAAAACATGGAAGAGAGATGAAGGCTAGAAGCTATGCAGCCTGACCATAGCTCTTGAGTCTTAGAACAGGACTTGCAGGCAACTTGGGTTCAAAATATAAAACTTGTTTTCAAAGCTACCCATAGGAGAACTCATGTACAGTGAGGAATTGTTGATTGATAGCCCCAAGCCAATCTCCCCTTCCCTAACCTTTTGCTACCGAAGATTATGTTCGATTCTGCAACTTGATTGATTGATTTTAGACCAAATTTGATACAAGTATTGTGATAACTTTTTACTGCAGGACTAAAACTAAAATCCCCTTTGGCCTGCTTAAAATTATTGATGAATATGTTGTTTTATGTTTGAACTTGTTCTGTTGTTGAATCAATTTCTACAATTTTTATATAATCTGTTTTTATACGATACTGTTTGGTCTACATCATTGCAAGTGCACGGTGCGACATGTAATGAAGATTGATTACTCCAATAAATCCTCAGAATAAATAAATTTCACAGGGGATTGAGTGAAAATTCAAAGATCAGTACCCCTATTTGCAAGATCATCCTTAATTTAGGAACTATAAGCAATAAAGTGGACTAACTATAATTGAAATAAAGTATTTTGTCGATTTTTCTTTAATGAAAAGATATTTAAATCTAAAGGGATTGGAGGTCTTGTGGGATTTAATAACTTAACGGGATTGGGATCGGTGTTCTCAAGTCATCAGTACTATATTGATAAAAAACAGTATAGTCATGGGCTTGAATTATGGATTTGTCAAAGAGCAAAGTTGTGAGACCCCAGAAAATTCAAATTTTTTGAAAAATGGCAAAATCGTAATTTCGGTAAACATAAATTTTATAAGATGCCGGATGATGAAATAGGACGGCTAGTTGGGAATCAAATCTCATGAAATCTATTTCTACCATCTTCGAATTTGGTTGAATTAAAGATGTGGTCGATTTGCGATTTAGTCTGAAGTATCGGGTGCAGTAAAATGATATTTGATGTGACAAAAGTCACATATAACATGTACTCATGTGACATAAGTTGCATGAGTAGAGAAATGATGGGAACGGAGGGCCGAGATCGTGCCACGTGTCAAAAATCTAGAATAAGGGACATAAATGACATTTTTGAAAGTTAAATGAGGATAAGGACAAAATAGGGAATAGTAGTCATCTTCTTCCTTCAAAATAAAAGCCAAAACGTGAAGAATGAGAAGGGGGATGTAGTAGGTACAGATTTGAGGGTTTTTAGAGAGAGAATGAGTGGCTTCTCTCTAAGATCCTAGCTAATCTGACCGTCGGAATTCTTCGGACCAAGAAGTAAAGGTGTTCTACGCAGTGAGGGCTTCGCGTGGATATCGGTTTTAAGGAGTTTCGACAAACTCCATGAGGTAGGGGTTTCATTCTACTTGTTTTACACTTTATTTAAGTGTTTTGTAATGTTTGAGTTGGTTTGAAGGTGGTGAGAGCCGTTTAGATCCCAACATGGGACCGGGTGTGAGAATTTATTGGAGCTTGGTTGGACGGTTGGTCTTGTTAGGGCTGCTGTAATTGTATTATGCATTAAATTGCGTTTTGTGTATGAGGCCAGGAATGGCCATGAAGTCGGTTCCACAGAGGGCCATGTAAATTAAATTTACCGTGGGCGACCACTTGCTCTTTGTTCGTGTAAGCAGTCCGGATTTATGTGGTGGTTGGCGTCCATGATGCGGGTGCTTGAAATTGATGAAATGAATGGTTTGAGTTGTATAGGAATTAGTAGGTTAATGCATGAACTCTGTGTATTAACATGAGGTCATAATTATATGGAATATAATTGTGTGTGTAGGACATTGGAGATGAGTTTGTGAATAGCTCGCGTGGAGTTGATTTGGGCAGTCAGGTTGGTAGAAATTTGGTATATTGGTGTGGTGTGTTGAAATTACATAACATGTTATGTGATTATATATATATATATATTATCGTGAATGACATGAAATGGCATGTGCATTTCATATGCACGGGAGTGTCTAAAAGTCAAGTATAGGTTATGGCAGAAAATTTAAAGAAAAAGCGAACATGGTTGCGAAAGGAATTTCACGGGATGAATTTCACGAGAATGGGGTTGGGGAGACGGTCCAACGGATCATTTCGGATGAGGACCATGAAGTTGTTCGGAAGGTTCTCAACATTCGCCTCAAAGGGTAGTCCAATATTTTTATTGAAACTTCGGTAGTTTATTTTGAGAGCAGCCGAGTTTTGTTTTGAAAATGGTGTTTTTTCTGCATCGTGGAGCACGACGAATGTGAGTCGGTGAGGACTCGAGAGATGGGGATGGCATGGGCATTCAAGTAGGATCAAGTATTTACTTGAGTGTGTGTTTACATTGGAGCATTGCATATGCACTTGGAAGGAGGAAGTAACCCATTTAGGGTGATTCCTTCTCTTGAGTCATTCTTCCCAGATTAGAGGTATATTATTTTCGGTGCGGGGCGTTCGAGACGGCTCATCTGGCCAGATTTTGAAGAAAGCGGTTGTGGCTTTGGTGTTTTAGTTGGATACATGTATTAGAATGTTTTAAACTTTTTATATATATTTGTATAAAATAATTATTAACTCTTGAAACTATAATTTATATAGTTGATGTATATTGATAGTATTTGTTGTAGAAAGTGAGTGATGGTTTTACTGTATGTCCTCGATGTTGATGTTGGGATAGGTGGTTCTTGGGTAGAGCTCCCCGTACAAAGGAGACTCTACCCGATTTTCATAAGTGGTGTCGGGTTCCCCGACATCCATGATTATTCCGCGGGTTAACAGGTTGTCAACGGACCCCCGGGTTTTAGGGCGTCACAAAAGTAGTATAGTCTTGAAATGCACTTGTCACGCCCCGATTCGGTCAGAGCCGTTAATGGATCCAGGCCGGTTTCGGGACCTTGAGACCAAATCTTTTGGGACTCACACACGATTTTTTTTTTTAAAAACCGGGCGGTACTGTGGGTATGGCCCACGTCTTATAATATTCAAATATTATATACACCTGGCGAGTCCCATTTACAAATACAAAGCGAACTTTTACATTTAGTGAGCATGAGACCTACATGCTAGTGAACCACTTACAAGTGTGTTGGCTTGGTATGCGGAGATCTTGAGATGTCTTCTCCTGTACCTACGGATTAAAACCCGTGCTAGCTTTCACTGGCTTTAGTAGAGGAAACATGTATCTTATGCATATACCACGTTTAATCGTAAAGCGATAGCAGATAATATAAATTTTATGTATTTATATTATGAACTTATCACAGTACTTATTCTTATAACGAGACTTATGTGCATTCGGGACTCCGTAGGAATTCTGGAACTTATGTTTATGCTCTGAGTTTGCTTATTCGGAGAATTGCAGTAGGTACCACGAGAGAGATTACGGAGCGTATCTTGGTATTTCGGAGCACATACTTGTCTTCACGGAACTTATCTTGGTCTTACGAGCTTATCTTTAGTCTTACGGAACTTATATATGTATTTCGAATACGAAGTACCCGGCATGGTACTATAGAACATTTCTTGGTATAAAGTGTACCGTGGGGTACTACGAGCAAGTTCATATGCGGGTACGTGGGTCTGCTTGGACTTATACTTATCTTACGGGATCTGAAGTGCTCGTAGGTACTCCAGAACTGTGCTTATTTGCGTCTGAGAGTGCCGTAGGTGCTAGGGCAATCAAATGCAAGGTGCCGAGTAGGTACTACGGGGCTGTCGGATACATGTGGAACTTGCTCGGATACGAGGGAGTGCGAGTAGGTCTTGCAGACTAAATCAAATGCGGGACGTATTCGAGATACGGGGTTAATCGGAAAGCGGAACTTACTCGAGATCTTTGTAGTGCGGTAAGTCTTCATGCCTCTGAGACGGGAGTTAATCGAGACGGGTACCCATAGGTACTACGAAGCTAATCGAATCTGAAGTACGGAAGTAGGTACTCCTGAGACATATCTGAGAGACGGAGAACTTATCGGATGCGGGAGTACCGTGGAGTGCTACCAGAGCAGTCGGATCTGACGGGAACTTGACAAATCACGAGAGATGCTAGAGTGGTATTCTGAAACGAGATCGGGAATCTGAGGATAGGAAGCTTGTCGAATGCGGGAGTACGTGGTACCTCTGAGGCAGTCGAATCACAGGGACTTATCATGTGCGAGGAAGTGCCGTGGAGTGCTGCGAATCTGAAAGTACCCGTGGGTACTCTTGAACTTATACTTAATCTCTGATACGGGGCACCCTAGAGAATCGCTGGAAACTATCTGAGGATCTGAGAATTGCCGTAGGTACTGAGGAACTTCAGCGATTCTGGAATTGCCCCTGGGTACTCACGGAGACTTATTGGATGCAGACGGAGACTTGATCACATCGAGTGCGGGTAGGTCTTCACGAGACGGATCAAATCTGAGACGAGGGCTTATCGGATGCGGGTGCCGGGTAGGTGCTACGAGGACGGATCTGGATACGAACGGAGACTTATCGGATCGGGATTGCGTGGAGTGTAGCGGAACGGATCAGAATCGAGGGACTTATCATATGCGAGTGCTAGAGTAGGTCTTTGCCAAATACAAAGTGTGCCGGAGTAGGTCTTGCTGAAGCTTATACTTAATCACCCAGATGCGGGGCACCGTAGGTGCTGCGAGCTTATACGGATCTGGCGGTACGGCGTGGGTACTGCGGAGACCCGGTAGTTGCGGGTACTAGGTGCTCTGAGAACTTGTGAATCTGAGTGAGGAACTTAATCACATACGGGGAGTACCGTAAGGTGCTACGAGGGAACATATCGAATCTGGGAGCAGCGTATTGAATCTGGGTGCCCTTGGGTACTCTGAGAACTTATTCGAGATAGGGTTATCAAATGCGGAATTTTATTCAAGATCTTCTGAGCAGATCGGATGCGGGACTTGCTCCCGGATCTGGGTACAGTGAGTGTCTTGCCAAAACTCATTCGGATGCGGGGAGTACCGAAGTAGGTGCTACCGGGGTCTTATTCGAGAGACGGGCTTATCGGATACAGGGTACCGTAGGTACTACGGGACCTCTGACGGAATGAAATTTATTCGAATACGGGAGTACTAAGTAGGTACTAAAGAACTTATTCGAGATTTATCCTTATAAACTGTTTGACTTCCCCAGACTGATGTCACGGAATCGGTAAGACCGCAGTATGATAAATTGCAGAAGATACTATCTGATGCTGTAGATGCTAGTAGCATTAGTCAAGTCGGGAGTGCCTTAACTCCATGGGGCGGGAGTGTTGTAGCACTAATCGAACGAGTCTTGTGGCGCTAATCGGAGCAGGAGTGCGGTAGCACTGTCAGTAAGTACTAATTCAGGTGCTGACACTAATCGAGATACCCGCTGGGTGCCTAATCGAGAGTCTTGGAGCGCTATTCGAATCTTAAGTACTAATCGAGAGTCTTAGAAGCACTAATCGGGAGTACCCGAAGTACTAATCGAAGTCTTGAGACCTTGTCGGAGTGCCGAGTACTAATCGAGGTGCGAAGCACTAATCGGAATGAGGAGTCTTTGTGTCATTTAATAAGCTGGTCTTAGGTAGTTTCTGACTATGAGTTCAGTAACTTACTATCTTATAATAGGCCATTGTTAGCCACTTTATGCGTTCATGTCATATCGTATTCCATATGCTGGTAAGGTATGATGAGCATGTAATCATACCTTATTCATATATTCTTATTCTTCTATGAATCTACTTTACCCAGGAATTGGAGTCAATCCATTCGGATCGTCCAAACTTCGAGTTATGGCATTTCATGCCAACTGGTCGGTTTCTGGAATTTCTGAGGATAGTTTGAAATCTTATTTTCCAGTGCCTTGTCTTGATATTTGACACTGGATCTTTGTACTCCTTTAAAGATAAGATATTAAGGGTTCTATTCAACTGGAATCACCCAATTCGAATCTGGAACTCGAATACGTCAGAAACAACTCGGACCCTACGCTATGATCAGCGATGCAGGAAATGGGCTTGCACATAGCCTCACTTTGAGTGGATTTTCGACCATGATTAAGTTGGAGATCTACATTCTCTTAAAGTTTGGTTCTCCTTGAAGTCTATTTGCATTAGCCACTTGAATCACTCAAATCGGATAAGTAAGGAAGTTATGGCGAAATCACAGCGGTCGAAACTGGAAAACCAGAGCGAGTCACCGGTAGGACTTAAGTCTGGGTAGGATAATAAATGACAGAACCGAAGTTCTACCGGTGGGATAAGTCTGGTAGGAGTCCCAGTGCCCGAGAATGGGTGTTTTCCTCCCATTTTCCATATGTTTGATCCCCAATCATACATGCATCCGACACATCTAATCCTTTTCGATTCACATTGGAATCACTTTTCTATTCATTCCTCTTCCGATTTCATATCTTTTTCTTAAAAAATTCCTTCATGGATTTCTTCCAAAAACCCATCTAATATGGGTTATAACCCATACAAACAAGACATGATGATTAGTTGGGGTTTATTCTAAACCACAGCTTTCAGTCCTCTATTAACCATAGATTCATCCTCCCGAGAGGATTTCTTGAGCTACTTGTGCCATATGGGGTTTTAACCACCTTACTTGACATAAATTTTGGGTTAAGATGAAACCCTAACAAAAACCCTAGATTTGGGCAAGAGGATAACCATCAAAGCATGGAAATTCATGCATAATTTCATAGGATTCTTAAACAAGGTGAGTTTCCATACCAAAATCCAAGCATCCATACCTTTTTAGTCCTCCATCTTCTTCCTCTTCTCTTCTTCTCTCTTCCTCTTCCTCTTCCTCTTCTTCTCTCCTTTTGCTCTTCCCCTCTCTCTCTACGTTTTTTTTCTCTCAAATGAGACCAATTTTTGGTCTTTAAAACATGGATTTGTTAAGGCCATGTTTGGCCCTCCAAATAAAACCCATTTTTGGGTTAACTTCCTCTAATTGCAATTTAGCCCATGAATTCTTCCCTTTTGAGAATTCAACTTATGCATATTCTAGTTTAACCCACATCTTCCTCTTTACTTGGCTTTCATATCATTTTGCAAAATTACAAGATTGCCCTTGTATCTTGTAAACTTCCAGGGTTTTCTCGATTTATTTCCAAAAATTCCTATTTAGCTTATAATATACCTACTGCTTAGTCAAGAAAACTACTAGGGTATATTTTGAGATGATACAGCCTGACCAACGCATACATTTCCGCAAATCTAGAACACCATATTCCTATACCAGGTCAATGTATCTAAACAGCTACTTTTATGATTTGATCCTCTTTAAGATTTTTGTCGTTTTCCTAAAACCATTATCATCAACCATTTCAGATCGGTTAGCTTACCCCCATATAAGGCTGTGGCATAAGCCTTTCTTCAAAGTAATTGGTATACAACTACCATTTGAAAAGAATAATCACTCCATTCATCAAGCACACAAACATTCTTTCAAAACTTAGATGAAACCTAAGTATTAAACTCAATAAATCACCAAATGGTCCTTATTCCTTCGAACACACTTCCTCACACACAGAAGGTAGCCTCAAAATCAGAGGTTAACATCACTTGTGATTCATCACAAGAATGGCTAGAGTATATTAGGTTCCAAGGGTATCAACTTTATTACACCCCAAGGCCACTGCCTCTACCTCTCAGAACCCACTCTCCCCGTGTCACCCAAAGGGCCTGAAATCGTGGCAGTACGTGATACAACTCATTTCGTAAATCCCCACTGGACATTGAATACCTGACAAGGAGCAAATAATAATTAAATCAATCCAATATTCAAACCACAACACTCGTTTAAATACTACAAAAACGATAACCAAACACCAATCCCTTCCCAGAGGGAGCTTAGATTTCCATAATTAGATCACAAGTATGCGACTAATGGTCAAACAAATTCATTGAAATCAGAATGGAAAACCCAAAATAAAATGGATTCAAAATATTTGCATTCCAGTCAGATAGAAATGAAGCTTGATATACAAAGATCCCATCTCAATATTGCAGCTCAGATCACTAATCTAATCCTTAAAAATGAAAATACAAATTAAAGAAGAAAAATAAAAGAAGAAATAAAAATATAAACAAAAGATTCCATCTCTCTCTTTTCCTCTTTGTGTTCTTCCTCTATTGATATAACTTATTTCGTGCACTATCTCATTCTATTTATAGACTCCATAAAATGTGTCAAATGTAAAATTTAGGTTGATTTTGACTTTAAAGCAGGCTCATCTAGGTAAGAGATGTCACGACAATTGTAGCAATGTTGTGACATTCAGCATCCTTGTTTGTCATCAAGTAATAAAGTGGATTATAAGTCTAGATATCATTGCTACAAGGATTGATGAGAAAATTTAAAGATCAAGTACCTCTACTACTCAAGATCATCACTATTTGAACCTCTATAACTAATGAGTCATCAGAATTAACATAATTGAAATAAAAGTATTTTTTGTCAATTTTTCTTTAATGAAAAAGATATTCAAATCTAAAGGGATTGGAGGTCTTATTAGGATTTAATAACACTGGGATTGGGATCAGTGTTATGATCATCAATTTGCATATTGATAAAAAAACAAAGATAGTCATGGGCTTCTTGAATTTAGATTTGTCAGTAAGAAAAAACAAAGAGGTCTTGAAATGCCTTCAACCACTATACATTCTACACCATCGAGAACAATCATATTCCTAACAGCTAATGTGTCTAAATATCTACTTTTAGGATTTGATATTCTTTAAGATTTGGTTGTTTTTCCTAAACCAGTAGTCATCAACCATTTCTTAGGACTGAAGTTATCTTGCCCCCATAGAAAGGGTAACACAAGACTTCTTCAAAGTAATTGGTATTTCAATCTACCATTTGAAAAGAATAATCACTCCCATCTATCAAAAGCACAAACATTCTTTCAAACTGAGATGAAACCCCAAGTGCCAACTAACAACACCAGATGGTCTGGCTCCATCGGGAACACACTCCTGCCGTCACTTAAGGAACCTGAAGTTCGAGGTTAGAACATTACTTGTGATTCATCACAGTAATACTTAGAGTACATTAGTTCTAAGGGTATCAATATAGCATACCCCTAAGGCTACTGCTCTTTGCCCTTAGGAACTCATTGCTCAGGTCACTACTAGCAAGCCCTCGAAATCAAAGCAATGTGATATATGTTCTTTCCGGTAACCCACGATACTTAGAACAGCTTCTCATGGCAACAAGACTAATTGGACTTCAATCCGAATATTCAAACTACAAATATCTATTTAAATACTACAAAAATGAAAACCAAACACCAATCCCTTCTTAGAGGGAGCTTAGCTTTCCATAACTGGATCACAAGTGACAATGACTGGTTTACTAAACAAATTCATTGAAACTGTAATGAAAACTGAATAAAATGGATTCTAGAAATATTTCCAGATTCCACTTAAGTTCAGACATAAATGAAGGTTGATATACAAAGATCCCAACTCTATATTGCAGCTCAGATAAGCTAATCTAATCCTAAAAAATGAAAATACAAATTAAAGAAGAAAAATAAAAATAGATACAAAAGCTTCTGTGTCTCTTTTTTCTTCTCTGTGTTCGTCCTTCTGTTGATATATCTTATTTCGTGCCCTATCTCATTCCATTTATAAGCTCCATAAATGCTGGGCTGAAATTCTAGGCTGATTTTGTGGACTCCAATGCAAGCCTAGTTAGGTACATTTTCAGAATAATCAGAAAGTAAATGCTTACAACACTCGAATCCTTGTTTGTCATCACTCTTCATGGCTCTTGTCATGACAATCACTATTGTTCTCCCCACTCTTTTTCTTTTTTGAAGTGTTTGGGTAAATGACAAAGTTTTTGAATGTCGCGACAATCACTTCTTATCTTGTGTCGCTTAAGTTTGTCTTAACAACGTCTTCTTTGTTGTTCAGCCTTTGATCTATGGTAAATTATCGCGACAAACTTAGCAATGTCGCGAAAAAATTTCGGTAGATTTTCCAGGATCATTGTCACACCAAACTTATCAATGTCAAGTAATAAACTTTCTTTAGCTTTCTTGTATCGGTCGCTGAAATTTTGGTGAAACGGTGCGATAAAGTTCAGCTGCTCCATCTCATAATTGTTGTGAGAAAGTTTGAAATGTCGTGACATTCCTCTTGCTTTGCATCGTTGATCTCTGGGGGGTTTGTCGTGATAAACTTTTGATGTCTTGCATTGAATTATTTCCAGCTTTTGTCGTGACAAAAGGTTTGGATGTCAAGACATTGTTTCTTTCTTCTGCACTTTGTTTTGTTGCGACATAATTCCATTGTTCCTTTAGGAGTTCTTCTCAGCTTTTGTTGCAACATATCTCTAGTAAGCTGCGTACACTTCTTCAAGCTTTCGCTTCTTCTCTTGTCGCAAACAACATTTCTATATGTCGCTGAAATTCTTCTCACCTTTAGTTCTTTCACTTATTTTTCTTACTCTTTGCTTCTTTGGCTCTGCAATACCGCAAAATGATAACTGGGTGAAGATTCCATAATTTGCATTATATTGAACATTAAGGTCCAAATATATGCATGAAAAATGGAATTAAAATTAGATGAGTTTCACACTCATTAGGAATTAATAAGCATATATCGCACCGTATCAAGAAGTGTGCGATTCCTCATCTTCGCAATCTCATTCAGTTGAGGAGTAGTAGGCATTATATACTAAGCATTGATGCCACATTCCTGAAGGTACTTCGCAAATGGTCCAGGGTTGCATCTCGTCTCATCTTATCTACCATAATACTTACCACATCTGTCAAAATGAACAACTTTGATCTTCTTCCCTTGTTGGAGCTCAACTTTTGCTTCGAATGCTTTGAAAGCCTCTAAAGAGTCAAACTTCTCACGAATGAGCTAAGTAAAACCATAATGGGAATAATCATCAATAAACGTGATGAGATATTTGTGGCCACCCATAGTAGGACAGTGAATGACTCCACAACATCAGCAGATAATAACCCCAAGCAACTCGCATCTATAAACCTCGCATTCTAACTCGCACGTTTACTCTTTGATAAATCTACACAGGATTAAAATATGAGAAATCAAGATCCGGAAGAATCCCATCCTTAATTAATCTTTCCATTCTTTGTTCAGAATACGACTCCAAATGTTTCAGGCTAAATAGTAGAAGACGCTTCATTCAATCTCAAACGCTTAGAGCTACTACAACAGACAATAACATATAATGCAACAAAAGGGGCAAAGTAGACAACTCCTAATCGGGTATAAGGGACCCCACAAAGTATTCAATTTCCAATCAATAAAGAATCTCGATATAATTTAACCTTTCTAGATCCAAAAATAAAACTATATTCATGTTTATCCAAAATAGGTATTGATATCAAATTTCTCCCGATCGAGGGTATTATGCCACATCCTGTAATTCCAAAAAATTTCTTGTACTAAGTTTCCATCTAACAACTCTTTAAAACTGAATTTAAACTCTTGTCCCTAGAACACTCTAAATATGTCTAGCGCTGGGACATGTTTAGTGGTATAATAAAAGTTAACGGAATTTTCAAAATAAAACGAGTGACCCAAAATTAATACGAGCAAAGGGTAAATTAGTTTAGCTTTCTAATAATTTTGAGGGATATGAGAGGCATAAATCAATAAGTTTATATGCCATTATGGAATTTGAGAAAAGATGGAATAGAATGAAAAAGAATGGAAGGACCTAAATGCAAAATGAGAAAAGAATTATGGAAAATGCAAAGGCCAACATGGCCTTAACTCAAAAATGAATGGAAAAGAAGGCAATTCATATATACAACATGGCCTTATTCATTAAGCAAAATATCTTTTGGTCTACAAATAGAAGGAGGAGCCCTTCAAACTGATAGGAGTGGAAGAGAAGAAGAGAAGAAGTATAAGATATTGAAAGAGGTAAAATATTGAAGAAGAGAAGAGAATATAAGGAAAAGCAAGAGGAGTTCAAGGAAGATCTGTGCTGTATGGAATTCAAACATTGCTGCAAATTCTAAATTTTGTATGAATTTCCATGCTATTGGATGGTTAGTAGTTTGTCCCCAAACCTGTGTTCATAGAATTTCATCATAGAACCCTAAATTACTGAAGTATATGAAACCTAAATGGTACAGAAGAATTTGGAATCCATTCGAGTTTGATTCCAGCTGGTTTCATCAGATAATGTGAGTTAAAGCTCAGAACAAACCCCAACTAATCTTATATTTAATTATATAAGTTATGACCCATTTTAGGCGTTGTTTCGTGGAGGAATTCACAGATAGGTTTTGTGTAAGATAAGCATTGAAAGATGATTTTTATAGAATAGAGGCTATAAGATGAATATCGAGTGGTTTTGATGTGTATATTGATTATTGAGTTGATTTAGCAAAATATGGAAAATGGGAGAAACCACCTTTGGGATATATCGAGGGGTGGTACCGCACTAACAGAGTGGTACCCTGGCACATGGGTGGCTTCGCCCACCGTACCTGCATCGACCCCTCGGAGATCTGTACCCAATGTTTTGCTTTTGGGAATCACTCAGGCCACATTTTGGTTATTTATTTCCATTTAAGTGATTCAAGCTTGAGTTAAACGATCGCGAGAACAAAACACCGAATTGACCTTCCAATTTCTGACTTATGGTTTATAATTCACTCAACGTGGCCGCGTTCAAGCCAATTTTTCGTCACTTTAACATGCAAAGAGTCTCATTGCTGGGGTGACATATCTTTGATAGCTTCCTTGGTGCTTAGACATGATTCCAGTTGAGAAGAACCCTAGCACCTTGCTTCAAGGACAGAAGAACCAGTGTCGCATATGGTTAAGACCCTGGAATAAATAAACCTGTTCCAAGTGTATCAAAATGACAGTTTTGGTATATGAAAACAAGTTATAACTCTTGTTTGATGACCAATTGGAATGATTCACCCCTGGGGCAAAGTAGATTCATAGAGGAACAAGAATAAGGCTGAAATATGTGAAAATAAATAGCATCAAACTGTATATATGAATGCCATATACAAAATGAAACAAGAAAAATATAGGAAATGTAATATGTATAGATGTGTTCATAAACACTTAATACGATAATAAACATTTAAAACGAACTGAATGTTAATACGAATAATTTAACACGAAAGTAATATGTCATGGAATACAGGAAATGTGATTAAAGATAGACAAGACAGCCCCAAAAAGACATACAGATAAGACACTTTACATTTAGACCACAAATCTAACTGTTTTTAATGCCTTGACCGATGCTTCACTTCCGCTTGGTTACGACACCTTGCGCCACTCGCAAAGCACGTTCGACTGGTGCTTCTCAAGACTCGCTAATGCTACGACACTCGCTATGCTGTGCACGTTCCGATCGCCGTTATCGCACCGCTATGCTATCGACACTTCCGTGCCATGTGAAGGCATGTTCCGACCATGGCTCGTAAGACTCAAGTTACATGGGCAAAAGCACCAGCCCTCACTGCGCTTCTATGATTCTCACAAGGCTACTAACACCCTCACACGTACATCGCTCTGACCTGATGCTCTGCACTTTGCTGGGCGGCTATCGACCTTCCTCGCTACGCGGCGTACACGCTCGACGGCCAAGACTCCCCGCGAAATAAGCACACACTTTCGCACGCTGCACGCACGCTCGATCGGTTCTGCGACCGCACGTTACATTTGCACGTGGTAGCACACGCCCGATCTCCGGCCCACCCGACGGGCGATCCGCCAACCGAGAGTCCCAGGACGCCGGTAACGGAAACACACTTTACCGATTAGTGCCAACCTGGTACCTTCGTGGGTAAGGCCCACATCCTATAACAAAAATCAAAATATTATATACATATAATCCTGTGTCCCATTTACAAATACAAAAATCCTTCTTACTTTACATTTTACAAACTGGGAGCATTTAACTCCACATGTAGTGAACCCCTTCCTCGTGGGGTGGTCAGCCTAGTCGGCATGCTTATTGCTCATTGATGTCTTCCCGTACCTACACGGATTAAACTCAAAGCAGTTTTGATTTTTAGTTGGAAACATTTCTTATACATAAACATAAATACAGATAACAGATTCATTATACGGAAGTACCATGTTACCACCGGGACTTATGTACTATTCAGCCCTCCCAGAGGAGTTACAGTTCTTCTTATGCGTAACTTATGCTAATAACAAACTTATGTTTCATTCTGACTCCCCGGTAGGTGAGCAAGGCAATCCTATACTTACCACTGCTGCTTATCTCAGACTCCGTAGAGTTACGTAATCCTATTCTTATATAGAAGTACTTGTAAGTACTACAAAAATCCTATAATCGGGTATCAGATTCACTTATACTCATGAAGCATATTCCGGTATTTCTGGATCTTATCCTCGGTATTACTTAGAGCATGAGATGATGTATTTCTGATTTTATACATGTATTACAGAACTTATACATTATTTTTAAGATTTAGACCTGCACTACGACTTACGTAGCATATGTGTAATGGTCTTACGGAACTTGTACCGGTTCATTTGAACTTATACCAGACATGAACTTATACTGGCTCATGGAGCATATACTTATCTTACGGATTCATCTCAGTTATACCGCAGTACAATAAGCTCTAACTCATCATAATCCTGTATCAAGATAAGGTGGTCAGATCAGACGTGGCATACTCATCGTGTATGATTATTAGTCTGATAGCAAAAATGCATCATAATAGACATGATATACTTATTTTACTGATTACTTAGAAAAATTTTTAGGGTACTTCACTGGATTCTTATACTGCTTTTACCGATACTTTAGAGCACCGTAGGTACCATGTGAGCTTAATTAGATACAGAGTACCCTAGGTAAATTAAAAAAAACTTGATAAATATTTAGAGTACCCGTAGGTACTACGTAATCCTAATCGTGAGGCGCATAACTTAATCCAATATGGAGTACCATTGGCAATGCTTAACTTAATCGACATGTGGACGGAACTCTATCGATACGGTGGAGCGGTCGATACAAGAGGTTATCGCATGCGGACTTCATCGGGATACAAGACTTAGTTTTGTTACAAGACTTATCGTATATGGTATCTTATCGTGATATTATGACTTTATCGACACAAGACTTATCAGATACATGACTTATCAGATACAAGACTTATCAGATATTGTGGAGCATCGACATTGTGGACTTATCGTATACAAGACTTATCGATACGTGACTATCGACATAGGAGTACCCATAGGTACCATCGAACTCGCTCCATACGCGAGTACCGTAAGGTACCACAAGACTTTAATCAGAGACAGGACTTAATCGTAGAGATATAAACACCTAAGTCTCAGATACGTGAGTACCCGTAAGTACTAATGTAACTTAATCAAATGCTACGTGAGTACCCGTGAGGTACTACGTAACTTAACAAACATGTGATAATTCGTGAGGTACTACGTGGTAATCCTGATGAAACACTAAAGTACCCGTAGGTACTAAGGTAGCTGACCGACACAGAGTACCCTCTTGTACTACGTGAGTTTACTCAGGTACAGTGAGTACCCGTAGGCAGGCTCGCTTGGAGTTTAATCGTATACAGAGTACCCAGGTACTGCTGCACGTATGCAGGTACTTTCGTATCTTTACTCTTATTCTTTATTCAATGTCTTATCATATGTCCTGTCTTAATTACCTGTAATTCAATTATAAGGAAATGAGTGTGGACGTTAATACAATAAGTAATCAAGGTACGATACAAGATCAAGTGCCATAGCACCTCAACAGAGTACCGGCATCGAACAGAGTGTCGTAGCACTAACTCGTAGAGCAATCACATTTAACACCGGGAGTGCCAAGCACTAATCGAGTACCGAAGTACTAATCGTAGATCGCCCACTCATTCATTCTTGGTCCTGTAGTCATATGGGATCATATGTCTCTTGGGACCAGAATCTTTCTAATCACATTCTCGCGGATCACGACATCTTGTTTTTCATATTCATGTTCATGTTCGTGTTTCGGGCCATGTGTTTCATGCCTGGTTCCTTATGGCATTTCGATACTTGTACGATAAGATGCCTATCCACACATCATTCATGTATTCTTGTCCCCGATACATCTACGCCGCTTTCTTAGAATTGAATCAATCCAATCGGATAATCTTAAACTCAAGTTATGGCATTTTCATGCCAACTAGTCACACGTATTTTTACCGAGGAATTGCCGCAGGGCCATTAATTTTCCAGTGCCTTGTTCCATATTTGGACACTGGTTCTTTGTGCTCCTATAAAAGCTAAGTGCTATGGCTTCATTCCAAACCCTAATCACCCAATTCGAGCACCGAATCCTAGTTACGTCCGAACAAACCGACTATTTGGGGTTCAAAGCTGGAACCAGAATTTTGTTTGCATGGTCCCACTTTGAGGAATTTTTAGACCACTTAGGATCAGAATTTGCCATGCCTATTCTTAAGTTTTTGCCCTCCTTGAAGTCTAATATTTTACGTAGCCACTTGAATCACTCAAATCGGATAAGAAATGAGGAAGTTATGGCCAAATTACGAAAACTGGTCGAAACAGGAAAACCAGAACAGGTTGTACAGGTACATGTCTAACTTGTACCGGTACAAGTTGGCCAAAAATGACCAGAACCGAAATGCCAGTACAAGTCTCAATCTCTGTACCGGTACATGACACCAAATGCCCAAAATTCAGTGTTTTCTCCCCATTTTTCCATATGTTTCAACCCCAATCAACTATATACCACATAAATACTTCAAGACCACTTCAAATTCATCTTACGATCCCTTTTCTAATTAAATTTATCATTCAATCCTTCCTCTTTATTTCAAAGACCTATCATGAATTTCTTTCAACCCACTCTACTATGGGTTATGATCCATCCTCAAACCAAACATGATGTTTAGCTAGGTCATTCTAACCCTAAATTCAACTTCCCCACTAACTACAATTCATCCTCAAAGAGAGGATTTCATGAGCTTCATGTGTCATATGGGGTTTTACCCACTTACTCACATCATTTTGGGTTAAGATTAAACTTCAAGAAAACTTATTCATTATAACCATCAAAGCATGGAAATTCATACATAATTCAGCCTATACCTACTGATCTCGCTGAATCCTCCTTCTTCCTCTCTTCTCTTCCCTCTTCCTCTTCTCCCCTTCTTTCTTTCTTTCTCTACTTGCTCTCCCAATTTGAGACCAAATTGCCCTTAAATCCTGACTATAAGCTACAAAGTTTTGGTCTCTTAAATAAAACCCATTTTTTGGGTTAAATTTTTGTTTGGCAACAGGTCCTTCAATTCTGGTCATTTATAGTTCAATTTCTATTGTATTGCCTCTAGTCTTTTCACATTAGACCTTTAAGCTCTCTTGAACCAATTACAAAATTGTCCTGTTTTGTAAATTCTGCCCTTTGTTTCCATGTTTTCTGATTTAACCTACGAAACATTCAATTAGGCTTACAAAATACCCAAATATGTTTAAAAACGACTAGGATATATTTTTGGTGTTACGTGCAAGATGTGTTCGATTAGTGTCGCACTTGCTAGTGCTACGACACCTCGCATCAGATCAGACCTTCGGTACTTATTAGGCTGTCCACCACTTCTTACATTGGTCCGGGGAAAGTAGTCAACGCTTATGATAAGACTCGAATAAAGAATAAAAGTGAAGAAATGAATGGGCGGTAAAGATCTCAACGTACCCACGAGTACCTCTCGACCGTCTTTGAGTACCACTGCACTTTTGTACAAGTAAATTCTGGGGTAAAAATGCACGGGAAAGCCTGCATTCTTATAAATATAAGTATAAGTTCTATAAAATAAGTATAAGTCTAGTAGTACCTACGGGTACCTCCGTATAATGAATTTGTGTAGAACCCACAAACTTCCGTATACGAATATGTGTAACCCTGCATTCCTCCAACAAGTAAACCCCGTAGTATAAGTACAAACTCGTATATAAGTCTAATTCCCTCTGTAGTACCTATGTTCCGCACACACAGATGCTTCAACCCTATAGGAGAGTTGGATAAGTATATGTCCCAGATGAAGTGACGCGTACGCAAAGGGCATTCCCGTATAAGTATATGAATCCTATAAGGCTAAATATGTGTCCTTCTCGAGATATGAACAAGTATGAACCTACGGGTACCTTCGATAAGAATATGTCTGACGAATATACAAAGCCATGGAACATAAACCATGTAAATTTGAATAATGAACAACAAGAGATAAAGGAATTTAGCTCCCATTGATCAGATATACTGTGTATCTCTCAGATAGGTCGAGCATCGCTATGGTGACAAGACTTGAGTTGAAAGTCATGGCAGGCTGCAGATGTGAATCATAATGACATGAATAGGAACACGACCTGAAAACCCAAGAAAGTCATGATACATGTAAAAGAGATGAATCGGATGCCTTGACATGAATATGTATAAGTCTGAATATGATTATGATATAAACAGATAAATCTGTTTGTTTTTGGATATGTTCTGAATGTTTATGAACCCGGTATATGTATCTGTTGTGATCTGCACCTGCTATGAACTAATGTCCATTCATATTCGTATAAGTCTAATTCAATTCTATATAAATTTGATATGATCAATTCTGCCCGATTTTCCATCAGATGCATAAGTTTGTCAATACGATCTCGACCATACATGTAAGATATGAATTACAACCTATAAAAGACACGCACATAATGAAGCAATACGAACATGATAATGATTTGGAATCTCAGAAACGGATGAAACCGCCAGGTGTAATATGATACGAAGTAAGTCACATAAGAATAGGTTTCATTATATGCATAAGAAAGAGTAAATGTAGTAAAGATGCGTAATTTACGATTATTGTTATTAACGTCGTTGTTTATATGTCTCTGTACCTGCCGTAAAGCTAGTGACAAAGTGCTCCATCCGTGTAGGTATTGAAGAGGAGGCAAGAAGACAAGACATTCCACACCAACAGTACGGGTCATCTCAAAGATAGGTGCTCACCAGCACTGTTTCCTCGACCGTTTGTATTGTATTATGTGCATGTATAGTGAAGTAAACAAGAAATGGGAATTAGTATATGTGTAAACATTTTCTGGCTTGGACACCATTCCCGTAGCTTCTTGTCTATGTAAATGCCTTCCGTTATTGATGTAAAATGTTTTGTATACTCACAGTACAAGTTCAGCTTTTGAGAAAGAACAACAACAGCACGAGAGTTCCAGTACATTAGCTCACGCTCTAACCCTGCCTGTATTCTATCTGGCTCTTATCGAATCTGGGGTGTGACATGTCCCATCTCCCATGTACACCTACTACTCCAAACTAGTTTTACTTTTTCTACTTATCACCGCCGCATGGGGACCGCAAGCCGCCGTAACTGAGCACTACTATCCAACCACCATCAAACGACACATCAAATGACTTTGAATTCAAAACAAAATATCCTCACCCATTACTGGTTATCATATAGTTAATTTTTCTCATTTTTGAAAAACTCATTTCTATTAATAAAGATCCAAGAACCTATTTTCATGATTCCTCAATCTCAGGGCATGAGAATGCCTTTGCACAATGAATACCCTCACATGATTCTCAATGATCATTAAACAACAACTACAGAACATCCCGAACCTCATAAAACTTTTTTTCTCAACAGAACCTCATCATTGCTTTTATGTTTTCTACATTCGCGCTGTCGCCTTCATAATTGTCAAATTCATCATGAGATTTAACCCATTGTTGTACTTAGTCCACAAGTTTCACATTTACAGAATTTATAAGTTTTAAAAGTCAAGAACAATAAGAAAGTAATGTAAAAAATACACAAACAAAGACCTCGCAGAACGTTTATTCTTTGTTTACCAACACCCACAAAGTATCACCAATCAGCAAAAGCCTATGTAAAATATCAAAAAGACTCATACATAGTATGACAATCTTTGGCCAGTCATTATAATTAAATGCATCAATTTTCCATCGATAGATATAAAATGTGTATCTATGAAACTATGAGTGAAATATTTTCACCAAACCAAGTAATTCACCAAATACAAAGGGAACTAATGAAGACAAACTTTTTACTGCATCCATACTGATCTTCTTAAGAAAACTCCACTGCAAGACGATAAATTACATGTCGAACCCACCCAAAAGACTGATACGCTAATTGATAAGCAGCCGTCTCAAACATTCATTTATTTAATTTTTTTACCTAGGTGTAATAATACCCATGACATTCTAATAATATTGTTATAAACAATCACAAATGCATTAACATAAATTTATTAAAGTAATATCGTGAAAATGATACGAAAGATTTACAAAATTAGGTAAAAATAAATCTTATGTCAAAACTAAAATTAGGTAAACATTGAAATGCTAAAATACCCAATATTGCAAATTGTGAAAATATAAATACTTCACTGAAAATGAAAAGCAATTCAAAACAACGTTTTTTTTACACCTTTGATTGGTGAATCAAATAATCACGAAGGGTTGAATCATAATCATGATATACAATATTATTATTATTATTATTTTTCTCAACATTGACTAGATTTAATGCATTCATGTATGAGTCCTACACTAAATTATCACTATCAAAAGTCTACATTTTGATTTGAAAACCATTGGCCCTTAGAAAGTTTATTCTTTCATAGAAAATTGTTTATTCAAACACCATGGGTCTCATTTATGTCTTTTTAGACCAAACATCAATCTCAACCTTGATAAGAAACTATATTATTGTAACAAATTAAAAAAAAGAAGATAAAAGTTTTACCAAGAGGAAGCGACATAGAAGAACTCTATCATGTTTTTTTCTTAATTCAATACTTCATACCTTCCAAAGCATAATAAAACAAATTTAAAAGGTTTCTATTATGTAAATAAAAGTTGGGATGGTCATTAATTGAAAACAAAATTGTTTCTTTGATTATTTATGGAAAACAAATACAGAACGATTTCGAAACCGCACAAAAAATTGAACAAACCTAAAAATCTAGAGTACTAATTCCTGACACCAATGTCAGGGCCATGGTGTGCCTGAAACCAATCACATATTACTTTATAAAATTAAAGAGATTTATCGATCCCTAAATAATCGATCAATAATCAAGACCTAATAAACATATTATAAATCAATAACTTTATCAAAACAACGAAATATATCAATTCGCACTGGTATATAAAAACATATCCGATAATTTGTATTCTAATTATTAAATTGGCCATTTATCTCCAACAACTAGAAATATAAAGATAAAAAGAAAAGCATTTCACGCAATAAAGCACGAATATTTCTTTTCCCAAATTACGTTTTACTAAACCCCTAGAAATTAAGCTGCTCTATTTACTTATATATATAAAAACACAGCAAATATAATTTGTGTTTCTACCCAACGATATTACCACAACAAAAAAAAGATAAACGATAAACTATTAGTTTACTGAATATTAAATCATCCCATAAATAATTATTATTTATTTATATAATTATATAATTAAAATTATAATATGATTAAGCTTAGTCCATAAATCAATATCACACGAGAGACATTTGATAATTATTTTAACCAATGTAGTAAAATACATCCAAGTTGCAATGAACATTGTAAGCCAGTCAACCCCGCATTGACTGACAGCGTTACGCTAAGTTATTGAGGGTGCCTGTCTTTGAATACGGAGTTCTTGGAAAAACATTTCTAGGTTAGAAATTAAATAATTCTAAGAAGGTCCCACTTTTAAGAAGGTCATCATCTTATCGTTGTCTTTTAGTTTTCCTTTCCACATTTCAATTTGTTTGAAAAATTATGAAACCACTACCAGAAACCCAAGTCAAATCCTCATTTAAAACATGGCTCATAAAAATTTAAAATTTTATGAGAGGGTAGTCAATAAATCCTAACTATGATTTCAATAAACCTAAATACATGCTAAATCTCACACATATAATAAGATTTGGGCAGTTTTATTAAAATTATATTTAAGGTTTATTGAATAATTAATTAAATATTTATCCTCTTTATCAAATATTTTTTAAATCGGAGAACTGACATCACTCTTGCGCCTTTTTGGGCCATAATTTTTCAAATAAATTCAAAAAATGTGTTAACCCATATAAATGATATAATTTTCCCTCTTTTTTTTTTTTCAATGCATACTAGGGAAGACAACAATACATCATGTCAAAAACGTATTCATCTTCTTTCATTTATAAAACTTTTAATCTATAATTTTTTTATTGTTATAATTATTATTATTCAAAAACAATCAATCTGCATACATTATTATTATTATTATTCCTTTAACAAAAGAAAATTAAAGGCAGACAGCAAGGAGTGTAAAGCACTTTTTCTTCATAAATAAGGAGCAGCAGTAGCATGATGGCTTGTAGAGGCCATTTAGGCTACCTGGGTCCCATTCTAATCTGTACCTTTTCCTCTGTACTGTTTTTTATATTTCTTTGGAGATGCTTCTTCTGTTCTGATCTTCTCCCTACTCTTTCACAGCTTCAGTATTTCAGTTTCCCCAACACTATTTCATGTCTTGTGTGTTTTTCCTTTTACTCTCTACACCACGCATATTTTGATCAGAGGTGGAGAGAGATGCTTTCTATTTCCCTTTGTAGCTAGGTGCAGGGATTCTTTTTCTTGCTTTCCTATTTTTTGCTTGAGAATAGCAAGATTGATGCTTATATCGATGTGTTAGAGAAAGGAACTGAGCTTTTGAGGGTCCTTCTTCTTTCTATCAAAATCTTTTTTCTTTCTTTCTGGATTAGAGCTTTTTATAGAGGTATGGCCTCTGAAATGCTTTGGAAGTTTACTGGTGATAGTATAAGCATATGTCATACTTAAGTGTCCGAGTAGTTTGCGGTTCCTGTTATCAGTAGGCATCATCTCTACTCTCTTCCTGTTGAATCCCGCACTGAAAATCTCATCCACATTCAACCTCTTATGTTCTAGTATTCCAAGCTTTTTTGTGTGGTTCCGAAGCTGGTTGCTCTGCCATCCTCTTCATATTACCGTAATCTTCATCCTCATCCTCATCCTCCTCATTATCCTTTGCCTCTCTTCATCTCCACCCCATCTTCCTCCTTTCTGAGGAATTCACATTGGACTACTCATCAGAAGAGGTTTTATTCTGGAGGTCTCCGGCGAGGAACCCGGCTAAAACCTCGGACAGTGGCCGGAAGTGCATCGCCGGAGAGAAAGCGGGGAAATTGGAGAGCACGGCAGTAGTTGGAGGGAAAAATGAAAGCCTAGAGAAGACATGGAAAGCGCTCATGGAAGAACATGGGATTCCAGCAGCACGCCAGCTCAAGAAGTGCGAGACATGGAATAATAATGATGGAGGCAGCTTGCCCCGCAAGGAGATGAGGAAGTCTAATACTTTTGCGGAAGCAAGATCTTCATTCAGGGAGACTCATCCATTCCCTAGGAAAGATGAATTTTTAAGTCAAGATGAGTTGAACACAAAAGTTGAAGATTTCATTCGGAAGTGTAGGAACAAGATGCGGCTGGAGAGACTTGAATCAGATCAGCGCTTTATGGATATTCTCAATCGAGGTCTCTGATTATTAATTTCTACTATTACCCTACTACTCTACATATGCATCTATATATATATAAAAAGTATATATATGTTATATATATATATATATATATATATAGATCTCTGAGTGCTGGAGCTCTCATTAACTAAATAATTTCATAGTTCATATATCTTCATCCTACAATTATTATTTCTAGTACACTAGCTACTACATATGCATATGTAAAGGGGCTTACTAGAAAATATTTGTGAGTGCTGTTAATTGTTATACTACTATATAAATATATTCCACAACCTCTTGTTGAAGCTAAATAAATGAATAATTAGTTATATCTTTAACCTAGCTACAAAGTACTTCATAAATTTATGAAATAACCACTCTTTTACATGCATATATCATTACAATTAGCAAGTAAGAACGGGATTAGAAATTTATTTATTTTGTTTGAAAAATGTAGAATTAAAGTGTTCCAAGGTTATGTTTGGTTCCTAGAAAATTTTAATTGAGCATCTGGATTATTAATTTCACTGGTACCCTACTACTACATACATGCATATATATAAAGGCCATTAGAAAAGTATTCCTGAGTGCTACCTTGTTATAGCTCTATTAACTAAATAAATTTAATAATTAATATATCTTCTTCATCCTACAATTAAAAGACTTCATAAATTTGAAGTCATACACTGAAAAAAATTCTAACAAAAAAAAACTTTTTAGAACTTAAATGAGAGTTTAATTCAACTTCTTACATACATCATTGCAATGAAAAGATATATAAACGGATTAGAAATTTATTTATTTTGAAGTGATCGATCCCTAGCTACCTTACGTATCTTAGTATATGATGATCATAACCCATAATGTCAAGCAGTAGAAAAGGTAGCAAATTTTCTAAGGGAAAAAAAAAAAACCATCCACTTGGTGTTGTTTTATTTGGAAATCCACACTATGCATGTAATGAGTGGTGGGGTTCCACTTGACGGCGCTATGTTTTACTTGGGAAGAGTGAGGTAGGGAGGCCAAAGTAGTCATTGCTTGAGCTGGGAAGATAGGAAGCACTTATTTGCTATGCTTTGATGCTAAGCCAAGCTATTCCTCACTATACATGGTTTGTGGACTGCCTTTTTAATTATACCCTCATATGAAGTAGTGGAAGTGGAGTGGTTTTGGTTTTGAAATGATTCATTTCCCTGGTGATATTATTCTTGGTTTTTTTTTTTTTTTTTTGATATATGTATCTATATATACTATTTATAAAACAAAGAGAAAACAGATAAATTCTAAACTTTTCACGACTTTTACATATACCTGAATAAAGTCATTTTTAACTATAACAACTTCTTCATTTTTAATTTCGCTTTTTATATCAACTTTCATTTTAATCGCACTTTTAAAGATCAAAACAACGTCAGTTTCATCATTACGTATATGTGGTAGGTTCTGAGTCTTGTTTGAATATAAGAATAAAATTTATAAAAGTAATATTTAAACAACAAACTTTTTATTTAGGATTTAAATGTAAAAATCATAAAAATTCAAGATTTTAATAATAATTTTTCCCTTAAAACAAATAATGATTATAGAAATCAAATGAATACTTTTGAAAACAGAGCGCAGTTTCAAACACTAAGCTCATGCTATTTTAAAGTTAATAAAGAAAACAAAATGATTAGAGGCATTATGTGGCTCCAAAAGGTGAGGTAAAAAGGGGGTCCCAAAGGAATTCTAGAAAGAGTGAAAAGAAGTTTGAGGGACCCAAAGATCCCGGCCCTCTTAAAACAAATGAGATATGTATCAGTCTTTACGAATTAATTTTCTTAGTTTTGATAAATTACTAGGCACAGCTGCTTTGAAATTTGGGCATTTGGTTGTTTTATTAGAGGAAAGTTTTTCTATGAGATAATGTTTATATATATGCAGCATGGGAAAACATTAATTTGTGAGATCGACTTCTCCATCAATGTTAGTTCCAACCCCATTATCATCACATTCATCGGCTTTTGAGTTGGTAAGAATAGGTTCAACTTGTTGATGTACAGTTCTAATACCAACTACATTTCACTTTGGAAAAAAAAGTGTGTTTCCATACCCAAATAGTATTTAAAAAAAAAAAAAAAAACCTACATAAACTAGGAAGACCATATTGACTTAATTTATAGCAAAAAGTTATAAATGAAATATATTATTTTTCTCAACATAATTATGGTTTTTATAAAATTTTGATTATAAAATAAAAAATAATCAAACAAATTTTGTATTGAATTAATTAATTTTTAAAATACTTTAAAACTCAAAAGATAAATCTAATGATTTCTGGTCGAAAGGTAATAATCAACATTGTATATTATGAATCTTTGATTTATCATTTCCTTATATACTTAACTATATTCTTAATTTTCATGTAAAATATATATATATTTAATTAAGCGGATATGGTTAATATTATAAAAATTATTTTAAAGTATAAAGCACATTTATTTGAAAGAAAAGGTCAAAATTCTTAAATTAATTATCATATTTGAGTTCACATTTAATGAGATTATTACTACTATTTTGAGGGCTTAAACTATTATATATTACGAAGGTTGGGCTGGGGTTGGACTCACATAAAAGGAGAGCGCATCAAAGCATAATTGTTTTGGTTTTCCTCGTTGCCACCGTGATCTCCTCGGTAAGATGCAACCTGTAAAAGGATCCACCGAGAATATTGATATGCCAATAATTTGGGAGGGGGATTGGTTGTGTGCTGACCCCCCTTTGCATTAGTTTAAAAAAAATATTTTGAAAATTTTAATCTTATTATATTGATGAAAATATCATAAGCTAATTTGAAATTCAGAAACATATACTAAATGTCATACTCTATGCAACAAATGTAGTGAAATGATCATTAATAACATTATTGTTGATTTAATAACAGGAGAAAAATTAGATGACGTTGATTATGATATGTGGCATAAAGAAATCTAATACATGTTAAATGAACAAGATGTCTTAGGGACCTTAACTAATGCTTGATCCAACCAAAGAAGAGAATTGCTTCTAACACCAGCTGTGTGAAATAAAAGTTTATAATTTTGTTAAACAAGATCAATGTGTATATATATTTCCAGTTTACAATTTTTAGGTTAAACAAGATCAATGAGTTTGTTTTACTACGCTGAGTAAATGTCATTTCAAAGGAGTTTGAGAACTACCTTATTGTCTAAGACATGAGGAATAAACTTAAGATCGCCTTGATACCTAAAATCTAGGTTGCAACTGTTCAATACTTTAAAGTTCCAGCAATATGTCAAGGACCCCAAACTTAACATAGTAGAACCAGAAAGCATAGTTATTTGTTTTTTTACTGTATTTATGTAGATGGTTATGTAGATGGAGATAGTCCTAAGCATATCTCCACTAGTAGAAAGATGACTAATCCACTTACTAAAAGTACTTGTTTGTTTGAGATTTTGCATATTCTGATATGTATTTTATTTTTGGATACCTCATTGTATTGACATTTTTTTTGATAAGTATCTTATGCAATCATTCCTAATAGATGAGGGTTTCATTCTAATTTTATTAATACCATTAGTACAAGTTATCTGATTGTCCCAGGGTTTAGACTGTCCATTCATGTAACACATATAATCACCCCGACTCTAAGACTGCAGTGAGGTGTGATGGATCAACATAAAATGGAAGTCAGAACCCAGATTGAAACAGCGGTGAATTATTAATCGAGCACCACTATCCATACTCACAACTTTATGTGGGACACCCCAACTCAATATAGTCGATGATTTACAAGGTCACTCTAATTGCTACAGATTTGAGAAGAGAGTAGAAACCATGTGCATGTGTGTGTAGTCCCAGGGAGAAGGGGTCTATTTATACTCAAAACCTCTCAACTCATAGGGTTTTCATCTCCCAGAAAAACCAAACCTTGCTTTATATGGTTTCTTATCTCTCACAACAAGTTAATAATTTTTCATTAATTAGCTAGCACGATGGTTCAACGGTCCATTTTTAATTCTTTGCCTGACTCATTTGGTTTAGATTGTTTATAGATATTAAATCTAAATAATCTCCCACTTACTTAGAAGCAAGTCCGAGATCATAGGATCTTATTTATTTAATCACCTTAAAAATCTCATATGAACTCCAAGATTACTAATGTATATATTAACATGTATTTTTTCTTTGTAAAATATCAATAGTTAATTGATAAAGATTTATACAATCAACTAATTACTTTTGGCTCTCTTTAATCTATTAGATTTCTTTAACTTATCCAATGCACCCTACAAATGGGATTCATTCTCAATGTCCGATTATCAAAACATATTAAGAGGATATTTCACACAAATTCCATTGTGTATATTTCATAAACTCTGGTAGTCAAATAATCATTATTCCCAAATCATCAATGTATTTGCCTTTAAAAGAAGACTTCACTTATTGATAACTCAAAGAATGATAATCACTTAATCACCTGTTTATAATATACTTAGACACAAAGTAACATATATATAACTTAATATTGTTTTAGATTTAATTTTCTTGTTATAATATTATTTTAATTGAATTCGACCTTATGGATTAATAGAAATTATATTTCACCCCTAATATTCTATGATAACCAAGATAAATTATTTAATAGAATATTACAGCCTAAATAAAAGCGACCTACTTTACCTATCAACAATCGTGAGAAAATTCATTACTTATGAGAACCTAAGACCATGTCTATGTTCATATCTGCCATGATCAGGCAAAACCCAAACAATATGACCACTACATAAACAACACGTGTATAAGAATTCAAGAAACTCATGCTATTTAAATCAAAAGAAATTACATTTAGTTTTGCTCCTAGAGGCTAAATGTGTGACCAACTCCCCACTTCACTCTAAAGTAAGCCTAGGACCCTCGAGACCTATATAATTTATATAGCCAAAACGCACACCAAGAAGAGTCTTATAAAAGGCTTCACATGCTTTGATGTTGATTTACTAGAGTTATCCCCCTTGAAATCAAAGTCAGTGATAACCATGTTTTAAGGCTCTCACCAAAATACACCAACATTATACAACCTCTGCCTTTAAATACCTATACATGCCTTTATCACGTTTAATGTTCACTTGGGATCCGACTGCAATGTGACTTCACTTTAATCCCACTCCATAGTAGATATTTTTATCATGAGATAATATATGCATACGAGATCATCATCACCAAAGCATACATTTCTACTCATGAGTTCTTCCTTTGCTCGTGATTGTCCCCTTAGGAAAGGTTAATTCCATGTTTGAAGGGTAGAAGTCCCCTCTCGAATTCTCTGCCAAACTAGCCACTATTTTTATCATGTAATGTAGGAAGCTCAGGCTTGGGTCTCAAATTCCTTTAATTTCCTGAATGTAGTTAGCTTCATCCAAGTCTTTCATATCAAACCACTCTTCATGGCTTTTGGAAAAGTTTCTTCATAATCTATGCCCCCTTTCTCTAGGTGTAACCTTTTGCCACTAATCTAGCATTGAATGTTTCCTAAACCTTCCCATTTGTCATTCTTTCTTGTAGTGATCCACGGCACTCCAATGAGTTTTGGCCCCTTCAGGAGTTTCTACAAGAGATCAAACCGAGTTTGAACTCATAGATTCCATCTTACTCGTCTACCGCCTCTTTCCACTCTTGCACATCAACTTCTTCCAATGCTTCTTCAGCAGGCAGAAGGTGGTCATCATCAAGATTATCCAAACAACTTGATAAGTCTTTAAATAATAAGGAATACCTTGCAAGCCTATGTGGGCCATCCCTCTCTAACTACGTTCGATGCATCAGTCAATGCGCAGATATGTACAGAGGACCCAAGTTTCATGGTTCAAAGATTTCCAAACCTTTATTATGTTCGCCTTTAGAGTTTCTTGATTTGCTGTGAGTTGTTTCCCTTTGTTTGTTCATTTTCGTACATTTTATATGCATATTCCACTATTTGAACATCAACAGGAAATAGAGGTGAAATTTAGAGTTTTTAAGGGATCCTCTAAACGAGGCCAACCCTTCTTCAAGAACAACGTTATTTTAGTTTAAAATTGTTCTTATAATCCTTTTCTAAGAAAGTGGCATGAGTGCTCACAATCACATTTTTTTTTCTTTCTTGGATTATAAAATATTTCACCTTTCATTTCCTTAGGATAGCCAACAAACATACATATTTTTGAACAAGATTCTCTAATATGTGCAGATGATGTCTTAGACAATTCAATTGAACATGGTTCAAACTTGGTTTGTACTTCTTTCCATAATTTACTGTCTTTGAAACATATTTAGATGGAACCAAGCTTTATATGTATGCAACTGGTTTTGGGGCAGAGAGATGGAAATAGCTGCCTCGGCCTACTGAAGCATAGGCCAAAATGTAATGTACACACTTTGGTCTGCTTTTATTCGAGTCGACCACAGTGGGGTTCCAGCTCCACCCTACAGCGACCACGGCCAAAAATGGTCTAAAACAAAGCAAAATCCTAAAATGCTAAAAAAGGCTCAAACATTCCAAAAAACACAAAGCATATGGTATTATGTTTTTGTATCTAATTTAATATTTATTATTCTACCAAGCCTAAAATAGGTCAAAAATTGCATGCAATCATATTCTTGTTACATAAAAAAATTATTCCTATCATCGTGACATGGCTAAAACAAAGTCAAAACGGCATACTTTTTCCTTACACGAAAAGAAACACCAAAACCATCTAAAGTAGAAAATATAATTCAACAATGAATGATCAATCTTCCTCATAAAAACTCAAATGTCCATGAAACAGACACACACATTCAAGTCTCAAACCATCACAGAAAACAATAGTCCAAGTTAATAACACTTAACAAACACGTTAATATTCTAAAGTACTATAAAATGGAATAAAGCAATAAATTAAATGATATCTTTGAACATAAACTAAAGTTTCAATGAAATCCCATAGTCCCTATTCTTTCATCCTCATATGCATTACTATTCTAGCAACAATATTTGACTCCACATTAGGAAGATGTACATTATCAACATTGGTTGAGTCATCATCAAGCCAAAGTGCATACTTCTCGCTGATACTGTGAAAAATCGACTTCACGTACCATTCCCAAAATGGTTTTCTCAAAAAATTATCTCTCCCCATTATGACCATGATGCTAAAAAGCCGGAGGACTTCGGTAAGCGACTTTCTCCGCCCAATCGCGGCAAACAACAACTAATGGCACTGTTGGTAGTCGATCAAATTTCTTTGCCTTTATTTATTTCTCCTTCTCTCTTTATGGAAGTCCTTGTAAGGATTCTTTATGCGGTGGTCATTATGGGTATCATGCTAGCGCTAGTGTTCATTCCAACACTCCGCGGAGGTGGCATAACCAGGCGGTTACGGGCGGCACACGGTGGTCTCAGCTTATTCGATCGGCTGGTCCCTTATATCAGTATCGAGCAGGTGAGTTAGGAAGAATGCTGAATCAGAGTGTATAAGTCCATTCCGTTTATTAACTCTGAGCTGTTGTCAGATACGTAAGGCCATCACCGATAGGTGCTGAGACTAATCATGCACCCTTCTCAACTCATCATCACATTTTATAAATGAAATTTGCATAAGTTAGCAAGTGTAAAATATAAAGGAAATATAATAAATCCTAATAAAAGCGTTAACTTACCAACAAACCAAGTAACAAACCACGTGCAAGGGCGAGAGCTCGGGATAGTTTCACCAACCATTTTACTCAAGTACTGCTCAAACACTAGAGCTGGTCACTAAAAGTTATGATTCTAATGCCACAGTAGTTATTGGAATGTTTAATAAGGTCACAAGCCACCCTTGTAAGTGACACAAATTCATTACTTATCTTTCCAATAACCAAGGACATCAAATTTCCAGAGCAGAGATCTCGCTCTTCCAACAGAGATCAAGTTAAGACTCTCTCCATAATTGTTACTTCTTAGCAATCAAATTCTTCTAAAATCCTATAAAATGACAAATAAAATGGTCTCCATTAAACAATATAAATATATGTAATTAAAAAAGAAACAATGTGAAGCTCTGGAGTTCATTAAAGACAACTTACATCATATGTAGGCAACTCTTCTTTTCTCCCTTCAATAATACTTGGTGGTTCACTCACGTTAGAAGAAAAAGAAGCCAAGTTAGTTGATGCACCTTTGTTTCTATACTCTTCAAAAAGTGCATGCAAACCTTTCTTTACCCTCTCAATTTTTTTCTTCATAGTCACATGGGTCAAGTCTTGACTCACTTTAGAAGAAAAGATGCTCTCCAAGTTCGTTGATGCATCTTATTTCTGTATAATCTTGTAAAGTGTGATAATTTCCTTTGCCCTTCCATTTTTTTTTTCTTCATATCACATGGGTCAAGTCTTGACTCACTTTAGAAGAGAAAGAAGCCCAAGTTAGTTGATGCACCTTTATTTCTATACTCTTAAAAAAGTGCATGCAAAGCTATCTTTACCCTATCCATTTTTTTCTTCATAGTCACATAAGTCAAGTCTTGAATAAGTGTACCTCAAGAAATTTAGCTTCTTGTCGATCAAGAATGTTCCCAAATGTGCAAGAATCATATTTATATCCACTTTCAATACTTATCAAATTTCTATTTCATTCTACAACACATACTTGAATCCACAAACTCATTTTCTAAGTTGGATGTCGCACAGAAGTTTGTCTCTGAATTTCCTAAAATACAAATTTGAAAAGGATAAGATGATCTGAAAATCAAATTTATCATTATATAAATGGTTTCAAGAATGACACATTGAAATCGTTCTTAAACCATTCATCATTAGATGGACACCAATCTATAATTTTATCAATCAAACTTATACTATGAAAAGCCCGTTGATAATTGAACGCGACTGCCATTTATATAAGTAGAGTTCCATCTAGTAAGACAATCTGACCAAACTAATTGATATCAATCCCCAAACAACTTGTTCAACACATCGAAAGAATTGTTTCTTCCCTACTCCTCATGCTCATACACAAACACTTTGCCTAATTACAATGCATCACTAGTAACCTTCAAACCATCTATTATTGATCAACACTGTATCAATACTAAACTAACTTAAGCATGCAAGCTAACTTAAGGCTTAACTTAAATGCTTCACTTACCTCCCTAATATTAAGTCATTGAAAACCACATAAACAAGATTCGATACACATGCCATAAATAGAGAAAACAAACCAAGACCCCAACCTCAAATGTAAATAACTAAGGAAAAGAATATAATGCACATGATCTTCCTTGTCATCACAAGTTATTTAAATTGGGGAAAACACAACATATGGAAAGGAATTACTTCGCTCTTCAAATGGGTCTTATTTACATAGATTGACTCATTCTACACTTTCTTCAAGCTTAAGAGTGATCACGCCATCACCAGTTTCTCAATTTATTTGAATGTTTATCCACCCAAATAGGGGGAAATTTTCATACTAGTATTATAAAACATTGTAATGAGCTAAGACAAATTGATTAACGAATTTCACTAACAACTTTACTAATCCAAAGCTCCTAAATTGAATAATTAAGACTTGGGGTGCAAATAGATTTCTCACGCAAGTATGCATCAACAAAAGTAATAGAGCGGTAACACACATGATCCTCAATGGAGGCTATGTTTATCAATTATTAATCAAGTTCAACCTCACTCTGCCTGATTTGAACAAAACTGAGATTCTAATTGTATGAACTACACAAAAGGAAACTCTTAAATTATCACATAAACTAAGAATTATGAAACAACTGGGTATATGAAAACCTAGGGTTATGAGCTGACAAAAAGATGTGTAAAATTAAGTAAAAACGCTGTTCACGCCGCGCAAAGTATACACATTGAATTCAATGTGAGTATAGTGGCTCGCCAAGTGTCATTCCCACCTTAAGAGAAGGTCATCACTGATCAACACTTAACACATCTCAAATTTTTATAGTGAATTAATGCTAATTTAAATAGAAACTAATATTAAACTATTAAATTATTTTACTTGATAAAACTAGCCTTACCACACCCGCCACACTCGATGATTCTAACTCATAGATAATTTGTTTATTTATTTATTCTTTATACATTTCACACAAATAAGATCATGCCTACAAGATATTCTCTCTCGAGATATATCCGTCTATCTCGCTGGATGTATTACATCTCCCGCCGACCCCTCGACCAAACGCTTTAAATGTATAAACCCTAATGGCACACTTGGAACCCTAGGATATTCTATTCCCCGATTAACCAATTGTTGCTTTATTCATGTCCCTAGGGAGCAACATCTTTGATCTCAGACTCTGAAGAATGGCATGCCAAAAGCACAAAACCCAACATGTAATAATTGGCGTAAATAAAGCAAGTCGATAAAATCTATACTTATATTAAAAAGAAAATGAAACTGTCTTAACCATGGTCACCCAGGTCATATTCAAATAAAACAGAATAAATCAGAAATATCATGTTGTTGTTATCTGATAAGAATAGGTAACAGACATTTACTCAACATTCAGATAAACAAAGTTTCGATCTTCTATCTTCTTATTTTTGATAATATGTTGTTCATAAATATCATCCACATAAGAGAATACTTTCTTCAATAAACAAAACAACTTCTTCCTTATCCGTTTAGAAGTTTCCAAAACTTCTATTAATCTTTAATCCAAATCCCTGATTAAAGAAAATTTCTATTGTTTTAATGCTACTACGAAACAGTAGGTCTCTGATCATCCACTAGTAAGGTTTTACAATTTACACCCATCTATCAAGAAACGGAAGAAAAATCCTTTTGAAAGCTTGAATATAAGAATCATATACAAGAAGAGCAATAGAGATTATGTTACATATTATTTGAAAGAATAATCAGATACACTACTATATTAAATTTCTTCCTTCCAATACTTCGAATGTCATTTGATTTCTTGTTTCGGAACTATATTGATCCCCATTATCTTAATCTAATTTATGTATTTCATAGAACTTATTAGAAATTTTCTTAAGAATATGAACTATCACATACAGTCGAAGAGATGCGTCAGAACATGATGTCATAAGAACGCGATCTCTTTTAGTCTCGATGTTTTCTTCCACCAGTCGCGGCTTCAACCCATCAAGACATCCGATCTCAACAACTTTAGAGTTATTAAACATCACTCATCATGTCATTCATATCGTCAATCGATGATGTTGATGTCACCAAGATACCCATTCGATGTACTCAATGTCATCACGCACCTGATAATACAGTCCCCATCCAATCCACTATCCAACTCCATATTGATTATTTCATTAACTCATACTTCATCCTCATCTCCATCCTAAACAACATGCTGTACTCGCTTCTCCCCACAAGATCCAAGCAATCACACTGTTAAGTATAATCCAATAAACCATGCAAACTATATATATCTCTCATATTATATGACATTCACATGATATTCCATCTACAATTCCAATTGATTATCACTTCACTTCCCAAATCACTGAAAGAAATGCCAATAGTGATCAATATATCGGTAAAAATGAAAATCTAATGAGATATCTGTACATATAAGAAACTAATTGTCATTGAATTAAAAATTCAACCTCAACTGCTGATCATGAATCGCTACATCGTAGCCTCAGAAAATAAATCAGAACATTCTTAAAAGATAACAAAACAAAAATATGAAAAGAAAACATAGAGAAGAGAAGAAGAAAACTGGTTTTGATGAAGAAATGTCATTGTCTCCCCTTGATTTCTTGTGTCGTGCGAGGCTTCAAGAGAATCATCGGGCCAATCTTCTCCCCAAGTCGCCTCAAACCTTCTTCTCTATATTCGTAACCCTAATTGTGAATAAATACCAAGTCTCACCTCAATTAGACCTCATTATGGGGTACCCTGCCCAAAAACGCGAAAAAATCCACTCTAGGCACTACACAAGATTAAGAGTTAGGCAACAAAGACGCCATGTGATTCAAGATATAGCAAAGATACCTGAGTCACAGTTATTGCCACTTTGGCTCGGATCATGCTTCATCTTATCTAATTTCTTCTCCAACCCCCAAAGCCTACACTTTCTCGCTCGAACGCCAAATGGCAATTTTGGACTCGTTGAAAGATTGAGGAAGTCCCTAAATTCATCCACACCGCATTAGAGCCATTTGAGGTCATCATAGATAGGCTGAAAATTGAAAAGAGCTAACAATAGTTTCTTTGACATCTCAATCACTTTTATCAATTTTTCACTGGCACTTACCAACATGTCTTCACCCATCAAAAGAAGCTAAGAAACATGTTAGATTGTTTGGATAAGCGCACATTGTTTTGATAAAACTGATTTTGCTAAAGACCTACACTAATAGTTGTTAATTGAATTAACTATAATATGATGAAGTTTAGGTGCAAACTTCTGGTACCACAACCAAGAACTAATCAGTTCTTGTATCAACGACGCCAAAAACTTGTTTGCTACTGACTAAAATTATAAAATACATTATTTGCCTTAGATGAGAAGGCTTCCATTAAAAAAAAATGTGTTTTGGGTCTAGATCACTACAAGTGCATAGATCATTCAAGTAATAAAAATGGATTTAAGTTCTGGGCTATTGTTCTGATGTGCTATTTGCTGATGAGAAAATCTAAACATCAATTATCCCATCTTACTAAAGATCCTGCTATTTGAACTCTAAAGTTAAAATGGTTTCCGGCTCTAACTAATAGAAAAGTAAAACCAAATAAAATTCCTAATTGTGTATATAAAATTCAAAATAATCGATCGGAAACCTCACTGGGTAAGTTAACACTCGGAATTAGATCAGTGTACAATTATCACTTTTCGCATCATTTTTGGCAACATAGCTCAGCCATTAGTTTGGTACATAAACTTGTCAAAGATGCAAGATAGTATAGTTTTGATTTCTCTCCATTAACCATACTTCGCATAATTGTGGTATCCATATTCTTTTCGGGATACATGAGTCTAATCAGGTTACTTGTAGAGTAGAAACCCTTTTAAAATCCGGGTATTTTTCATTTTTAGTACTTCACACACCCAAATCGGATCAAAGAATTCTCTTGCCATTATAGACAGATATTATAAGGCTCCTCCACCTCAATGGTAAATCTTATCCATATCAAATTCTCTGATAAAATTATTCACTCTGATTAGATCTCTGCTGCACACGGATCAAGATCATTCCATCAGATTAAGGAGAAACCTCTCATCACCAAATTGATATCGTTCATCTCACACCATGAAAGTTGAAGGACCACGTAGGTAAATTTTTAGAGCACATTAGTTTCATAATATTAGTCAACGATACTTTGGCAACGACTCCATACTCAGAATTCCCCATTCCTTTATGTCACTCAGAGGGCTTCTTGGAAATTAGAGTAAGATATAGTCCTTTTCTAGGTACACGCTACAAATATTTTGAACAGGTACTTCCATATCATTACCAATTAAATAAATTCAAGATTTCGAACTGTGACATTCTTTTAAGTTGAGCAGAAAACAATAATGAACATCAATCCAATCCAAGATGGAGTTATTTCAAAACTGGATTACAATTAACAGTGACTAGCTAATTAGGAAAATTAACTAAAATTGTAAGCGAACTCTGAATAATGAATCCTAGGAACAAATTCATTCAAGCGACAAAGAATGAAAACCAAATTTTTAATAAAGTGAACTCCACCAAAACTCAAGACACCAGATCACTATTCAATCCCAAAAAGAACTAACTGAAATGCTAATCTAAAACTACCTGAAAGAAAAGAAAAATAAAAGAAAAAATTATGCAAAGGAGTTCCAACTAGCCAAAAGTTCTTGGTTTTGGCAGAAAGTTTCATGCTACCCTAGATGAATCTATTTATAGATTTTCAAATGATAGTTGCACTTAGGCACAAATTGTTGATCCCCAAAACTTATGGCCCAATTAGGAGCTTTGTCGCGACATAGTTTTCATCTCTCGTTTCCCCAACTCTTGTCGCGCCTCCGCCGTCGCGACATGATTGGGGATTTCTTTCCTTGATTCTATCGTATGATAAACTTTGGATAATGTACATAGTTCGTGAAGTTATCTAGGGCTTTTATCCTCGCAACATGAGTGTTTTGTCACATATAAAAAACTTTGCTGCAAATAATAACTTGTCATTTTCACTGCTCGACCCTATTACAATGATAAATTTCTTTGTCACAACATTCTTTTGTTATCTCCTTCTTCATCTTTATCGCGATGTGCTTCTTCCTCCAAATTCAACTTTGTTGCAACATTCTTGTTATGTTGCAAACATTCTTTTATGGTTGCTCTAACCTTATGTATATAATTAATTCTTTTGTCACGACAAAGTTTCTCATAGTTGCATGGATCTGTTGTTGTGATAAAGTCTTGTTGGCTTGCACCATTGATCAATCCTCGTGGTTACCACAAATTCCTCAAGATGTCGTACTTGATATTTTCTTCTTTTGAGCTTTGTCGCTGGTTGAACTATTTGTTGCAACATTGAAATTCCTCGTCGCGCGGGACAAACTTATCTTGGCCGGTCTCATGTCTTCCATTTTATTATGCATTATAAAACTTCTTTTGTCGCGACGTAAATCTCTTACTAAACAACTTTATCGTTGCAACATAATCTCTTTCTTTCGTTTCCAGACAAAGATTTATGCTTTGAGTTTCTTTATTATGTCTTAACATAAGTTTTGCTATCGCAAATATTCTCTTGTAATTTTTCCTAACTTCTGTTACATAATAGCTTTTATTTGTTGTTGCAATGTAATTCACTTCAACCTCATGTTGTGTTTTTTGTAACATAAAACTTCTCTGTCATGACAAAGTCTTCTATCTTTCATTGCTGACTTTGAATGTTGTGTCGCGACATAGTTTTCTTCTGTCGCGACATATAATCTCCCTTGGTCTTGTCATAAGCTGAAATGTCTGTCGCAACATGGAAAACTTTGTCATAAGCACATTGTCTTGACTTGTCTCATTGTTTTGCTATTTTCTGTCGCGATAGAGTTGTCTTTTGTCACGATAGAGTTCATTTGATATCTTCATTTCTTTTTACGTCACGACAAAGTTGTGAGATGCCACGACAAAAATTCCACCGCTACTGGTTTGATCGCTGTCGCGACAGCAGTAAAGAATGTCGTAATATTCTTCTGGCTACGAACTTCTCCCACTTATGTCGCGATAGAAATTAGCTCGGTATCTAAATCTATGTCGTGACAATCTTCATTTCTAGCTTAAGTTCAGCTTGATCTTTGTTGCGACATAACTTCACTGTTCTAGCTTGGGACCCTATCGCCATATTATGAAACTATGTCAGCAACAAAAACGCCCTAGCCAATTTTATGCTTTTCTTATTGGAATTCTCTTTTTTTTCATCTAAAACCCGCAAAACAAAAAGTTGGTGAATATTCCATATTTCATCATAAAAATGAATCATAAACTTCTAGAAATATGTCAGAAAAATGAATTAACGAAGCTTGCACCCATCAAATTCTCCTAAACTTAAGGTTTTGCTTGTCCCCAAGTAAAGAAAAGAAAATTTTGTTTGTCCTTAAACAATTTAGCTTTTATTTTTAAGGACATTTTTCTGATGAATCCACAATTTTGTAGGAAACATAGTTAGTTGTAAAATTATTTCTAAATATGTTTCCAATCTAGAATCAGAAAGATTTTCAATTAAGTTTTCTAAACAGCCAAATAAATTTTATAGTGTAAACAATTCAATTATTCAACCCTGATTGTGAGTGTGTGATGGTCTTCTCTCTTATTCTATGGCAAACTAGTTAATCTTCTGGGATGAAACTCAGATAGCATACTTTTCATTTATTCTTTAAAGTCCCATGTGCTTGTTTGTCATATTAATCTCTACTAATGTAAGCATATACCACCTCAGAATCAATTATCAGTTTATAATGTGGTCAGTGATTGGGTAGATAATTTGACAATTTAGCTCAATTTTTTACCCAGATTTCACTTACAACTCTGGGACATACTTCTGCTTTCATTATAAACATCCCTGATTTTTTTTTTTCATTGATGTCAACTCTTCTTAACCTCCTCATTGCATTTAGTTTGGTGTATCTTTTCTACATACTTTATGTCAGGTATTTTTCTTAACCACACAAGCTATACCCTATTCTTTATCTTAGAAGCATTTCCACTTTTCATCTTTATCAAGGTTTATGGAATAGTGAAATGTTTTGTCTTTAAGCTTTCTGTACCACTCAACCAACTTCTTTGGTCAAGTAACTCTATACAATTTGCATTAGGGTCAGATGTCAACACCCCTACAAGACTTAATTGTTTAAGGGGAAGGCTACAAGATCAAACTTATTCCACCTTGACACTTTTCTTTTCATATCTTCTTTCCCTTATTTTTTTCATCTCTCCTCATCTCAATTGATTTTTTTTGTCTTAACCCTTCTTATCCTTCTTTGTACTTTGAAATAATATTCCCCAAACTTGTCCTCTCCCATCATTGATGTATTTGTCATGTAATCTGAGCAAATAAGGGTTCTTTACTTTAGGATTATGTTCAAGGGAGGATCTAGGCTTTTCATTTGCTGGTTGATGATGAAATAGGCTATTGGCTCGGGCCAGAAACTATGTATGCTATGCATATTAATAGTGGTAGGCTTTGAAAGGCTCAATCTTCTAAGAATGGCCTATATCACTTCCCCTCGTTAAGTGAAACATTTGGAGATTTGAATTCAGATAGATCCCGTAAGATGTCCTAACCTTAGCACAACTGCTTAAGAGATACTTTTCGGACCATACGCAAAGGTTTATCGTAGATTCTAAGTAACTCAACTACTTCTTACAAAAAGAATTATTATCTTATTTGTTCCATCAATTTGTTACAGTCTTTCCTTATTTTTTTAAGTTCAACATATTCATCAATATCTTCTACAATCTCTTTCTTTTCAGCCATCTCATCCTACCTCAATTCATCTATTAAATTATTGTTCGTTCTCGATATTTTGCCAAGTGTTATTCTCTCGACAAGTTAAGTCTATTTAAATCAACCATTTAACGCAGTAAACCTTAACACAAAGAATCAATCAATTCCATCAACATTTCAATCAAACAAAAATAATTCTCACACATTACAATTCAACCTAGGTAAACTGATTTCTCTATTATTTATTAAGCCATACACTAAAAGTCATCAAATTTCAATTATTTAAAGTAAAAGAAAGAAAATATAAACAAAACACAAGAAATAAAATGAGAGGAACAACTAATTTTAAAAGGATTCACTGAAGTTTTGATTAGGTGCCCAAATAGTGCTATTTTGAGCCCTATTCTAGATAGGTTTTGAGTGCTTTTTGCGCACTCAATCGTATCAATTAAGCCAATTGAGGTGTTCCAGTCTTACTTAGTATCACTTCTTTGCCATTTCGAGGTTATTTGTGGTTATTTTGCAGGGTTTTTGGTACCCGTCCATTAAAGTCAATTTGATATCGAGATGTGTTGAACCATGAAGATTGAAACTATTTTCACCATCAACATACTTCAAAATTAATGATGAAACGAAGGCAAAGTTTAAGTATGAGTAGATGCAAATAGGTGCAAGATGCAAAGCAGAAGAATAAAGAATTCCAGGTACCAGCCATGCATCATGAATAAAATTACTGGAGTGCAAATTTGCAAATTACAGAAAATTTGAACTCCTTAGCGAATGAGAAAATTCTCATTGAAATAGCCAAATTTCTCACATATAGCCAAAATTCACTGCGCTGCTCACAAATTCCTTCATCATTATCCTAAAATATTTCCCGCTTAGGGCTAGCAAAATTCCCTCGCTAACTAGCTAAATTCACCCATGCTGGGGCACCCCATTTTCGCTATCTCCCTGCACCCCGCCTAGGACTAGCGAGTTCTCAGCCAGCGAAATTTTCGCTACCCTAGCTAAATCCCTTTCCTCGCATAGCGAAATTCCTTGCCCTCATAATTTTGTGTAATTAAACTAAACGACCTGCGCTTTGTATAATTACATCTCCCTTGTCTTGTATTATCATATTTTGCCTTTCTTGTACTTTCACACATTGGGTGGCCTATAACCCCCATCATTTTGTAACCCTAAGCAATCTGCAACTTTCATTTATGCAAATATCTCTCCGTATCTCTTCAGTTTAGGTAGTTTGTTTTTCTCTCTTTCTCCCTCTTCTTTCATTTTCTAGGTTACTAAACACCCTCTTGAGGATGCATAACTCAAGAGATGCTTGGCTAAGTCTCATAACTTTGAAGAGGAGGCTCTAGCTTGGTTTCAAGGGGCCGCAGTTTGTCCTCATGTTTTAAAATGCCATGGTGTACTGTATTTATGGCTCTGTACTTTTCAAATTATTAGGGTTGAATATCATTTAATGTCATTATTTCTACTAATACTAATATAAATAGGGTGCCAAGGTGCATACTTATTGTTAGATGCAATCGTTATTCTTTGCTAGGATGGCCTTTACGAAACAACGAAATGAGGTTTAGTGCAGTTTTAAACTGAAAGGGGCTGTGAATGCATGTTACCTGTGTTGACTCAAATAGGAGTGTTTCTAGGGTTAGGTTTTCTAGTTAAACAAAGATCCATATGGCTTGAATCCATAGGTTGCTTGCCATGATGCGAGACAAAACTCGAGGAAATCCTCATACTCCCCATGTTGTCAAGCTAGTGCACCTAAACCTTCAAAGCATTTTTCTACACTTCTCACTTTCAGTTTTTACAATTAAACAAAGATCCAAACAACTTCCACCGCTTTTGAAACAAACGGCAAAAATCCAAAATTAAAAAGCCTCACCATTTTCAACATCGATGCAAATCATTCCTAGATGAAAACTCATCCCCGTGTTCAACCCTAGGGGACCGCTTATACCAAAGAGCTTGACCACGGCAAAGAGGAACTTAGACTACACCTTGTTGATTTTGAATCACCCTACCGTGGCATCGAATCAAATGGCGCTGTCGGGGATCGGGTACAACCACGATGATGAGTTGATGTGTACTTGTGACCTCATTACAAGTGTAAAGTGACCTCAGACTTTTTAATCCCCACTGGTCGGGGAATCGCAAGTTTCATCACTTTCATAGTGAATCAGACTGCTTTTGTTTTTCATACAATGGCCATTTATTTCAGCTAATAATAACCCTTTTGCAAGTTTGTTTGTGTCCTTGTTGTGTCTCAGCTTAGGAACAGTGTTTATGTAACTAATTCGATAGAGGACATCATGCACTTGTTAATCTAAAGCACCAACTTGAACATATAAGGAAAACACAAAAATAATATGATCAATGGATCCCCTACCCAGGAATGCTAGAGTCAACTGTGTACCCCAATGAGCCCACTGCCTCTACGTAGATCGATGAGGGACCACATACACCCTCCTAGAGTTAGTGCCCCTTCTTGCATCATACCTCCTCAATGCCATAGGAGCGAGACCTACTTCATGGCCCTCGCTCCCACTTCATGGTATGGAGAATGAAAAATCCATATTCGCAGATATAAGGGATTTGAGGAGGTATGCACTACTTTCAAGGAAGGTATCACATGGATTTATGTCGTCAAAGCGATTTCCACCGACACTAAAAAGGACAAGGCAAAATATGGCTCAATTCATCGAGGCTCGAACGACGTATCGGGCCGACCTCAAACTGGAATCTCTTTGAAGAAATTTTAGCGCCCACAAAGACCAACAGTTCAAGAGACAGATTCACACTCATTTAGCTTATAATAATGCGAGTAGTTCTACTAAAGGCGGAACAAAGCGCAAAGATTCACGGAGACCATCGCTGCTTCGCCCACATCATGGTTTCACACTGATGTTAGTGAAATCATTTTACACGGTATGTTCCACCATAAAGCAACCGGCTAGAAACCATGGAGGAGATTCTCGCAGCAAACCCCGATGAGCGCAATGGATTTCTTGAACTATGTGGTCGAAAACCCTGTGTGCGTCAGACAGCCAAAAACCCAAGAGATTGAAAAAGAATGAGGCTCCCTTATCCAACCCTAGGCCAGAATTTTTACACTTCAGAGGACATGAAATGAAAGCAAAAATTCAACTCTAGCTGTGGAAAGTGAGGAGCTGAAGGAAAAAGGTTCATGAAGTGCAGGCAAAGGATCGAAACACCGCATGCCGCAATCCATTCACCGCCCAACCCACCGTTAACTGTGAGAACATGATCCGAGTGTCCCATCGCTGAAGGATTTCCGAGACATTGGTCGAGCACAAAACGTTATAGGTCAATACGTAAAGCCACCAGCCAACTCCACGTCCAATATGGTAATACCTACATTTCCACTGAGGAATCAATCTCAACCTCCGAAACCAATCTCTCAAGTACGTACTCTAAAAGTTAAAACCACGCTTGTTCCTCTTCAAATCCACGGTCATCACCATCATCTTCCCGGTGGAAACGTTATGGCTAATTTTGGAGCAAGGTGGTGGGCAAACTCTTGTGGAGGAGCAAAAGGATTAATGTGCAACCAGCACAAAAGGATTGATACTCGTAGAGCACACCTAACAAGATATATAAATGGGCTTAAGAGCAATCTAATCTAAAATAGACAACCCGCAGTATTCAAACCCACAAAGATCAACAAAATTCGGAGGCCAGGAGAGAGGCTGTTCCTCCCAAACATTGCAACCAAAGGAGTCAATGAGGCAGCTCCATCCAAAGCCATCTGGCAGTGGACGCAGGCGAAAGCTATAATCACCCTGAGGAGTGGAAAAGAGGTTAATCAGCCAATGCTCAAGCCTGTTGAGGAAACCAGGAAAGGAGAAGAAAAGGAGCCAGAACATATTTTTCCGAAGAGGATCTCCAATGAAGCACCCGCATGCCACTCCATTTCCACAGCACCAAGAAGGTGCTAAGAATAACATCCCAAAGAAAGTGTGCATCCCAAGTCCTGTGTAAAGTGAACATAATTCCTTTGACACCATCAAACAAGTCCTCGGCTCATGCAAAGTTTCTTTGAAGGATCTTTGTACAATCAAAAGGTTGGCATTGAGAAGAAGGCATTTAACTCCAGCAAGTCGCTGCCATAATCCAAGAAGAACCCATGGGCCAAATACAAGGATCCAGGATCTCCCACACAATTTCAAGAATGATTATGGGACTTGTGGCGGACAACCTCGCTGACCTAGAGCCAACAGAAACCCATCGCCATACCGCATGGGCAAATAGGGTTCGGGTGAACTCAAACCCAACAACATCACACTATCACGCTCTGATGATTCGTGAAGATCCCCGCGGATAGTTGAGGATGTCCCCGGTGAAAATAGACACCTACTACCCAAAGATTTTGTAGTGCCTGATAATCGAGCCAATTGTAAATGAACCTAATCATGTGCCAATTCATCCCGGAAGACCATTTCTCGCCATCGCTATCGCAATCATCAATCATTAATGGAGTAATGCAACTTACATTTGGCAACATGACATTGGAGCCGAACATATTCCATTTGAAATGTCAATAAATGCCGCTAGGAAGATGAAAATCAAATGACTGATGAAGCGGTTCAATTGGTTTACTTAGCAGTCGAGTGTCCGTGAAAAAACAGAATAAATCAAGGTGACGCAGAGGTTTCAGAATACATCAGTAGCCGTTCGCAGCATAATTTTGCTCAGTTCAAATCAAAACGTAAGGAGAACCAAGTCAAACAATGGAAAATCCAACACCAATGATTCAGCCAAAGCATCGCTTGGTCGAGAGATTCATCCTCCTCACCCTCCTTGAGTAATTTTGTGATATTGAACTTGGTTTCGTGTGTTTCTAAACCAACTGCGCTCAATAAATTTTAATTTTTAGCTCAATTTTAGTTACACTCCCAATAATTTTGGTTATTTTTAGAAAAGTCTAAATATAGTAGCTTTCCATTTTAGCAATTTTGTAATTATATTATTTACGTCTTATATTAAATATTGAAGTATATTTAAATATAATAATTTTTGCCTTTTTTATATTATTATTGTTTATTTTAATGTCGTAAAAATCTAATTCCAAAGAATCCAGTTTTGGTCCACTCGCTAATATAGCGCACCGCGCAAACGATCGTCATGTCTGGCTTATAAAAAAGAAAGGAGGGGGAGAGGCTTTTCAATCATATCATTCCTCCTCGAGCTCATCCCCCCACGTCCCTCGCTCGCCTGTGCCGCCACCGAGCCCCGCCTCTCTCGCACAAATGGGCCGAGTTTGAAGCACTGGGCTTCTCCTGAGGCCATTGCTATACCTATTCGCGCTTCCACTGTCGGAGAATCAGATCACACCCCATTCATCTCGCCAACTTGTCCCCACGATCGAGTCTCCCCGATCGGCCCCCCGTCGGGGCAGCGCTACGTACTGAGCCCGAGACACCGCCCTCTCGCATCCGTACCTTTTTCTCACTCCCCGAGCCGCCATCACCGTATCTTCCGCACTGTGGCCACCACCGCCGGCCGCCCATCGCGCTTCCACCTACGGCATTTGGCCCCACTGCTCTTATAGCACGGCCATCGCTGAGTCTCGATTTGAGCTTTCTACGCCAGTACGATCGTCAGCCCGTCTTCCCGCCCACAACCTCCGTTCAAAGGCAAGCATTTTGCATCCAGCAGCCTCGTTTCATTCTCATTAGCGAGCTCCACTCCGCTGTCTTTTTCTATACCACAGATATGGTTCAGACCAGAGGCGAACGTCCCGCCTCCACCACGTCGACAGACTTTAGAGAGGAGTGGTGCCCCCGTTCCGGGGCCCTATAATTCGCCCTAGTATCACCTTCAGCCCCCCGAGGCAAGCCCCCGAGGAGCCTCAGGGGTTCGCAGGTACTAGACGCGGACGGGACCCCGGCCCACACCGCTGGGCCCTCAAACGCAGATCCAGAGGGCCCGTGTTTTCCGCCGGGCTCTACTGTGCCCGGTGAGTCATCCTCATCCGTGACCACCGCTCTCAACATCGCCAAGAACACAGAGGCAATTCCTCGCCTCGCTGATTCGCTGCTAGCCCCGTGATCGTGGAGGCCTGCTATTCGTTTCCACCCTATTCGAACGTCGCCTCATTCGAGACTTCATGGGGAGTCGTGACGACGACAACCCAACACCGATGGTCGAACATAGATCTGGGACTCGACGCGGGCCGATCGAAAGCACTACCGTTGTCATTCATGAAGCCGAGGCGCGACACTCGTGGTTCTACGCCTACCATTCCCGATGATCTCTGGAGCTCAGTCCGCCGAGCTCGTTCATACTGGGACGACGCCAGAGTGCTAGAGCGGCAAACATTTCCTTTGCAAGAAATGTGATCCAGCCAATTCGGGAGGGTTATCGAGATTCGTCTCACCACCTCAAACACGGAGATGGTCCGCATTCTCACTCGAGACGCCACAGCCTCGGGCCAAGCAGCCTTTCAGGAGGCGCCTCCCGCCTCATATGCTCCTCGCGACGATCACCCGCTCAGACTGAAATTTCTTCCATCGCAGACTAATGCATAACGTAGGGGGCCATCTCGAGGCTCTTACCTGATCTCGAGGGGATACCGGTTTGGGTCCCCAGTCAGATGACCTCCCCTATTACACTTCGAGGATAAGGTCCACATCGTATGGCCTGCTCTCGAAATGAGTCTTCCACTCATTGCTGCCACGACTCCCCGAGCCATGTCCCCAGCACATGGATTTCCAGAGGAGCCTCGTGACAGAGAGAGGGGATTAGATGCCCTCCGTCTCCGTCGATGGAGCAGCGATGATGCCGATATCTTTCTCCTCCAAAGAGCCGGGACCAGAGGAGGTTCCGTATCGAGGTTTCTCGCAGGACTCCTGTGTGGGATAGGTAGTTGTGCTTCCTCGAGCCCGATGGGAGAGGAGTCCACTCCGCCGCATCGTTCTCCTCCATCTCTACTCCACCTACTTCCCAGCCGCCGCCTTGCTCGATACTCCTGGCTCCATCTCTATACATCACAAGATTCTCTGCAGCACATACACGTCGGCTCGAGAGAGCTAGCCATGATGCCGATGTTCTTTCAAGCCACTCACCCAAAGTGCAGAGCAGGACTGTGGTGGCTGCTCGAGCTGAGGCCACTCTAGGTCACTGTCACTCCATGCTGTAGCAGATTATGTCACATTTGGGTATTCCAAGGCTGCCTCCCGACTGTGAGACTCCGAGCCCCATCGGCAAAGCAAAGAATTCTTCTGATATGTCGGGCAAAGAATAAGTAAAGAGTTACAGACTCCACCACCACCACAGTGAGGTGGTTTGGTTTCTTTTTTATGATTTTGTATAGTTATCATTTTCTTTATCAACTGCCTACTAATTTTGTGTGATTCATGTATTGTTTTATAGTAGGTATGCTGATATTTTTGTATGTTTAGCTTTGTCATGCATGTACTAGCCATTTTGGCTATATCAAAAGTTAAGTACAAAGATATATATATATATATATATATATATATATATATATATATATATATATATATATATGTTATAGAGTATATATATAGTTTTCACACCTTTGTGCATATCACTTTTGTGCTTCCACCTTATGTAATCGTTGGTCTCAATCGACAATTGAATCGCTTTAATCGACACCAATTGCTTTAAATCTGATAATTGAATGCTCTTAAGTGGAAATGGAAACCCGTTTGTCACCTTAATGTTAGAACAACTCCATGCATGATTCAGTTTTTGGTCAATAAAGATTCTAGCGTATTCATCTTGAACATTTCCTCTTTGAGCTAATTCACACACTGCACACCAGATTATTCCAATAGGCTGTGAAATTGTATGCCTCTTTTCGCCTTGTAAAACCGGCCTTAGGCATGTTGGCAACCTAGGATAGGTTTGTGTTACCCACATTTGAAGACCAATGTAGTCTTCAAAAGGCGAAAAGAAAAAGTAAAAAGCAGCATGGGTGCAAGAAGAAAAGAAAAATAGAAAGTCGTGACATTCTCACTTGAACCCGAGCACGGTCCCGAGGGGTATATGGCGAAAGTCTTTGAAGCCCGATGCCCTAAACCTTAATTGGTCAGAGTCACGACTTAGTGTTCTACACGGTGAATGGGTAGAGTTTTAACGCGGTCAGAAAAGCCACCTCGGGTCAGCCTCGTAGTGCCTGGGTAAAGCCCGTAGAGTTAGTGGTCAAGTGATCCTTGGCTTGATGCCCCCAAAACCTTAATTGCTGGGAGTCATCGGTGGACCCTTCGCTACACGGACTTTGGTGAAATCGAGTTGGCATTGCACCCACAAAGTAGTCAACAAAGAAAAGAGTGCAGCTATTCCTATCTAGGTTGATCACTGTTCAAGCGCCATGCCGTAGCTAGGTCAGCAGGGAATAATTTTACACTTTTATTTAATCCAATATATTAAACCATTAGGTCTTTGTGGAAATTCAGTGCTGATTACCATGGATCCGATTTTGACCTTAAACTTGTTCTTACATGGGTTTTTTGCTCCTCTCACATGCCCAGCTTTCTACTAAGTTATCAAATCATTCAGCATAGCCAATGTCTATTTGTACATACACTTTTCGAATCCAATAAAATTTTTGAGAAATCACCTGATGCATTTCCTTTTTGTTTCAGCATCGCTTACGACTAGCAACGTGTCTATTGGGGTGTGATTAGTGCCCAAATAAGGCTATTTTCGTGAGCCATATTCGATAGATAGCTCTTTGAAAGTGCTTTTTGCTCACTAATCGATCACCTGCCAATTGAGGTGTTCAGTCTACTTAGTATCACTTGTGCTCTTTCGAGGTTATTTTGTTATTTTGCGTTTTTGTGCACTCGCCCATTAAAGTCGAATTTGATATCGAGATGTGTTGAACCATGAAGATTGAAACTATTTTCAGCCATCAACATATCAAAACTTAATGATTAAACGAAGGCAAAGTGATGAAGATGGAGGATGCAAGAGGGTGCAGATGCAAAGCAGAAGAACAACAATTCCAGAAATTTTGCTATGATTACAAAATTTCACGTACCATAATAAATTTTGAATCCTAGCGTAAATCGAAATTCCGCTAGGTTAGCTAAATTTCGTCATATAGCTTAAAATCACTCCATGTTTCAGCTTAAATTCTTCAGTTCTCGCTATTCTAAAATATTTCTCGCTAGGGCTAGCTTAACACTAGCTAGCGAAATTATCGTACAGCTTAAAATCCCACTTTTCGTCATCTCCGTGCACTTCAAGCATCATTTGGGGTCATAAAGGTAACATTTACCTAGCAAATTTTCCCCCAGATAGCGGTAAATTCCTTGCCCTGTTAATTTTGTGTAATTAATGCCAAACGACCCTGCTTTGTGTACACTCTCCCTTGTCCCGTATTAGCTTCATATTTTAGCTTTCTGTATTTCACACATCATGGCCTATATAAGCCTCATCATTTTGTAACCCTGCCAATCTTTAAGTAAATCTCCTCATTTATGTAAATATCTCCCGTAGCTAGCTTAGTTTGCTTTTCTCTCTTTCTCTCTCCTCTTGAGGATGACAACTCAAGAGATGTCACAGTGTCCCATAACTTTGAAGATGGTGGTCAAGTAGCTTGGTTTCTGGGGCAACAAGTAGCTTTGTCCTCATGTTTTAAATGCTGGTTGCTGTGTACTGTATTTATGGCTCCCAGCTTTCAAAATTAGGGCTAGAATATCATTTAATGTCATTTATTTCTAATAATACTTACCATACAAAGCTTTAGGGTAATAAAGCATATTTCTTATTGTTAGATGCACTGTTATTCTTAGATGGCTTTTACGAGCCACCGTGAACAGGTCGAAAGGCCAGGTTTTAAACCTAGTACCGTGGAATGCATGTTGCCCTGTGTTGACTCAAATAGAGTGTTTCTAGGGTTAGGCTTCTAGTTGCCCAAAGATCCGTTATGGCTTGAACTATAGGTTGCTGCCATGATATGCAGAGGATAAAACCCAGAGGACACTGCACTTCATGTTGTCGTTTAGCACTCAAACCTTCAAAGTTACCTTTCACACTTCACTTTCGCTTATAATTAATCAGCATCCAAACAACTCCAATCGCTTTGAAACAAACTAAAAATCCAAATTAAAAGCTCACCATTTTCTAACACTGATGCAAATCATTTCTAGGATGAAAACCAATCCCGTGTTCGAAATTCAGATCGCTATATCAAGTAGTGAGCTTGACTACTACAGCAGGGAGGAACTTAGGACTACAAATTTTGTTGATTCCGAATCACCCTACCGTGGCACGAATCAAGTTTATAGGTGTAAGACATATGGTTACAAAGAAGGAAAAGGGGAAGAAGCTACAGGGCAAGCTATTTTCTTTTCCTATCATGTATATGGGAGGATAGATTCACTGGTTCAAACTTGTAACTAGCTGCGTACGAGAGAACCTGTGTGATACGGATCATATTATGCATGGACTTGTTGCCTTCTTTACTTCTGTTGAATGCAAACCACTCTATGGAAAGGGCCATTTGTTTGATGAGATCATTTTGTCTTTGCCCAATAGAGTTCAGGGTTCCCTCAAACTCACCTCAAGCGTATACTTTTTACTCGATTGTTTCTACATCATATTCAACCTTTATGTCCAAACATTTCTCCTTATAGTTTAAGGTGGTTTCCATTTCCTTGTCCCTTTTCTCTATGAGGAGCCTTATATCCTTTTGATGTCTTTATAGAGGTAACCGGCTGCATCCGCCCATGCAACAAGTTCCGCTTCATGGCACTTTCTCTCTCATATTCATGATCTTAATTAGCCTTCACTATCCCTCCTGAGATGATCCGAACGGGGCTGCATCTTCTCGCCTCGAGTTCTTTACTGCTTATCTTTCTCTTGTTTCCCATCTACTCTTCCACTCTTCATCTCTCAGTCTGAGGGCTTCCTCAAGATTCTAATCTCTTCTTTTCAGCTTAGCATCCATGTACTCATCCTTGAGTTGGAGTTGGATTTTCAATTGGTTGTCCCTCTCTTGCATCTCTTGTCTCATAGCCTTTAACATTTCCATCAATTCAATATCACGCTCGATCGCGAACCCCCGCTTGTTCTCGGCGAACTTGTCCTAAACTGGGAAAGGGCTGGTAATTGGCTCAAACTGTCTACCTATGCTCGCCTAGATGCACTATCAATCTCTATCTCATTCATTTCTATGTTCTCTTTCCTTTGAACTTCAGCCTTCTTTCCCTCGCCTCGTTTCCAGGGGTCCCTTAGTGATTCTGGCCAATGTTAGAGGTGAAGTCCCAGCGGTGTTTCTTCTTCCTCCCACCTCCTTCACACCACACACCCAAGACAATGCAGAGCCTAGTGATCGGGCTGACAGGCACCAAACCCCACTCCACCTTTATAATAACTCAAAATTGAGTTTTCTATTATCTTTCCAACACCGAACTTGTACCCTCTCAATATGGCGTAAACAATATTGCCTCATTCTCCCTTATGGTACTCAAATGCTTTGATGATAAGATAACTGAACAAATGAAATAAAACCAAACCTTTGGTTGTTCAGTCAATGCTCCTCTTGCGATGGGCTCATGTGGGTTTTTCCTGGTGGTATTACACTTTCCTTTGCCCTTAGTCAGCAAATCTACTATCTTCTGAAGTCCGTTCCTTCATCAATTTCTGCAAACTTTAAACTATTCTTCATCTCATTAAGATTGTAGGTTTCTTTGCTAGTTGATATCCATTTCCCTCTAATATATATTGTCTTGTCCTTCATTCCCACCATATTCGCATTGAACTCCTTCACCAAGATCTAATGAACCCAGACTCAGGTTCTCGCAAGATGCATCTCAAGCCTCAAAGAACTTCTTGGAAGGGGGAGATCCACTTGCTAAAACCTCTTTCGCCTATGAAATCTTTGTGCTATAATTTGTCCCTTCGGGTGAAATAGGGCAGCTCTAAAACCTAATCGCTTTTTTTTTCCTCACTACGCTCAGTTCCATCTTCTTCAGCTCCTTCTTTCTTTTCAGTTGCTTCCATGTCGCTCAGCCCGTCTAGCTTCACTCTTTCTTTCTTTCCCCGCCCAAGCTTCTTCTTAAGTTGCTTAGACTCCGGTCTTCTCCATCTCTCAGCAGGCTACTTTCTCCATCATTTCTGTTCTCAGCAGGAAAACCAGGTGCAATATGGCTTAGACATCACAAAAGAGGGCTTTTAGGATATAGTTCAAAAAATAAAGTGGGAAGAGATTTCACAAGTAAAGAAAGGTGGTGGGTTGATTTTCTGTCTATGAGGGGCAGTGACCTTCTCGTGCCTCAAATTCATCCATTTGAGAGGCAAAATATTTGTTGTACCACAAATGTATCACACACAAACAACTTAGGGTTTATTGCCCTTTTAATTTTAAGTGTCGCGACATAGAAAAATAATAAATACAGTCGCGACATATTTTCTCCGGGAATCAATTAAAAACTAGGTCAGTCCCTCATGGGAGACAGAAAGAAAATGATGCTACATAAAATTCGTGATGTCTATAAATTCTATGTCGCGACAAAGAGAAATATTGTCGACAAACACCCTTTGCAATATCGCTCTAAAGCCAAATCTCCTCATCGCCTTGGTACATAGGAAGAAGGTGTAAATATGCACCCATCGCTCTATTATGGAAATATATGTCAAAATACAAAACAGGGATTAGTCTAAACTCAAATGATGTCGTAATAGAGAAAACATTGTCGCGACATAGTTTGAGGTTTCTTAGTTATATATGGTGACATAAAATTTTATGTCAATGCATGATACTCTCAGTCGTTAAAAGACTAACCCACTTTTGTTGCGAAGATTAAGAAACAATGTTGCAAATGTTGTTTTGGTAATACCGCTAGACAAAGAAAAAAATATGTAACGGACAATGAAATTTTTTTTTCTCGAAGTTGTGCAATTGACATTTTTCAATCATAACATTCAAAACATTATGCATTCATTCATACCAATCATCATACTCGTGAAGACAAATATAGTCGCCATGAAAGAACCCTTCAATTCATGTACATGAACAATCACATTTATTTCTTCATTTAAGAGTATTCAAAGAATGAGAAACAACAAAGCTGTACTATTCATTTTCTGTTTAAACAAATTACATTCCCAAACTTTAACTATGCATTATCATTAAAGAGCAAGTTAGGGTACCCAAATACTTCTTGTAGCATTTCTTTGCATAATCGGGCTTGGAGAAAATATGCTTCCAAATAAAACCATTTAATTCAAATGCCATTGTCCCCTAAAAAATCAGCAAAAACAACAAATAGAAATTCAAACAAAATTAAAACTAAACTTCAAACACATAAAGTTTAACTAAAACAAGCTAGTTATGAAAATTAAATTTTCTTGGGTTGCCTCCCAAGATGCTGCTCAGTTTAATGTCTCTAGCTAGACATTTGCTGTAGAATGTTTTCTTTTCAGCAAAATTCTCCTCTCTCTTCAAATCTGGATCAATCTTCATTTAAGCTTCTTCCAAGGTAATGCTTCAATCTTTGGCCATTCACTCTTAAACGATTTAATCAATTCTCGTTGTTGTTGCTCCAAAGGGTGTACTTGCTACTACTATGTAAGGACCACTCCATCTTTGACTTCAGTTTTCTTGGAAACAACTTGAGCCTGAAATTGTATAATAGGACTTGTTCTCCTGCTTTGAATTCCTTCCTCATAACCTTCTGATCATGCCACTTCTTTGTCTTATCTTTGTATATTATAGAATTATCATAAGCTTCATTCCTTAACTTTTCCACTCATTCAATCGAGTACCTTCTTCTTGCAGCTTGAAAGTCACAATTCAATTTTTGACGCCCATAGCTTGTATTCTAGTTCTAGAGGGAGATGACAAGGTTTTCCAAATACAATTCTGTATGGGGACATTCTAATTGGAGTTTTGTAAGCATTTCTATAAGCCCACAATGTATCATCTAGCTTTATAAACTAGTCTTTTTTGCTTGTATTCGTTGTTTTCTCCAAAATTTTCTTTATCTCCCTGTTGGAAATTTATGTTTACCCATTTGATTGAGGGTGAGAAGCCAATCCCATTACATGTCTGATTCCAAATCTGCTCATGAGTTTTGCAAAAACTTTATATTTGTAAAATGACTCATCATCACTTCACGATTGTTTCTGGGTGCCTAAATTCAAGCTCAAAATATTTCTTTGTATGAACCCAACAACTGTATTAGCACCATTTTTGGGACAAGCTATTGCTTCCACCCGTTTGGATACATAATCCACAGCTAGGAGAATGTATAGATTTCCAAATGATGATGGAAAAGGTCCCATAAAGTCTATTCCCCATACATAAAAAATTTGCACCACTAAGATTCCTTGTAGGGGCATCTCATTTCTTCTTCTTATGTTACCCATTATCTGACATTTATCACAATGTTTTACTTATTCAAAACAGTCATTGAATAATGTAGGCCAATAAAAACCTGATTGAGTAAATTCTACAAGTGGGTTGTCTATTCTCCTGCAAAATGTCCCCATAAGGATGATGCATGACATTTATCAATGATTTCACCTTGTTCTGTTTCTGGTACACATCTCCTTATAATCATATCTACTTCTCTTTTGAAAAGTAGTGGATCATCCCAAATATAGAATCTTCTATCAGTTCCCAACTTTCTTTTCTATTGGTTGTTGAATTCATATGGCATACTCCACAAGCAGTATCTACAATATTAGCATGCACAGGTGTTTTGAATCTTAATAAAAATAAATGCTCATCAGGAAAATTTTCTGCTATTTCACTTTCTTTTTTCTCTTCAGTAGTTTTTTCCAATCTAGAGAAGTGATCAGCTATCACATTGTCACTACCCTTCTTGTTCTTTAATTTATATCAAACTTTAAGTAATAATAACCATTTAATTAGTCTTGGTTTGACATATTTATATGCCATCATATCTAATTGCATGATCGTTGTGTATTATAACATGGGACCCCAATATGTAAGGCTCGAATTTTTTTCACAAGTAAACACTACAATAACATCTTTTCAATTGTAGAGTAGTTCTCTTATGCTTCATTGGGTCTGCTGGTATAGTATATGGCCTTAATATCTTCTATATGTTCTTATCCCAATACAACCCCATTGCATAATCAATAGATCACATATAATTTAACACTCGAAATATATTCTAGCGTGACTGTTTAGGGTATATTATGTTAAATATAATTTTTCGAAATAAAATTTGAGACCAAACAAATATTAGATAAAGTAAATATGTATCTACCACTTGAGGATTTGGGTAAGGGTGACAAAACAACAAGTTATATGCAAAACATGGAATTAGAAAGATGGGGATGCCAAAGTATGAACATGTATGTTATATATTGGGATTAATAAAGAGAGAGGCAGCTGTAAATAGCAAATGGAAAAGTGTAAGCAAGAAATGTTTATTGTCTTGGCTAAACATGTGGCCTTAAGTCAAAAATCTGATAAAGGTATTTGGCTTAGCCTTTGAGGGAACAAAACGTGAATGCAAAGAGAGGAGAAGGGAGAGGGAAGAAGAAGAGGGAGAGGAAGAAGAAGAGGAAGATGCAAACAGGTGCAATAACAGAAGAGAAGAATAAAGGGAGCAAAAGCAGGGAACTACTAAACTTGAGGGCATCTTGGTTTCCTAGTATGGTTATTATCTCTGTCCAAACCTAGCTGTTAGGATGAAATCTTAACCAAAGATGTATTGAAATTAGGGTTGTTAAACTCTAAATGAGCACAAGATAGTTATAGGAACTCTAAGTTGATTCATGGTTTAATTGAGAATATGAGCTAGGTTTAGAGCAAACCCTAACTAATCAACATGTTGATTTATCATGGTCATAACCCATATTAGAGTGGTTTCGATATAAAAACCATGAAAGCCTTTGGCTGAAGGATATGGATTGAATGATAACAATCGTGTAAAAGAGATCATAAGATGAATTTGAAGGTCTGAAGTGTTTAAGTGAAATTATAAGTCAGATGAAGTGAATTGACATCAAAAGTGGGAAAAATAACAAAATCTGGGCAAAATTTTGAAGGTGTACCGGTACATGAACAGTAGTGTACCGGTACACCCCACCAGAAGCCAAAGTGTACCGGTACACTTTGGGGTGTATCTGACACCCTGCTCTCGCTTCCTCCCAGCCACCAGTTTTATTTTTGGCCACTTGCTCAGCTTCATCCGTCTAAGGATTCTGCCATGGAAACAGACTTCAAGGAGAACCATAAACTTGTTAATAGAGAACCCTCACCTATGATCCCGGCGGCTCAAAATTCACTCAAAGTGGGCCAAGGTGCAAGCTAAAATTTTGGTTCAGCTTTGAACATGAGTAGGTCTCGTTTGTTTCGATTTAAACTGAGTTTCGTGTTCGACCAAAGTATCTGTGCTGAAATGGAACCCTTTAGAACTTATTTAAAAGAATATAACACCTGTATCAACATGAAGTTAAGATTCCGGAAAAAATTGAATACAACTGTTCTAGTGTAAATCCAGGTAAAACCGACTAGCTAGCATGAAATGCTAACTTTAGTTTGATGGTCCCATTGATTGGATTCCACTTCCTAAGTAAAGTAGATTCATAGAGGAATAAGAACATATGAATGAGGTGTGATTCACATACATCATACTTCATTAAGAATATGAAGTGCCATATGTAATAGGCATGAAATGAAGGAAATGTAGAAATGAAAATGTAAAGATGTGTTCATGAAACATGAAATGATTATGGAAATGAAAATGAAAACTAATTGAAACATGATTGGTGAAACATGAGAGTGGCATGTCGCTGAACACATATCGTGTGTTAAGGGATATATGATTATTGGACACATATAACTAAAATGATACCAAAAATGATAGGAGGCATGCGAATAAGTATACGTAAATGACTTTATGAATGAGTATACAATAAATGAGTAATACATTAATGAGTATACATGAATGAATATAGAATGAGGTGTAAGTGGAATGAGATACTGAATAAAGTATACTTAAATGAATTTATGAATGAGTATACATGAATATATACATGAATGAATATGTGAACGAAATAGAATTATATACGCAAATAAGTATATCGAAATGAATTCATGAAACGAGTGCAAAGTGAAATATACACGCGAATGAGTATATAAATGAATTTATAAATGAGAGCACATGAATGAGTATAATGCGAATAAGTATATGAACGAGTATACGTAAATGAGCATATGAACGAGTACACTGAATGAGTATATAACACGTGAATTGAACATACAGAATGCTATACGGAATAAGAAGGAATGACACACTGGAATGACATAAGGAATGAGTATATGCCAAATGATCACATGAAATGAGTATGATTGAGAAGACTAGAAAAAGATAACACTTAAAGTGAAAATATGGAATTGAAATGCATATTTGGAAAACCGAATGAATGTGAATGATATTAAGATGTGGATCATCAAACGGAATTCGCCATTGGCAATGAACACGACGGAATGCGCGCGAAATGGAGCGATATTCGAAACCAAAATGAACGCGAATATTAACAAAGACGTGGATTCATTGAAATGGAACCATTATAAATGGGAATCTTTGAACGATATGAAGAATGAATCCCCCACGGATGCACCAAACGCATATCCGCCACAAGGCACTGCCGCGCGTATCGCACCACCGGCGGGATTTATACCTTCGTTAATCGGCATCCGTCATGGATGGCGATGGCATTGAAGGAATGTCCCACTCGTGGGATTCAATTAACCGATTTAGTCGCCACGGCGTATGACATTTAATTGATACCATCGTTTGGTGCACCAAACAGCATCCCACATGATGGGACCAATAATTGATACCACGCGTGGCTCGTGGTGCACCCAAACATCCTGGCAGATGACGGGAGATCAAACAATGACAACACGTGTCGATCACCAAACGGTATCTCGCATGATGGGAGACCCATTCTGATACCACGGTCGGTGCGCACCAAACGGAACTGGCCATGATGGGAGTGAGACCAATTAAATTAGTAATACCACAGCTGTTTGTGCACCAAACTATATCCGCTAAGTGATGGGAGATCAATTATAAAATGTAGCTGCACATTACCGAATGACAATAAGGGCTGGATTCATTAAACGAATTGCCACATAAATGTGAATTGAATAGTCAAAGTGAAATGACTAACATTTACGAGTGCAAATGAGATTTTTACATTATGTTTAAACTTCATAAATTGAAATGAATTGAATTATTGCATTGAAAGTGTATGTTGTGATATGATAAAATGATATGTAAATTAAGTGACAAAGAAAATGAATATGCATGAGTATAAGGTGTGCAAAGGCATTATTTTGTTAAATGTGAGGTTATGGATCTTGAATTTGTGCGGTTATGGATTGCCCAAAAAGAAGTGTTTTCTATCAAAAGTTTAAAATGGAAACAAATACAACAAAAATGTTTTGGGAAGATACCAGTAAAACAAACGCGGAGCAATCGGCTCCAAATTTTTGATCCGCCTAATCGGGTCAAGTCGGGATTCGTGGTCGCACACTTTGAAAATAAAAATTTAATAAAAACGAAACAAAATGTTTTGATTGAAAATGCCTGAGTAAACTGAGTTCAGCCTTGATCCGCCAACTGAAGCCCAAGTTGTATTCTGGCTTCATACCCTTTGAAAATGAAAATTTTAATATAACGAAACAAAATGTTTTAAACGGCATCCCTGGACAGAAACGGAATTAAGCAAAGGAAAGATTAATGGTCGTCGATAGTGATAAGAGTCTACTATGTAATGTTATTAGTCCGATTTTGAACTCCGTATGAAATTGATATGATTTGAATTGCTCAATTGCCATTGTATACGAGGTTACTTGAATAAGACTGGGGATCCGAATACGTTATAGTAGATATGAGTTACAAACCTAAGACATGCGACATTGGGGTGTGCATTATGAATAAAGATGATGATAGAATTCTGAAACGTATCAAAAATCTACATGTATAATATGAGAGAGCTTGAGCAGAAGTCACATAAGAATAGACTTTATATGGCTAAAGTAAAAAGCGCAAGTAAAGATAGTGATTTTATTTCATCGTTAGTCGTCGTTATCGTTTATATGTCTCCTACCTGCCGTATTTCTAGCACTAGTGCTCAATCCATGAAACTAAAAGGAGAGGATAAAGAGGATTGTGACATTCCACCACAGATTTTAACATTCTGTAGATAGTCACCGGCACTCAAGTTTCATGATTCTGATGTTTGTATTAAATATGTACATGTATGCATTTAAAAGGCAATTGAGCAAGTACATGTGTAGAGATTTTAAATGGATACCACCCAATGGTAGTTCCTTTGTATATATAAATGACAATGGAAGGTTACAAAATTAATCGTATACCCAGCTGCATAGGTTGGCTTCAAAAAAAAAAAAAAAAAGAGTCTCAAAGATATTGTTTCGCACCAAAACCGCCCTGCTGATTCGCTAATCGGTCGGACTGAATCGAAAGGTGACAATTTCTAAATTCTTGTTCCAATCCGTGTTACCATGATGGGTGTGCTAACTAATCCGACACCAACGCCTAGCCATAATTCATCAATATCAAATCTTTACATCTTTCAAGCAATGGCATAATGGCTCCGTAGATGAAGTCTTATGAATCTTCTGCAAAACTACATTAGACCTAGGAAACTTCTTATCCCTTTGATCAAGTGTGGTAGTGGTAGGAGAGTTTTTATGATGTAAACCTTGTCGGATCTACTTCTAACTAACTGCATAAATTCTTGACCAAGACACACCTCTTCTACCATGAAATGACATTTTTCCTACTAAGACCTGCATTTGTCTCTGACACCTTTGAAGTCTTCTATTTTCCAAATTTTCCAAACAATTCTCAAAATCGAGACCTTATATATTGAGTAGAAGTCATCCAGCTGAAGATTTATAGCCTCTTCCCACCAAATTCTGAAAAACATAGACATCATACATCTTTGAAGATGCAAGTGTGAGTGATTACATAATTCAAAGACATCCTTCTAAGCAAAGGTGCCATATGGACATGTAAATGTATTCTCCCCGATCCTCACAGGTTATAGTAATCCGTTATGAACTAGGAATATCCATCAAGAAAACACCGCTGATGTCTCAACTCACAAACATTTGGTTAATGAAAGGTAGGAAGAAATTTGATCATTTTGGTAAAGATGGTTTTTCACAATACACACCTTTCTATCCTATCATAGTTCTTGTAGGAATCAATTCATTTTTCTCATTTCGACATAAAGGATCCAATTCTTCTGGGAACCATATGAACTGAGTTCACCCAAGGGCTACATCAAGATTTGTAAGGCATTGAAGCCCGCATTGCTTTTCATTGGTGCTTTATAATAACTTCTTTTCAACAATGAGGATCAGTCTTCTTTGATGTTCTATATAGGCCTTTGCATTATCCTCCATAAGGATCTTGTGCATGCAAATAGAAGGACTGATTCCTTTCAATTCTTCCATTGACCAAGCAATTGCTTCTTTGTATTTTCTCATAATCTCCAATAGTTTCTATTCCTTCCAAGCTTAGTTAATGCAATGAAATAATAATGTTTAGCTTTTCTCTGGCTCTAGGAAATCATGGCACTTAAATTGTCTCGGGTAATTCTTCGAAAGGCTGATCTTAACTGATTTTGTTTGCAGATTTCTATCATCAATCTTTATGACTACTCTGGCACGGAGGACTTAATCTTGACACCCAGAATGCAAAATCATCAAATCACAGATGACTCGAATCGATCCACCCATTTCAATCACGGCAAATGATGTCCCAAAACACTAACGACGGAACGGCGGTCCCAACACACCTGGGTAAATTAACCCGACTCAGCCGCGTCCCAACTGGTAAATTCATAACATCCCGACGTGAGCAGTCCCACCGGTGATCACTCCCACCCAATGGCTGTGGGTATTCCTGGCAGGTGAACCTGTGTGTCTTCTTCCATATTCATGACCATAAAGTCCACAGAAATGAATTTTTCCCACCCTGACAGCACAATCTCGCGATTCTTCTCGTTGTGCCATGGTCTCGTCTCACATTTGCAAAGTCATAGCCGTGGAGTAAAGCCCCCAAAACCGGCGCCCTCAGCGCTAATCATCAATGTGCGCATCAAATTAATGCTAGCTCCTGAGTCACACAAAGCTTTCTTGAACTCAAAATTCCTAATGGTGCAAGGAATGGTGAAGTTGTCAGGATCCTACATCTTCTCTGGTAAGCTCCTCTGGATTAGTGCACTGCATGTAGCTGTCAAGTTCACTACTTATTTTTCAGCAAAATTTCTCTTCTTGCTCTGAATGTCCTTCAAAAACTTAGCATAATTGGGCATATGAGTCAATGCCTCTATAAAGGGTATGTTAATCTCTATCTTCTTGAAGACATCTAAGAATCTAGAGAACTGCTCTTCCATTTTAGCTTTTTTAAGTCTTTGAGGAAAGGGAACAACAGACATGTAGACATGTTTATCTTCTTTCTTCTTCAATTCTTCTCCCTCCACCTGCTGCTCAGTCTGTACCTCTACCTTTTCAGTCTCTTTAGTCAAGTTTGAAATACTCAACTTGTTTTCTTTTCAAGTTTCTTCTCTTTCAACTTTCTCAATTTTTTTCTTCTCTTATTCTTTTCTACTTTCTACCTCTCTTCCACTTCTTAGAGTTACCACCATGCAATCCTTTGGATTCTTCCTTGTGTCACTTGGGAAAGCATCCTTGGATTGATTCCCAGACAGCTAGGCCCCGCCCCCACTTATGTCTCCAAATTCTTCGTAGAAGCATCTACATGTTGGCTTCTGAAATAGATGTGTTTGCCCTAAATGCTTAGACAAGAAATTTCACTTCATGAATGTGTAGCAGCCTCTTATTTTCCCCCATGAAAGTCAGCATCTGTTCTTCAAAGGAAGGAGAACTCATTTGTCCCTGATTTTCAGCCCTTTGACTTCCTTCTTGTTGTTGTTGTTGTTGGAACCCAAGTGAATCATAGTGTTGTTGAAAATTCTGCCTGTGTTCGGGACTTTGCCGCGGGCTCCTCCATGCGCGAGAAATTGCGCTTTGGTTCCCGGTGCGTTAGTGAGGTAAACAGCTGGCAAGCTGAGGTTGAGCTTAAAATTGTAACTTCTATTAGCATTGAGATACCGTGTCTCCTCAACTTGATAGGGACCCTCATAGGCTAGTCCCTCTTCTCATTTTCATCTATTATTCCCACTTCATTTGCCGAGTGCATTATTCTCTCTTGATTCCCCATTTTTCTCATCAATGAATCTAATTTTGCTTCTATGGCAGTCATCTGGTTCAGCTATATCATACCACTTCCTTTAAGTCTACTGCTGCACCCTGAAGTCTTATATAGAGCTTTATAATTGCATTTGGCAAGGTCTTCTATCAATTGCTTTGCCTCTTTAACACTTTTTCTTTTAAAGCTCCATAGCAAGTTGCATTAATTATACCTTTGGAGGTATAATTCATAGAATGGTAGAAAATATCCATCTGAGTGGTAAGATCTATTCCATTCATCGGACATGTTTTCAGCAATCTTTTGTATCTTTCCCATGCATTGTAGAGACTTTCATCCTCTCCCTTCTTGAACACTATAATTTCCCCTCTCCTTTCAGAAGTGAGGGTAAGAGGGAAGAATATGCTCATGTAAGCCTCCACCAACTCTTCCCAATTTGTCACTAATCCAACAGGCAGTGACTCAAACCCAGTTGCTGCCACATCTCTGAAATGGAAACCTGCTGTAACTCTGATCGGCTCAAGTTTGACCCCATTCACCTGATCAGATCGCTCACCCTCGCAGAATCTCTCCCATATGCTAGTCAGTCTTCACCAGATGCCTAAAAGAATTGGTGTTGCCGCACCATTGCGATCAAAGCTGGCCTCCTTCCGCTCAAATTGTCGGGTTTCTATAGCAGTCGCTCTCGCGCAGAGTATTCATCTTGAATATCATTCAAACAGCCCTCCATAGTCATTTGCCTCTGAGGCCTTTTTGCTTCTATTTCTTCTAGAATAGGTCACAATCTTTCTCTCTGATTTTCCATAGTTGTTGATTCAACACTTTTAACCTTTCTCAGATTTCTCAATGTTCTTTCTAGTTTTGTATCAAAAGACAACAGCTTTGCTTCTGGTTTTCTATGCATGTAAATCTTCCTGAAATAAAAACACACTAAGATCACATTAAATCTATGGAAAAGAGCTATGTCAATCTAAGCTCATAAAAAAATTTCAGTAGCTTACTCAACTACTGCAATTAAAAACTATTTTTGTGATTTTCTGAAATTAATGATAAAATAAAGAAAATGGTCCAAATTAGCAAATCTCTATTTGGTTAGAATATTGTTATTTAAATTCATCATTTTCAATCCTCGGTAACGACGCCAAAAACTTGATAGACTGATTTTTACATAGACAAAAAAATGTATCTTCAATAGATGAGAACACTCAAATTAACTAAATATGATGAATCAAAAGTAGGGGTGCCAAACTTTGGTACCATAACTAAGAACTAATCACTCTTGTATCAACTTATGACAAAACTTGTTTACTATCAATTAAAATTATAAAATAAAATTCACTATTCACTTAGATTATAGTTGTCTCATTAAAAATATGGGGTTTCGGTCTGGGGACAACAAGTAAGTGCAATGTGTCATCTGCTAATAAAAGTGGATTTAAGTCCAGCTATCGTTCCCACGAGGATTGATGAGAAATCTAAACATCAATTACCCTCATTTACTCAAGATCCTTGCTATTTGAACTCCAAAGTTAAAATGGGTTTTTGGCTCTGAATCTACAGAAAAGTAAAACTAAATAAAGTCTTTAACCGTGTATATAAAAAAATTTAAAATAATTGGATTGGAAAGCTCACTCTGGTAAAGTTAATGACTGGGAATTAGATATGTGTACAATTACTACTTCATCATTTTTATAAATATAGCTCAGCCATTAGTTTGAAATCTTGAACTTGCCAAACATGCAAGATAGTAGTATAGTTTGATTTCTCCATTAACCATACATTTCACAAATTGGGGAGATTCAGGGGATTCCTTTCTGATACAGCTGAGTCTAACTCATTACTAGAATATAAACCTCTTTTCTAAAATTCAGGTATTTTTCTTTTAGTATTTCTCACACCCAAATCTTAGGGACTGAAGAATTCTTTCCCTATAGACAGGACTCTCCACCAATTGGTAACTCATCCATCAAATCGATGTACCCTATCTCCCTGATTAGATCTCTACTAACACAGGATCATGATCCTTCCATCAAAATTGAGTGAGAAACCCTCTCATCAATTAAATTGATATATCATCAAACTATCCCTCACACCATGAGTAAGCTAGTGGATTCATCAAGTAATCTTTAAGAGTTCATTAGTTCATAATATTAGTCTAACATACCCTTAAGTAACTGCTCACTCTGCAGAACTCGCCCTCGTGTCACTCGTGAGGGCTTCCCGGAAATCAGCAAGATACACCCTTTCTTCGGGTACACGCTTACTAATATTCAACAGTACTTCCATATCATTACCAATTAAATAAATTCAAGATTTCAAATTGTAACATTCTTTTAAGTTGTGTAGAAAACAATAATGAACATCAATCCAATCCAAGATATAGCTCAGTCTTTCAAAACTGGATTACAATTAACAGTGACTAGCTAATCAGGAAAATTCACGGAAATTGCAAGCAAACTAAATTAAATGAACTCTAAAAAATTTCCAAATTCATTTAAGTCAAACAATTATGAAAACTGAAATTTTTATAGTGAACCCAACTCAAAATCCATATTAGATACCGTGCCAATCCCAAAACTAACTGAAATGCTAATCTAAAACTACCTGAAAGAAAAGAAAAATAAAAGAAAAAAAAATATACAAAGGAGTTCTAGCTACCTAGAAGTTCCTGGTTTTGGCGGAAGCTTCGCATAGTTCCCTAGATGCATCTATTTATAGATTTTCAAATGATGGGCCGCACTTCTAGGCACAAATTATGGATCCTCAAAAATTTTAGCCCAATTAATAGCTTTGTTGCGACATAGTTTTCATCTCTATTCCCTAGCTCTTTCATGGCTCAAGCCTGTAATGCGACATGATTTTGGGATTTCTTCTTGATTCAAGGCGATAAACTTTGATAATGTGGCGACATAGTTCTGTTGAAGTTATCGAGTTTATGTCGTGACATGAGTGTCTTGTGTTACGACATAAAAACTTTGTTGCAACACAACTTGTCATTTTCTATTGCTCTTAATTATATGTGACATAAATTTCTTTGTCACGACATTCTTCTGTTCTCCCCTCTTCATCTTTTGTCCTGGCATAGTTTTCTTTTATCACTACATAAGTTTCTTCCAGTTTTAGAAAATTTGCTTTTGCAACATTTCTTGCTGTTAGCTACATTCTTTCTTTATGGTTCTTCCAACCTTTGTCATTGCATAATACAATTTCTTTTGTTGCGATAGAGTTTCATAGTAGCATGGATTTGTTATCACGCATGCACTCTTCTTTGTCGCGATAAAGTCTTGTCGGGTTTCAAGATCACCGGGATCGAACTTCAGTCGCAACAAACTCTGAAGATGTCATGAGATATTTTCTTCTTTGAGCTTTGTCATTGGCTGAATTGTTTATTACAACATTGAAATCTTTGTCGTGACAAACTTATCTTGGCTAGTCTCATGTCTCTTCCATTTTCTCGTCGCGACATAAAATCTTCAGTCACGAAAGAGGTCTCTCTCCTTAGCAACTTTTATCAAGGCGACACAATCTTTCTTTTATTACAATAGAGATTTCTACTTTGAGTTTTTGCTATGGTTGTCAGGCAACATAAGTTTTCTGTGTCACAACATTCTTCTTTTAATTCTTCTCAACTTTTGCTGCCATGCATAATAGCCATCTTTGTCGTAATAGAGTTCACTTCAACCTCATGTTGTGTCCATCATACATAAGATTCTTTTGTCACTTACAAAGTTTTCTTATCTTCTTTCATTAATACTGACTTTTGAATGTTGTGTTGCGATAGAAGAAAACTCTTGAATGTTGTGTCACACATATAATCTACCTTGGTCTTCACATAGTCAAATGTTTGTCGTAACATGGAAAACCTTTGTCATGGTGCATTGTCTCTTGATTTGTCTCATTGTTTTGTTAGCTGGCCGTGGACAAAAAGCCGTTTTTCGTTCAAAGAGTTCATATGATATCTTCCTTTTCTTTTACATCGCAATAGAGTTGTGAGATGTCATGACAAAATACCCCACCTCGCCATTTTGCTTGATCAATACCTCGCAGTGCAGAATGTCGTGACATTCTTCTTCATGAACTTCTCCAAATTGTCACATAAAATCCATTGTCACAATCGAATTTAGTTAGTCTTTATCTAAATCTATGTCACAGAGTCTTCGCCTGAGCGCTGAGTTCAGCTTGATCCTTGTTACATAACTTCCGCTGGTTCTACCGGGATCTCATTGCAATATTATGAAACTATGTCGCGACAGAAAATTCTTCCTTAGCCAATTTTCTACTTTTCTTGTTGGAATTATCTCTTTAATTTAAAACCTACAAAACAAAAAGATAGTGAATATTCCATAATTTAGCATAAAAATGAATCATAAACTTCTAGAAATATGCCAGAAAAAGGGATCAAAAATAGATAAGCTTAGGACTCATCAATTGTTAGCATTTTTAGTATGATTTTCATTTGTTTTATGTAACTTAAATGTTAGATTCACAATTCATTATTTCATAAGCCTAATTCCATACGCTTATGTTTTTGTAGGCCAAAAGAAAAACCGCTGTACGGATGAAGAAGTCAAGTTAAACAAAGCGCTGATTTGCCGATACCGGTTCGCCATGGTGAAGAAGTTGTTCGCCACGACGAAGCGATGTTTGCCACTACAAAGAGTGCTTCGCTAGCGGTGCAAGCTCGGCAAAATATGGCATCTTCGTTCACCACTTACCAGCTACCACCGGGCCGCGATGAAGAGGTCACCACAGCAAAGCACGGCATTTTTGTCGAGCTGAATATGCGATTAGCGGAAGGCTAATTCCCCTCGTTCGCTCTAGCGAAGGCCGCCCAATGGCAATGAGTGGCAACTCACTGAGCCCATCATCGCCCATTTTCCAGCATACAAATGCAGATGTCTCTTTAGACATTTTGTGGCTCAACTTGAGAGAGGGAGGCTTTCCTAGGGTTTTCCTCTTCGGCCTTTGATCTCCATTTGCATGTAATAGTTTTCTTTTTGCTCTGGTTAGATCAGGCTTGCCTGCAAGACCCTGGTTCAGAATTAATTATTATCACAAAGACGACCAGGAGTGTATATTTCACGTGAAAGCCTGACTGAAGATACTGCGCAAACAACAAAGCTTTCTTTACTCACCTTCCCTCGTCTATCTTTCTTACAGTTTCATGCTTTATTATTAGCATGGATTTTGTGGTTTGATGGCTTATGAAATGTTAAAGGTTAATTCACTATATGCAGTCATTAACAATTTCATGTTAGATTAATTTAAACTTTAGTTTGGCTGAATGTTTTACGTTTTTGATTTGTTTTATTCGGTGTTAATACTTCAAATACTAAGTTTTCGACACTGATACACGTTTATAACCCAATCTTGATCCTTCCTGTGTACCTGGAAGTAATTTTTCTTGATTGATGCTCACCCTTGTTTCGATTCTCTTAAGGAGTGAATCAATCAATCAGATTCTCGCACTCAGCAAAGAGACTTAGTGGAATCAGAAAGGTCCAGTACTTCAGTTTATCTCTACCTAGGAGGTAGCTATCAAACACAAGTGAGACAAAAGAACGGAACTATGAGACTAATCCAAACTGAGTCTGAAAGTATTCTCATTGCAAAATCAGAATTGCACCAATAGAGTTCCCGAGGAAATTGTTTCCTTTAGTAGCATTCAATACCCACCAGAAGAGAACGTAAACCAACAATAGTGATAATGCGCTTTAAAATAATGTAATAATAGAGTGGGATCCTTGTATCGTATCCCTGACAAATTCTAGTTCCAATTCATTCATCCCTGCCTTTTCTAGACATTAATTTGACAAATACCAATGACGTATAACTAACCTAGTTCCTCCCTTAAGTTGTTTTCTCGCTTTTAGTCAATTAATCTGGGGCTTTTCACAAAGAATTTTTTTTTTTTGTTTAGTTTAGTTTTTATTATTTTCACTATTCACCTCCATTCATTGAGTTGCTCAACTAGTGAACGACTTTAGTATCCGGGGTACTTAGTCTTCACTAAAACCAAACCTTCCTCCTAGGATCGATACTTTGTTTTTAAAGAAATCCACTCTATTACTTGTGCTAATTCATGTATCTTGAGGTGTAGCAACAAGTTTTTTGGCACCAAGGCCGACCGATAAGTCTTTTTGGTGATGTTGGCAATGAATTAACAAGTTCGATTAATATTTTCAAGTAAAATGTGGCTTGCTAATTCGAGTAAAAATTTATTGTTTCTTATTTTTATTTGTTTCTTATTTGTATTTTGTATACTTCATTTTTTTTTCTTTTATTTTGTATTTTTCTAGAAGGTACAGAGTATAATGTATAGTGAAGAGATAAATGAGAGCTTCGTCATTCTTACAACCTCCAAAAGCACTTGTTTCTCGGTGCTCCAAAGAGAACTAACATGGGTGCCGATATCCTCTCAAGACAAGCACAAGCCTCTATGAGCCAACAAGCTTATAATTTTGAAAGGGCGAATTATTTCAACAACAATTCGGTTTACTTCACTCAACCCCACAACACTATCCCAAGCTACTATCATTCAGGTTGGGGGACATATGACAATCTTTCCTATGGACATCGAAGTATGCGAAGTCAAGAAAGTTCTAGTTCCTATTATCAAGAACAATTCCGGCCACCATCTAATGAGGAGCTATTTCTTGCCTTAAAGGAAGAAATTAAGAAGGATAAAGATTTATTAATACTCGAAATGTCTAGTCCTTTTTAAACATATTTAGGGTATTTTATAGGTATAATTTGATTTTTTTCATAATTTAAATGCAAAACGTGAAATCTGAGAAACCCGAAAATAAGCAAGGGCAAATTTAGAATTTGGAAAATGAAGACTTAAGGGTCATATGAAAATAAGTGATATGTTTATGTACAATTAGACGATAAGCGAAGGTGCAAATTAAGAGGCTAGTAAAAGCCAAGCAGAAAATGGAAAATGGATTTTTAAAGAAAAACAAGGCCTTATAGGATTGAACGAATAAAAGACAAAAAGTTGGTCTAGAGAGCTCATTTTTGGAACAAATCCCATTTTTGGGAGAGAAAGAGAGGAGAAAAGGGGAGAAGAGCTAGGGCTTGAAGAAGATCAAATTTTGTTGCTTTTCCTATTTTCTTGCTCCTTTGTGATCAAGCAACAGCTTGAAGATTTGAAGAGGCTCGTGTATGAACACAAAACCATAACTCTTCTTGTGATTCCTTTGGTTTAAAGCCCCAACTTGGGAAAAAGAGGTTCTTGGCTTCGATTCTAACCCATTATTGAGTGGTTTGAGTAGATTCATCAGTGGATTATGAGATACATGAATTTAGAGAAAGTTATTGGAGTTTTTGTGGGTGAAAATGACAAAATCCATTTTAGGCGTAACTCGCATTGGTATCAAAATTAAAAGTGGGCATTTGCATCTATCGGGACAGTGGGGCAATTGGTACTCTATCAAAATTAGTGGTACCGGTACCCATTCATAGAAAGGGGTTGGTACCGGTATCGATCAAAGTGGTACCGGTACCGATGCTTCCCGCAGCCCTGATTCTTGTATCCTTGCATTGTTAAGCCCCAAATTGCAATCATAGTATAGAACCCCTGATAAATGACTAATGGGGTCTGGCAGTCAGCGACCAAACTAAGTGAGATTCGTTACTTACGAGTTTGATGTTGGAAAACTTAATGCTCCGCGCGATAAGATAATAAGTTCCTAAACACATAATTGTAGGACTGCCTAAGACTGATATTGAATGGTCGATACACTCCTCCGTTATTGTACAGGTATGATTATAGAGGCATGATCTCAAAATTTCTTAATTGAAAACGCATCATAGTTCAGTCCCATTCGCAGCCCATGATATATCGGAAGGCTCTTCTTATACTTCTGACACATGCCACTACGTAACTTCATCACTTCATGAACTTTGTTATGCAGTAAGTTATGGCATCCTCAAAGATTCATTATAATTTCTCCTGGTAATTTATCAGGTCAGGTCCCACTCATTTCATCACTAGTCTAGGTAGTCAAACGCTTATATGCGATAAGAAGGAATGATAAGAGAAGTAATGTACATCGTTTCCTGGCTTCTCAGAGTACGCGGTACCTCTCGTATGGCAGAGGTTATACCGTAGTACTTGCGGGTGCCTCAAGCACAAGAGCAGCTCAGAATCTCTACGAGATCCGAACAAGTATAAGTCTGCTATAAGTACAAGTATGTGTATAAGTTCGTTATATGAATTCATGAAAAATTCTAGATATCTGCTATTGTATATCTGAACTGGGCATGATTACCGTGAAATGAGTATTAAAGTGTGTATGTTATATGTTCCACTAAGAGTTAAGTTTAGCACCCGCTTTAACTGCAGAAAAGTGCAGGGAGACGCGCCCAGGATCTTCTCCGCATTCTACAAATAACACACTTGTGGGGTCCATCACGGTGGTTTAAGCCGATTATGTAAATGTAAAGGTACACTTTGTATATGTATATGTCAATGGACTCAAGATCAGATATTGACACTGTAAATTCACTACGATGGTAGTTTTATTTTCGTATCTTCGGTCATGCATATTTTGATTCGCCAAGACTTCAACTACCCAATGTCCGTAAAAAGAAAGTTAGCCCCATTATAATTTCACACTCCCTTCATTCGCCAGCGAGGGTCGGTGACACTCTAGAAATGCGTTACCAATCGCGGAAACTAAGATTGGCTTTTAACATGACAAATATATGGTCTGGGGAATTCGACAAACCTTAGTAAATAAAATATGTTATCATGGAAATAAAACACCGATTAGTACCCCAAAAGTGTTGTTTTCGAAATCTTATTCAAGATAGGTTTTTGAGTACTTTACGCATCAACTCATATCAATTAAGCCGACATGTTCAGTCCACTTTAGCACTTGCCTAATGCCATTTCGAGTTTGTTTTCGTGATTTCAGTAGGTCTTTTCGCACTCTCAAACCATTGTTCAAATCTCATGTTAAGATACGTACCGAATAATCGATTTAATATGCCTCATCCATAAAATGAGGGGAATGTGAGGTGGAATTTTGAAGGAAGGAGGATGTGAGCAAACGCAAATAGGAGCAGTCCTTGTGAATTCTCTTATGATTGCGTAAAAATCTGCTGATCGCGAAAAATTTCATAATCAGTATGATAATTTCCGCAATCCCAGCTAAATGGGAAATTTCTCGCTGGGTTAGCCAAATTTCTAGCTAGCCAAATTTATCGCGTTCATAAATTAACTACCCCGCTATTCACATAATTTTCGCAGGTTATAAATGCTTAGCTAGCGAAATTATCATGATAACCTAAATTTCTAATTCTCGCTTATCTCCAGAGAATTTCGCTAGGCTAGCTAAATTCGCTAGGTTAAGCGAAATTCTCGCTATGCTAATAAACCCCCCGCATAGCCAGTAAATTGCTGCCCTTGTGTTTTTGGTATTTTTGGTCCTAAACGACCACGTTTTCTTGTGTATTACCATTTCGCCCTCCTATGTGCTTCACTTTGGGTAATTTTGTATTTTCACACTTTGTCAGACTATATAAACCCCCACAAACTTGTAACCCTACAACTTTAAGAAACTTTTAATCTTTCAGCCACGGCAAATTTTTTGTTCCTTAGCTTTTCTCTCTCCTCTCACTTTCTGCGCCAAACACCCTCCAAGGATGACAACTGAGGGGATTTGAGCGGCCAAAACCCTTCTTCCTCCAAGTGGAAGGTCATTTGGGGTTGGGGACTAAGGCCGCCGGTGGTTCCTGTTTTTCACGCAGCAGGTTTTGACATTCTGGTTCCCTAATTTCCAACTCTAGGTTTTCAAAGCTTTGACAAAATTTTTGGCCAATACTGCAAGCTTTAGGTTTAGTGTATTCTTAGGGGCTTAGATACACTCCAATATCCATTGAAGCTAGTCATTTACGAGCCACCGAGGTAGGTTAAGGGCGGATTTTCAATGTAGAACCATGGATGCTAACAAACGTTTCTATAAAAGGAAAATTATTAGTGGGTTTAGTTTTTAAGGTTAAAAGAAGATCCAGTTCGAGATGACTTACACGCCATCCTCCCAACGCCGAGAAACAAACCTGGACCTCCCCGCTAGCCTAGATCTTAAACCCAAGTGGGCTCAATGCTTCAAGGAGTTCTACTTACATTTTATTTTATTTATTTCTTCAGCCTGCAACCAACCACACCCATTGTTTTCTAAATAAAACCTTAAAACCAAATTAACGCACTACTTACCACTCAATCACTCAGAATGTAAGAAAACCCATCCTTCGTGGAAACCGACCTTAGGGACCCTATACCGCAGAGCTCGACTACCTACGAGGAGGAACTTATAACATGGGCCTGGCGATTTCGTGATCACCCTACTCGTGGCACCGAATCAAACGGCGCCACCGGGGATGGTGCCTAGCGCATTTGATCTAGATGGGAACACTCAGATCCTCACTACAAGTCTGCGTGGAATTTCCCTTTTTATCTTTTTACTCGCGCTCATTTCATAAAAAAACACAAGAGCAGATCGCTTATTCATGGAGCCAAAGTTGCCCTATTTTTGGCACAGGAATCCATTCTCATGATTAGAACCTAGGGCTGCTACTTAAAGTCAATTCCTCAAGAACTTGATTGAACTCTTGAATTGAACCAAATGGAACACTTAGA